>OX352315.1:19606536-20206536 GCA_947086415.1 Pammene aurita | reverse complement strand
TATGTATACGTTGCCCAAAAAACTTCTCAATCCCACATATAGTTTGTATAACTATCGCTTAACGTGCATACCAAAAACCGGGTTGGGCACAAGCTCAATAATATGTATACTTAAATACCAAAACAAAACTGCCAACGCAACTTTTACAATAAAAACGAGAATTTTTTTGTTATCTCCTTATACCAAAATATATTATTATGGCTTGAGTTATCATTTCAAAGATACAATATGTCTATATCTATAATATTCATATATTCTTCGTGTTATATCTAAAGAGTTTACTGCTAGGAACTGTAGAAAATAATTAATTAACATGTATACAAATAACAATACAAATATGAAAATTGATTGATTGCAAATATAAAGAGTTACAGAATTCGTAATTACTGTCAATAATAAAGGGTAAATTCCGAAATGTTGAAGTTTTATTAAAAAAAAATTTTAGTGCTGGAAAGCCCAAAAATTACGATTTTATATGCCTGATAATTTGACAATATTCTACAAAATATCCACAGTTCCTACCATAAACCGCATCTATACTAAACTTATTTTTACCGACGATTGCAACACTTATAGTTCGCAACATGTCATTATTAGAGATCTGTTTTGTAATGTAACTCGATCAGTTTTAAGATATCCTTCTTTAATATTACGCAAAAACCAAAGGTATTCATATTATACATTAAAAAAAAAACTGTAAAACTTTTCTATTGGCAAAGATTATTATTTTGTCCTACGAGAGATTAAGCAACACTTAAATAATTCCTTTTCTCTCAATTTCAAATTCATAACAGATTAAAAACATCAAAAAACCTACCCGTTTATTCATAAATTCCTGTTTTCTCTGTTTCTAACAAACACAACTGTCTCTTTGATTATTAATTATTATAACAAACGATTATTAATTAAATTAGGCTTGTAAGACGTTTATGAATAAAGGGGTTAGTAGATTACTTGTGATTAATTGATTTTAAGTACTTAATAAACATAAGTTTACAAAAATGCATCTCAATTTAGAATGAACAGTATCGCAATAAAATACATTGAAAAATTATTGATGTGTTCTTGCAAAGAAGGACATCTGAAAACACCAAACCTTTTGGCAGGACCGGCGCAGCTACTGTCAACTGTCAAGTCATACAGAAATGCTATCTATTTGGTGTAAGCAAACTGTTAAAAGGTAAAATATCTCACAACACCACCCTCACTTTTATCAGACTATTAAAGGTGTAACAGTACTGAAAAGGGCCCATTGCTGATATATCCCTTTTTAAATGGACCCACAGGATGATAAACATAAAAATATTTTGGATCTTTTTTCCGTTTTTCACCTTTTGTTTAGCACGAGCTATATTTTTCAGATTTAAGAGGTTAATTGCCAATCGGGGGAACAAAAAATATCTATTGGTACTGTGGCACCTATAATTGTCACGTTCCATTACTGGGCAGAATAGGCCCGGTAACCGTCAGGAGATGTTGCAAGTCTAAAAATTGCGCTAACCAAACAAATATGTCTATTGTCAGAACGACCGATCATAAGTACTGAATGAATCCCCTCACCACTGAATTGACACTTTAAAAACATAACCCTCCTTCCGACAGTCGGGTAAAAACGAGAATTGATCACAGATGTAGATTTCGCAATTCATAATCACAACAGTCAAAAACCATAGACAAAATGTTGCCATTGTAGAAATTATGTCAAGGGAAAAACACAAAACATGACACATCGTTCGTTTAAAAATTAATACTATGATAAAAAATATTTAAATACCTATGAGATATAAAGTGATGACTTTAGTCCGTAACGGGCTCATTAGATTTAACTTGTTTAAGCTATGGGGAGTGAATTTAAGATATTTACAATATGCTACCTCGCTCACTCACGCGTGTTAAAACTTGAATTTTAAAATGTTTTTCATATGAGTATGTTAGCATACGCATTTAGAATCTAACGTTTATATGTTTGATACAAGACAGCTACGGAAGAATCCAAGCACTTTTTAATCAAATTTAGTCTTTAATAATGGGCCAAGATTTAAAGTAATTTTTTTTCAATAACTGTAGAACGAGTAATTTCATAAATATCATTTTTTTTTTTTTAGTACCACGACGGTGGCAAACAAGCATACGGCCCGCCTGGTGGTAAGCAGTTACCGTAGCCTATGGACGCCTGCAACCCCAGAGGATTTACATGCGCGTTGCCTACCCTTTAGGAACCTATACACTCCTTTTTTGAAGAACCTCATACTGTAAGTATAATTACATTATACTTACATTTATTGTAAGTATAATCACTCAAAGGTTCATTACTGTAGGGCAGATGCCTCGGTTGTGTGGCCATTGTGCCGGTTTTGGCCATTTTCATCTTTATTAAGGTATAGAAAAATTAACAAGTCTATAGTTTATAGTCAATATAAGAGTAAATTATGGTAGTACAGATGGAACTGTCATCTGTCATGTATCAGTTGTCATTAAGTTGTCAGGAGCCATGGATAAAAGTGCCCAAAACTGGCTCCTCGGCCCCTTTCTGACATTTCATTAAAGAAAAAAATAAGATCTAATGTCGGAATCTTAACAGCGGAGATTCATATAAATATAGCAATATATTTTCAATGACTCAGTAGTACATAAAGAGTGTCATATTTCCTTATTGACACAAAATGACGCACGTCTGAATAGATAAAATCTTCTTAAAGTGGCCAAAACAGTGGCATCTGCCCTACCTAAATTACTGTTATGAAGAAAGTGTAATAATGGTATCTCAAAGTAAATTTAAAGACCACTACAAAAGACAAGTTTGTTTAAAAAGACGCCCAAATTCAGCTACATAACGTCACCCCTAAAGTTAGTTACATCGAAACTTCTGAACACTTTATTTCCTATTCATATTGCTGCTAGCCTAATAGCGGGACAAAAGACAAGCCGTACTATTCAATCCTTAACACTAGGGAATCCGATACCGGTATTTTTGTATGGCCCAATACCGGAATCCAAGGTCGACTCAGTAGATAAAGTATTAGCATAAGTTCGGGCGATGGTCAAACATGGAGAGGCCGGAAACATCATCATGATGTTTGACCTGATCACCTCGCAGAAACCAAACGGAAGAACGCATGTTCTCTCCCAGCCTGCAGCACTGGCTGAGGTAAGGATCTCGCGAGTTAAGCTTCCCAGCCTGCAGCACTGGCTGAGGTAAGGATCTCGCGAGTTAAGCTTCCCTCCTCTTTTCCTCCCCACCCTCACTCTTTTGGACGAAAATTTCTTATTTTATAACCGAGAGCGAAGTAAAGGCTGCGGGTTAAGGTTTTTAGTTGGTAAGAGTCCGACACTGTCTGAGCCTTCCTTCCCAGTCATCCATGATGGATTTTCCTTAAATCGCACTCTTTATATAATTTTTATTTTAAACAGTAAACAAAAGCAAGGACTCTCTCCTCTTTGGCCCTTCAGGCGACTCCCCCTCCACCCTCCAAAATACCGGTATCCTGGGATTGCACATACAAAAATACCGGCATTGCATTCCCTACTTAACACACCGATAACTTTGAAACACTTCTAACAACCCTTTACAACTCGAGTGTTTGAACCGTTACTATCCTCAACAATTTTACACTGAATTTTGAAGAGAATAATGACTTATGCCATATTGAGGATAAAACCCACAGATTATAAATGGTGCTTTTTAATCGCCATTGTGGAACCCCTTCAGATTTTTCTGAGGTCTAGAGACTGCACCATAGATATATAGATAGAGTTGTACTTTCTCGAGAACGTTTTCCGTTTTGTATGGGGAATATTCTCGAGCGAGAACGTTCTCCATAAGTTCTCAAAAACGTTAGAACTCTAACCATAGACTAGGAATTTAGATTTACAAACCATAACCAACGAGATGTTTATTTCCTTGCGATTGCGACGCCGCCTGCGCATATATTCTGGCGCGTTTATTCTTATTTCAAGTCAAACTGCAGCTCGGGAAATCAATTTTTAACAGTATGAAGATGTCCTTCGGACAACGGGGATGGAGTAGCCGTCGTTAAAAAATTGATTCGCTAATGCCGATAGATTAATCTTAGGGCAGATTTTTTTTCAAAATTCAGGTTAAAGTTATTGAGGTAAATAACGGCGATTGAAATATATTTACCCTAGGTATATGTATATCGCCGTCTCCGCATGTCTTAAATTAAAAAGTCAGTAACTTTTTTTCGAATGCTTGGCAATTAACGAGCAACGTGACCTCTAGTAGTCAAAAATGAACTGAAAAAGGTAGATTTACTTTTTTCAAGTGGAAACATGTACTCAAGAAAACTTGTGAACAAGTAAACGAACGGTTCTAATAAGAGGATATGATATGTTTCAACATAAAGAAATAATATCAGCTTAAGTTTGAAATACAAATTTGACATTTGACCTTGAATATAATATAATATTAAACATACATGCAATTCTGTTCCGGGAAACACGCATCTCAACTCAATAATCAATGTATGTTGTTTTGCAATGTTTAAAGTAAAACCACTTATTACTTCATCAGCATATATGTCAGTTTAAATGTAAATATGTCCAAATGTTGTCAGACATTTTTATGTGACAGCAGACACGACGAAAGAGTAAATATACCGATACACATCCTGTAGTGGGGCTTGAAATACCGGTATTTTTTGTATCCGAAATACCGGAATTGGAATTGGCTATACAAAAAATACCGGTATTACAAGCCTTTTCTGGTGGCATTAGAGCCATATGTTTTTGCATTTTATAGTCAATTTAAACGATTTATAGAGTGCTTCTCTTTTTTTGAAATTCATTCAAAGTGAGTTATCATGAAAAGGTTTGATTCGAAAGATAAGTAAGAATTTAATTTACTGTTTTCAACAACCATACTTTAACTTGTAGCCACACAGTTGATGATATATTACTATGACAGTAAATGTCCATCCTTCCTAAGTATATTAATTATTATATTTAAATTAAAATTGTAGTCGAGAAGCCACTTGACAGACATCGATATATCACGCGATCTTTAACATTCTACCAACCATTATTAGAATTATAGTTACAGCATGTATTAGTCGTTAATAAATTGATAAGATGGACTAAAATACAGTTCACGGAAAACGCAGCACGAATGCATAAGCTGACAAGAATTATGGTCCCCAGATTTGTCATTTCGATACATTTTACAACCTAAACTGATGTTAGTTTGTAAAATGTATCAAAGTGGCAGGTTGATTTCTTACCCCGCGGACCTTAAGTGTGAACCGTACTGGTTTACCATCGCTTAAAACAGACAAATTCGAAATTCAAACAGAGCCGATTACCCGAATTAATTCGAAATGTTACAACAGTCTAAATTTAAACTCGTGTATGGATTTCACAATTGTACATATTTAAGGCCTTGATTGAGCCTTAATTTTTCTACATTTTAGTTGGTTCCATTATGTAACGAAAGCAATCCATTTATATGCGTTTCGTTACACAAAGTTATTAATTAAATTGTAGACAAAAAGTCCTAACCTATGTACAATTTTCTTGAAATTCCTTCACACAAAGTTCCGTTCACAGTCATTCTAAATTCAAAAAGCTAACGGCTGACAGCGGACCAAATTCGAAACTCAAACTGCCTAAAATGGTCGGGTTTTATCGTCTGTCACGCGCGTGCGAAAGTGACGCAACGCGATAGGCGATAAAACGGCAACCCTTTCGTTCTGAGCATCCTTACCGATTCCAAATTCAAGACAGCTCCCAAACGTCCTTCCAGCGGTTAAAGGGCTTAGAAGACGCTAGCGGCACCGGCAGGGAATGGCCGGCGGAGTGAGCGAGGCGGGCGCTGACTTGCGTTATAACTCCATGTCCTGGGCCTCGTCGTCGCTGAAGTCGCTCATGGAGCTCTCGGTGTCGGAGGCGTGGTGGGGGTGGGGGTGGTGGGGGGCGCCGTTGGGCGCGCGCGCGGCCGACGAGGACGCGGGCGCGCCCACGCCCGTAATGGCGTCCTTCTCCAGCAGCGCCTCTTCCGTGGCGAATCTTCGGACGTAATCTGAACATGGGTTGCGTTTTTATAAAGACGGGAGAGTAAAACGTTCAATAATGGGGAAATAAAAATACTGTCTTTGTCAGTGGGGTTGGCCAATCGAAGGTTTATACACGTTTTACCAGTAAAAAATCTTTTTTTTCTGACCTGGATGAGCCTTTAAGCCAAATCACATACAATACTAGCAACAAGTACAACTATTCTGGCGCCATCTGGTGAAACCATTTGTAGTTGCCTTCCCCGTTGACCGTTGTCCAGCAGTTGTCACATGAACGACTCGAACGTATATATATATACCAGAAACTTTTTTCTTATACTCTTCCTACTTGTGCAGGTACATGGCGGAGGCTTTTCCGTTCAGCGGTAAGAGGTTGGTGTACATCAGTAGTAGGATTTGAAATACCGGTATTTTTTGTATGGGCAATACCGGAATTTCGGAATTGGCCTAAGCCATATTTATGGCGCATCAACATTTATATGTCGATGTGTTCTAATATGAATATGTATTTATTAGATATGTTCTCATATTAGAGATTTTGCAAATAATGTTAAATTCTACTTATATATATTTTTTTATACATACCTGAAACTTTCTTCTTATATTCTTCTGGCTTGTGCAGGTACATGGCGGCAGCATCTCCGTTCAACGGGTCTATGGGGTTGGGATATGTCAGCAATTGTGGCAGAAACGACTCGAATATATTCGACAGATCTGTAATGTGAAAGATACTAATCTGTAATGTGTAGTGAACTACATGGTGTTCATATTAAATTTTTATTATTTTTCTATTACCTCCAAAATTCAAAATTGGCCAAGAATCAGATTGAAAATAAATCTCGTATCCCATAATGCTACTGTAAGTTGAAATGCAGTAACGCTGTATGCATCTTTTGATTGACAGAACAAGATACAAGTCTTTTTCAAAGTATGGATAAAATGCAATTTAGATTTGTCAAAATTGAGATTTTAAATATAATGGAACGGAAGGCCTCTGGACGGCTACGATTCGCTTACCTATCGTCCGAATTGAGATCCAAAACACGTGAAGATAAGTATCCTGTTTCGATCACTAAGAATGCGAAGAAAAAGAGAATTATTTTGCAGGTCTCAAGCTTTATAAATGCTTGCATTAGTGTTCAGCTTATAGCTGCTATACTCTGCTTCAGTGAATGACAGCGCGATAGTATTTACACCTTGTTATAACGTCGATTGATAACACTGTGTCCGACAGTCCTATTTTGAAGTGATTCTGGTTCATGAAATCGATAGCCTTGTAGCAGTTGTGTTGTGTATAGTACTCGTATTAAGTGGCATGTTCAGTCGACGCCATGTATTCTGCTTCAGTGGACGAAAGTGCGATTGTAAACTACATAAAATTGTGTTTACCGTAAAGCGCGGTCCAGGTCTCGTTAATAACGTCGAGGTACACTGTGCCCGACACCTCGTCTATGTTGATTTAGTTATTGTTCATGAAATCGATAGCAGACTTGAAGGAGTAGTATTGGGTACAGTGCTCCTATGAAGTACTCTGCTTCAGTGGACGAAAGTGCGATTTTAAACTACATAAAATAGTGTTTACCTTAATCGCGGTCCAGGTCTCGTTAATAACGTCGAGGTACACTGTGCCCGACACCTCGCCTATGTTGCAGTAGTTCTTGTTCATGAAATCGATAGCAGACTTGAAGGAGTAGTGTTGGGTAGTGCTCATATGAAGTACTCTGCTTCAGTGGAAGAATGTGCGATTTCCAACTATACAAAGCCGTCCGTAAAGCGCGGTCCGAGCCTGGGTAATAACATCGAGGCACACTATGCCCGACACCTCGCCTATGTTGCAGTAGTTCTTGTTCATGAAATCGATAGCAGACTTGAAGGAGTAGTGTTGTCACTGTACCCTACACACTGTACTGTACTGTTCATACGAGCGTATGAAGTACTCTGCTTCAGTGGAAGAAAGTGCAATTTCTAACTATACAAGAGTATTTACCGTAAAGCGCGGTCCGAGCCTGGTTAACAGCGCCGAGGCACACTGCGCCTGACACCTCGTCTACGTTGCAGTAGTTCTTGTTCATGAAATCGACAGCAGACTTGAAGGAGTAGTGTTGTCACTGTACCCAACACACTGTACTGTACTGTTCATACGAGCGTATGAAGTACTCTGCTTCAGTGGAAGACAGTGCGATTTCAAAGTATACAAGAGTATTTATCGTAAAGCGCGGTCCGAGCCTGGTTAATAACATCGAGGCACACTATGCCCGACACCTCGTCTATGTTGCAGTTTCTTATTCATGAAATCGATAGCAGACTTGAAGGAGTAGTGTTGTCACTGTACCCTACACACTGTACTGTACTGTTCATACGAGCGTATGAAGTACTCTGCTTCAGTGGAAAACAGTGCGATTTCAAACTATACAAGAGTATTTACCGTAAAGCGCGGTCCAGGCCTGGTTGATAACATCGAGGCACACTGTGCCCGACACCTCGTCTATGTTGGGGTGGTACACTTTGTTCATGAAGCCGATGGAGGGCGATTTGAAGGGGTAGTGGTCGGGGAGGTGGACGCGTACGCGCCAAACGCCGCCCTCGTATGGTGCTGAAAATATGAAAGTCAATAATTAACCCTTTGACCGCTAAGCATCGGACGGAGGGCGCTTTTCTCTCAGCTCTGAGGGTACGACTATCCGTGCGCGTCTTTGGCGGTCAAAGGGTTAAAGTAGTTTTTTTAGACAGTTTTCGGGTATATTCGGCTGTCGCTGCTCGACACAATAGTTTTATTGATTTTCAAAAGGGATCCTTAAGGCCAAATAAAATAAAGTTTTAATTCTGAACGCAGCGCTGCAATAAGAGCGCTGAGCAAAACATATAGACTTGACCAAGATCCGAAAAAGAATGTGCAAAGGCAAAAAACATGGTTACATAAGGCTTGCAATTATTCGGATATTATCCGGATAATACGAATATTTAGAAGTTTCCACACAATATTTTTCACACATTATTCGAAATATTTGGATTGCAAGCCCTTTACAAGGCTCTTATTATGAAACATCAGCTTAGTTACGCATGAGAATTTGAGAATCGTCATTTTTAGGGTTCCGTAGCCAAATGGCAAAAAACGGAACCCTTATGGATTCGTCATGTCAGTCTGTCTGTCCGTCCGTATGTCACAGGCATTTTACTCGGAAACTATACGACGTATCTGAATAATATTTACAGATAAGGTGTATTTTGTATGCAGCTACTTAGTTATGTAGTTAAATTAAAAAAAAAAAAAAAATTAGGGTGGCGCTCCATACAGGTAACTAAAAAAAATTAACCAAATATCAACATGTGACACATCAATCGATAGGTCTTTCAAAATAACATTGAGGTTTCTTTGACTATTTTGTGATTAAGTGAATATTTTCTGAAATAATCGCTTCGAAAGTCAGAAAAGTTGTGTAGCCCCCCCCCGTAACTTTTGAACCGTAAGTTCAAAAAATATGAAAAATTTTGAAGAGATGCGCCTTATCATAAACTTTCAACGAAAATTGTTTTGAACATTATCGGTTCAGCCATTTTTGAGTTATCTCCAAAAAACTTCTTCCATAGACATCAGATACGACCTTATGGTATTAGTTTGGTTCTTATTCCATTGAAGGTACGGAACCCTCCTATGCGTGGTCCGACACGCACTTGGCCGGTTTTTTTAATATAAAATTTGTTCTTTAATTCCATCATAAATAGATGGAATCTAATTTGACAAAGAAAGTCATTAATAAAGTGGTTACATCGGCATGTCAATTTGCATTGTTTTAGACGATTGCGTGTAACGTAAATAACGTAATATCGCACTGACTAAATTTTAAACGACGTTTTCCTTTCTCCTTGTTGACTTATCGCGCAACTAACATTTGTTTTACGTCAAAAGTGAAGTGAAAACTGGGATAATATTAAGGTTATGAATTGTTTGTTTTTCCGAAGGTGTCATTTGCTTAAGTTTAATTTTATCCTCGCGTCTTTTGATCTTAACTCTCTGGATATAATCCAAGTTATTAAAATGAATACTTACTATGTGATTAGCATTAGAACGGATTGCCTTAATTTTTTTCAAATATTTTCAAGTAATTATGTTTTTGAAATCCTAATAAAGCCTGCTCACGGTAAATCTACACATGAACTTTTCAGCGGAAAAAGGACATCATTAACCGACTTCAAGATTTCGAAAGAGGAGGTTATCAATTCGTCGGGATCTTTGTTTTCGCTATTTTTTTTAAATGTATGTTCACCGATTATTCGAAGACGGCTAGACCGATTTGGAAAATACTTTTTTTCCAAAAAGAAACTTCACAGTTGGTCCCATTGTAACCAGGTCAGGATCTGATGAGGGGATCTTGGAGAAATCGAAGGAACTCCTATTATAGGCACACCTATAGTGATTTGAGTATTTTTTACAGCAGCTCGAGCATATGCTTTTTGAAAGGTGGATGCTAAGTGAAGTCGATTCTTTTTTGTTTAAAATTATTTTATACAAAATTTGTCATTTATCCTGAATCTCTAAACTTTGTCACTGTGCAGGGTTCGAAAGGCCAATCATCAATGGTAGTTATCTTGATAATTATCGTGATTTTTATGTCTGATAATGGATTTTTATCATATCGATAAATGATAATAACCCAAAATTTGTAAAGGCGGAAGGCACAAAAAATAATATAGCCCGTGAATTTCAACATAGTGTAGTTGAACTATAATAGAAAAACCAAAACCATACCGGGGATAATTATCAGAGATTATAATTATCGTGATAATTATCAGAGATCATAATTATCTTGATAATGACGAACCCTGGTCACGTGCAAAAGTCATTGCAAAGATATCGCGGTCAGACTACATTTCGCGAATTAATCGCTAAAAAGTGTAAAAACAACACATCCTTATTATAATTTTAAACAAAAAAGAACGGAATTTAGTTAGACTCCACCTTTCTAAAAGGAAATGCCCTATAGTAAAAAATATTGAAATCACTATAGGTGTGCCTATAATATTTGAAGAGTTCCCTCGATTTTTCTAGGATCCCATCATCAGATCCTGACCTGGTTACTATAGTATATTCTTTCAAACAAGAAGAGAATTTTCCAAATCGGTCCAGCCGTCTTCGAATACGTCTACTAATCGGTGAACATACATAAAAAAAGCAAAAACAAATATCCCGACGAATTGAGAACCTCCTTCGAAATCTTGAAGTCGATTGAAAAAGATACTTTAATTAAAACAATCAGGCCAATCACGCAATCGCACGAAAGGAGAATTTGTTATCACATTATCTGTTTGATTTACACGAAACCCAGAATGGTTTGTTATTTCCGCATCAATGAGCCGTCACCATGAAGCTTTATAAATAATATGGAGCTAGTACCTAGTACTTACACTTTTGCTAAACTAAATCGAACCTTATTACCGAGCAAAGCAGGTGTTCATAGGAGGTTAGGAAAAAACGGTGAAATTGGTCCGATTAAGCATAAAGTAGGGGGCGATGTCTCACTCGCACTCGTTACAAAATTTACATTTTGACTTAAGTTGCGGCCAGATGGCATACAACCACAGCCCTCTGCCACGAGACCTTGGCAGAAAACAGAGATTTTAAACCATGTAGCCAGTGGTTGGCGCCAAATTCTACATGACCTTTAAACACCCTTGCGTGGCTAGGTGTGCTCTGCAAACCATTGGCAAAAGCGGTTGGTTGGTTGTCAGCCATGTAGCCGCTCGCTTCAACAACTCGCTCCAACCAAGATCACGTGGCAGAATCTGCGGCTATCTGCCGTCTGGCCCCATCTATATCATGTGTTGGTATTGTTGTGTGATGAGGTTATTACTCCCTTAGGCTGCGTTTCCACCAGAGATGAGCGAGGATGTATTGCGAGGGATGTGTTTTTAAGAACCATTTAGAATTCACTTTATTTACTTAAAAGCTTGTTAGTAAACAGACTAAGTTGCGGATTTATAAAACCGTGATCCGCCCCATACTTATGTATGGCTGTGAGGTCTGGACACTGACGCTCAAGGTGGAGAGCAGCCATCTAAGTTCTAGTCACAGAACGTAAGGTGTTAAGAAAGATTCTGGGACCCATTAAAGGGGACGATGGTAGCTGGAGGATCCGAAAAAATGCCGATATCCAAGAACTAGTGGCCGAACCAAATATAATTGGTGAGACAAAAGCGCATCGTCTCCGCCGGCTCGGCCACCTCGAGAGGATGGGAGAAGATCGCTCTGTAAAAAGAGCATATTTGGGTCGACCGACTGGACGGCGTCCTGTCGGTCGTCCAAAGTATCGCTGGGCAGACAGAGTAGGAGCGGATCTTCAGGAGCTCGGCGCCGGTGGAAGCTGGCGTGAAATAGCGCAGGACCGAACAAAATGGCGTGCTCTTGTGTCCGAGGCCAGTACTCATTTTGGGTCGTTGCGCCAAATAAGTAAGTAAGTAATTTACTTATTCTCCCACAGTGCAGCTCTAGGATTGGTTCTTAACAAACACATTCCTCGCAACGCATCCTCGCTCATCTCTGGTGGAAACGCAGCCTTATACAAAACTAGATGCAGTTTGATTCATCACTTTGATTTCTCTTTCGGCCTCACTTTTTGGCCGAAATACTAGCTCCATATTATAAAGCTTCATGGCCGTTACTCGGTAGAGCGTAAAGGGCGTCCCAGAGGAAAAAAGTTGTTTGTTTGCATTTTTTCAATTTATTTTATTGATACCGGAAATTATAGCTTCCGATGTGGCAGAGTAATCTGATTTAAGTTCAGGAGACTTTGTAATATGTGAGCTTTTTTATTAGTGTATTTATTTTTAAGGTATGTGTAAGGTAGGTTAATTTTATATTTATTTTTTGTACTTAATGTAATTTTGTTTGCGGAATAAAAGAGCTTTATGTACTTGAAATTTTTTGTTTTCATTTTTGTTAAAATAATGTGTAGGTGAATAAAAGAGCTTTATGTACTTGAAATTTTTTGTTTTCATTTTTGTTAAAATAATGTGTAGGTAATTAAAAAAGCGGCCCAGTGCGTGTCAGACTACGCATAATGGAGGGTTCCGCACCTTCAATAGAATAAGAACATAACTAATATCAAAAGGTCGTATCTGATGCCTATGGAAAAAGTTTTTTGGAGATGACTCAAAAATGGCTAAACCGATAATGTTCAAAATAATTTTTGTAGAAAGTTTGTGATAAGGCGCATCGTTAAATTTTTTTTTTTCATATTTTTGGACTACGGTTATTTGGTATACGGTTCAAAAGTTACAGGAGGGGGGCACAATTTTTCTGACTTCCGAAGCGATTATTTTTGAAAATATTCACTTAATAACAAAATGTTCAGAGAAACCTCGATGTTATTATGGAATGAAAGATACCTATCGATTGTTGTGCAACATATTGATATTTAAATTTACTTACCGCGAAATTCTAAAAATCGAAATTTCTATATCTGCATCTCTTTCGCTCGTACAGGCAAGTGCGAGAGAGAGGGAGATAAAGAAAATTTCGGTTTTCGCGGTAGGCGCTGGTATTCTGTACAACATAAATAGATGCATAATGATAAGGACTGATTACTCACTTCCTGGGGGTCCGAAGAATTTCACGCAGAACTCGTTGAGACCGCCCAAAATGGTCACCTCGTGCTTGCTTTCAATGCTGAGACAATTAGTCAAGGAAATAGATCTAGTTATATTAAATTTCAAATTTATTGTATTACAATGACCATCAATGCCATAAAGTTTGCACGTTACTCCTTTACAATAAGGGGCATAAGTGTGAACATATACATATTTAAAGTCGACTGTACTTCTGTTCCTGGGAATGGGGTTGGCAACTGTCAACTGTTTCGCTAGATGGCGCTAGCATAGCTCGTACCTGTCACTAGTTTCGTTCTATGGGATTTGGCTTAAAAGGCTAGCATCCAGTAAAAAAAAATTAAAAAAAAAACAAGAATTTGACACTGTTGGTAGGTTTGACAGGTACTAGCTATGCTGGCGCCACCTGTAAACACTTTCGCCCGGCCAACCCCATTGAAAACATTACGTTCCCAATCACTTCACTACATACAAGTATAAGTTGACGTTCAAAGTATAAAGTTTTTTTTTGTGTAAATTCCTGCTATAAAGCTTAATTTAAATACTAGAAAATTTTAATTTAAATACTTTTTTCTGTTAGTACCATTGTGAATCATACTTGCTAGGCTCAGATTTCTTACATTGTCAATATGTTTTCAGCACAACCCTCTAAAATGACTACTCGCAGGGATGTTTTGGTCGCTAAAGTTCAGCAACTACAAAGGGATCTTAAGACGGCGACTGAGCTAAATGACAGACTCCTACAAGAGCGGGAAGAAAGTGAACAGGAAATCGAGCGTGTTATCCGAGCAAACACTGTTCTCAAAACTCAGCTTGCCAACCAGGACATTGACTATGAAGATATCCAGGGTCAGCGGGATGAACTTCAAGCTACTGTAGACCGATTTGAACAATGCCAGGAAATACACGAACAGGCATTGCAACGCATCAAGGACCTGGAGCAGCAGCTGGGGGAGATGGACCTTAAAAAAAATTATACTTGCAAGTACTGCTCCGAGCACTCCGGGCCGCCAGACAACAATTTAAGTATTTTTGCTGAGCTAAATAGTTTTGAAGTAGATTTAGTAAATGACAGCATAGTGGACTCTCCTTTTATGGAAAATATAGAGTTTTCAAGTTCTGTGTGCATAGGGAACAGTGATGGGAAAATTTCATTGAACGGAAGAAAAAAGATAAAAAAATATTTAAAATTAAATAGATTCATAAAAAAATCTAAACTTTTGCTGAAATGCCACAAATCCTTATTTAAATCATTAAATTCCAAATGTAAACATGTAGCCTTGAGAGATGAACTCCTAAAGTGCCAATATCAATTAGACCAGACAGTAGAGGAGCTGAATCATCGCTCTGCTGAATTAAGCAAATTAGAGTCAAAGCTAAAAGCTCTTAATGATAAGCATGAATTATCTAGTAAAACGCTACAGGAATACATAGCCTTTATGAATAATGTTCTAGCACCGGGCAGCGGCTACCCTCTGCGCTTGGAATCGTCACGGCCGCCGAGTCGCCTGGCTGCGCCGGGCTCGCCCGCGCCCGCGCCGCGCGTCTCCGGCGCGACCACTCCGCGTCGCCAGCCCGAGCCTGACCTTAGCCTGGACGTCCGGGAGTCGTCGCTGGGTCCTTCACAGTCATGCCCTGGATTGGATGTCGCACTGGATTTATCCCTGCCCTGCCCAGTGGAACCAACTCCACCGTTATCGTGCCCAGGCGAGGCGGGTCCACCGCCGCCATGCACTGTCGAGCTGGTTCCACAGCCGCTGTGCACTGTCGAGCCGGGCCCATCGCCGCCATGCACTGACGAGCCGGGCCCATCGCAGCCATGCACTGTCGAGCCGGGCCCATCGCCGCCATGCACTATCGAGCGGGGCCCATCGCCGTCGTGCCCAGGGGCACTGGATCTATCGCCGTCGCGCTCAGTCCAACACACTCCATCGCTATCGTGCCCTGTCGAGCTGGTTCCGCCGCCGCCGTGCCCGGTGGAGGCGCCACTCTCGCGCGCGCGCCCCGCCCCGCTGGTCCCCGCGCTCGTGCCCGCGCCTGCGCCTGCGCCCGCACCCGCACCCGCACCCGCACTCGCACCCGCGCCCGCGCCCGCACCCGCGCCCGCGGCTAACGCGCGGCTAAAAGTTAACAGCTCCTAAAATAGATGAAATTCCAGCTAAATGTAAGGAAAAAATTGCTAAATCTACTGATCTTCCTCTATGAGCAATATTAGATGAAAGTGGGGGGTATACTGTTCATCCTGTACCAGCTCCATTTTCCACAATTCTACTTGAAATTAAAAGTAAAATTGAAGGGGGTAATAATCAACTTATCACTTATATTATATATAGATTATGTCAGGAACTTTTCTAAATCTTTTAAGATGATGTGTGCCGCTGCTAAAGCTGATTATCTGTCCAGAAAGATCCAAAATTCCAAGGATAAAGTAAAAACTGTTTGGCAAGTAATCAACGATGAAACTGGGAAACGTAAAATCAAAGATCCGCACTACAACCTACGTATTAATAATAATTTAGTGAGTTCGGACCTTGAAGTTGCGGATCATTTTGAGCAGTTCTTCTCTAATATACCGGTAGAAACAACAAAGTCTCTTCATTCATCGCCTGACGTCGCTGAGGCAATACTGAAAACAAATATAGCAGAGTGTACAGATTTCTTTAAATTTTCATATGTTACTCCGAACTTAGTTATTAAAACATTTAAATCCCTAAATTTAAAGAAAACTGAAGATCTTTGGGGCCTATCTGTTAAAGTTCTACATTCCACTGTTGAATCGATTGCACCACATTTAGCTGATATATTTAACAAATGTATTGATACAGGAATATTTCCAGACATAATGAAGCACAGCAAAGTCATCCCCTTGTTCAAATCAGGATCGAGAACAGAACCAAGCAATTTCAGACCAATTTCAATACTGCCGGCACTGAGCAAAGTTTTCGAGAAACTAATTCTAAATCAACTTGTGTCACATTTTAACCGAAACGAATTGTTCGCCAGAAATCAATTTGGTTTTACCAGAGGTCGCTCGACTACTGACGCAGGTGCTGTTCTTCTTAAGCACATCTTTGCCGCTTGGGAAAAAAAACAAGATGCTGTTGGAATATTCTGTGACCTATCGAAGGCATTTGATTGCGTTGATCACGAAAATCTAAAGAGAAAACTAAGCCATTACGGGATCAAAGCTGGTGCCCTTAACCTCGTCTCATCATACCTATCGGATAGAACACAACGAGTGGTTATTAATGGAACTCAATCTTCTGGGTCCCCTGTGGCACTCGGAGTGCCTCAAGGCTCAATACTTGGTCCTTTCCTGTTTTTGGTGTACATTAATGACCTACCTAAAATTGTGCAAGATAAACATGATATAGTGTTATTTGCTGATGACACATCTCTGATATTTAAAGTGGACAGAAAAGAAAACAGCTTCGATAGTATTAACAGTGCACTCTCCAAAGTAGTAAATTGGTTTACGGCTAATAACCTACTTTTGAACGCCAAGAAAACGAAGTGCATCAAATTTACACTTCCCAACGTCAAGCAGATTAACAGCAGCAAGATTATAATAAATGATGAAATAATGGAATTCGAAAATCAAACTGTTTTCTTAGGAGTCACTTTAGACTCGAAATTACAATGGCATCCACATATAGCTACCCTAGCTGGGAAACTTAGCTCTGCAGCCTATGCCGTGAGGCGAATCAGCCATCTAACAAACAGTGAAACTGCCAGGCTGGTATACTTCAGTTACTTTCACAGTGTTATGTCGTATGGAATTCTGTTGTGGGGTAAAGCAGCTGATATTGGGACCATATTTGTGCTACAAAAACGAGCTGTACGTGGCATTTATAAAATGCGCGGTCGAGCATCCGTAAGAGGAAAATTTGAAGAGGCAAATATTCTTACCGTAGCATCTCAATACGTACTTGAAAACATTATGTATGTGCGGAAAAACATCCATAAATTCAAGCTCAACAGTGATATCCATAACTATAACACTAGAAATAAAGATAAGATTGCTGAGCCTGGCCACCGCCTCGGTAATGTTCGTACGTCTTTTGCTGGGAACTGTACACGTTTTTATAACAAAGTCCCCGCTGATGTAGTGAATTTGCCACTAAATAAATTCAAGTCTTATGTTAAGCGCTATTTGTTGAGGAGAGAGTACTATACTTTAAAGGAATTCATTGAGGATAACGATGCCTTTAAGCCTGTAGCTTGATATAGTTAGTACAATACAAATTGAGAAATTATTAGGTACATTACTCTATGAAGCAGCTTTACTAGTGTCCAGTATTACCTGTTTTTCATTTTTATTTTATTTTGTTTTTATTTAGTATTTGGACACTTAGAGACGTTATACATCTCTAAGTCTTGCATTCGCAAATATTTATATGTATAGATATATATTTAATGATCCTGACGCTTAGAGACATGTACATCTCTATGTCACTTTTATATTGTAATTTAGTTCACGCATGTAAAATACGAGCACAGAATATTGTTTCTCACCAGACTAAACATGGCTAGTTTTTATTAATTAATAAAGCCCGCCAGCTTGAACATGTCATGCTCGCTTAAAAGGCTCTGCTTATGGTGGCGTCGTTGATCGGGTCGCCACTTTCCCGAAGAAAGGTTGAGGGAGGCGATGGCTGAGATATGCGTCATACTCGTGAACGGGTGCTGTTTGTGGAGACCGGTCTGTTTAGGCTAACTGGGGCAACACATTTACGTAACTTTTTATTAATCATATTTAATTTTAGTTTAATTGGCTTTGGACACAACATTCGGTGCTTGATTATTCATATTTTTTATTATATAGAATATATAGATCAAGACACTTGGAGACCTTATACATCTCTAAGTATAATTTAGAAATAGTATGTTTATTGTATACTAGAATCACTTCAGTACTTTTTTTTATATTATTTAAATTCAAAGTTTGTTTCTAACTGTTGATGATGGATTATTATAATTTGGAAATTTATGTAGAAGACACAGTTCAGGTAAGAAAGTATATCAAACTTGTATGTAATTTATTTTCAATAGTCAGATTTGGACTCATCTCTTTTCTTTGGTATTTTTCTTAAACTATAACCTATTGTTGGTTAATCTAACCTTGGTTTGATATGTTTTCTTATAGAACAACGCACTTATACACTCGCGATCAAAAAAATCGACTCAAGCAACATTTTTTACTTTTGGTCGTATTTCCGGAAAGCGGGAAATATTTTAATAAAACTTTGAATGCAATTTTATTACGAATTTATTCAGCTACAAAAAACAGTAAAAGACATCGATCTCAGTTGCGTAGTTTTTAGGTTATCGCAGTTTTTGTACAAAATGGCATTTTACATGGTTATGATATGCACGAGTTGTGCCCTCTGGAGACCAATAAAAACCGGTGTAACCGGTTATTTCTTATCATTCGCTTATCAGAAGTTGACCAGTGCACATCTCCTCGCAATCTTACACCGGAATCACCTTCGAAAAATGGATACCACCGAAGCTGAAGCCACCGAAGTCGTCACCTTGGTGAATCGAGGATTCTCGCAGCGTTCTGTTGCTGAGCAGCTGAATTTAAGCCAGTCTGCTGTCTCCAGAGTTTATCGTCGGTTTTGTCGGTTTGGAACCTTGAAACGGAAACAAGGATCTGGCCGTCAGCGGTGCACATCGGAGAGGGATGACCGCTTCATCGCCACCTCCAGTCTTCGTAATCGCCACCGTACCGCTGTTGCCATCCAGCAAGACCTGATGCGGAACCGGGTTGTGCCTGTTAGCACCTCAACAGTTCGGCGGAGACTCAAGGAAGCCAACCTTACCCCAAGAAGACCTGCTACTGGGCCCAAACTGACTCAGAGGCATCGGGACGCTCGGAAGGAATTCGTGGCGACCTACGAAAATTGGACCTACGACCAATGGAGCCGCGTACTCTTCAGCGACGAGTGCAGAGTGTGTCTCCATGGCAGCGACAGAAGAGGACGGGTGTAC
Organism: Pammene aurita; assembly: GCA_947086415.1. Classification (NCBI taxonomy): domain Eukaryota; kingdom Metazoa; phylum Arthropoda; class Insecta; order Lepidoptera; family Tortricidae; genus Pammene; species Pammene aurita. The sequence continues at coordinate 20,186,914 of OX352315.1, read as the reverse complement.
CGAAGACCTGGAGAGAGGTTCGCCCAGTGTTGCTTCGCTGAAACAGTCGCCTACGGTGGAGGTTCCGTCATGATGTGGGCGGGGATTTCCATGGAGGGGCGGACCGAGCTGGTTTTTGTTGATGGCGGGGGTCGAGGCGGTGGTTTGAATGCAGACAGGTACATCACCGACATCCTGCAAGACCATGTCGTCCCCTACGCCGGGTTCTTTGACGAGGGGTTCCATTTCATGCAAGACAACGCCCCTTGTCATACCGCCCGCGTCACAAAGGAGTACCTTGACGCAGTTGGCATCCCGACTCTGAAGTGGCCACCTCTGAGTCCTGATTTAAATCCTATCGAGCACTTATGGGATTACCTGAAACGCAAGGTTCGAGCTCGCAATCCTGCTCCGGAGACAATTTTGGCCCTGAAAGAAGCTTTGGTCGAAGAGTGGGAAGCATGCCCCCAGGATACCATCAGGAAGCTGATAAGGTCAATGAAGAGACGCATGGCATGTGTGAAAAAGGTTTTTGGTGGTAACACCAGGTATTAAAGATAAAAATAAATTGTTATTCGTTCATGAAAATGTTTTTTCTTTCGTTGTTAAGGTCATTTTTGCACCCAAATTTTACACCTCCTTGGTATGCTAGCTTGTTTTTCATGAACTGAAATTTTTCGCCTGAAAAACATGCTCGTATTGAAAGCTGACACTGTTAGCTCTAAAATGATTTGATGTACTGTTGTTTTGAAAAAATAAGTCCCGCCGAGTTTCTTGCCGGACATAATTCTTCTCGGGTCAGAGGTGTAGGGTTAGAACCGGTGTAGTTTGATTTTTTTTCTCTCTCATTTACTTTGACGTGTAAAAGTGCCCTTGTGGCCTACTTACTGAATAAATGTTTGAGTTTGAGTTTGACAAAGCAAGTCACTTTCCGCTGTCAGTCCTGTATGCTTAGATCTTTAAAACAACGCAACGGATTTTGATGCGGTTTTTTTAATACATGCCTAATACACGGTGCCCGTGAGCATTGCGAGAGACTTTAACAGTGTATTCATTATCATATTTAGAGAACAAAATGTCCTTTAAACTTTTTCGAAATTCGCCATAGTTTCAGAGTAAATACTACTTACAAAAAATTGCATTTTGAATTGTTTCTCAGTGTAAAATGATTTTTTGATGGCGATCTCACCGGTATGGGGCATAGTCTAGACATCTCTTATTGACTGATATCAAAGACCTAAGAAACACTTTGCATGGACTAGTTTTTACGAGAAAAAATGTGGCAATTTACTTTTTCCGTTACTTTTTTCTAATGACATTTACTTTTTATGTAGAACAGCATTCAAAAAAAGTGAAAAAAAAAGTAAAAAAAAAATTTTTTTTTTGGCGTTTTACAACAATAGTCATATAATGTTTTTTCATTCTTTCGACCTCAGAAATGCGTGGTTAAAATCTCTCGCAATGCTCACGGGCACCGGTTATAATAGAGAAACACTGATAATTTTAGAGGTTTCTAATGTGATGAAATAAACGCATTTTTTTGCGCTTACATTGCAAACGCTGACTGAACCCTACGAGATAGATCAAAATAATCTACTACAGTATTGTACACCTTAAAAATGTCTACAAAAAAGTCCGCGATGGTATGTAGTATATCTCTTTAGGGATAACCCACAATAACCATTTTTTTTTACCGTGCGAAGCCGGGGCAGGTCGCTAGTATTTTATAATTGCTAAATATTTAAAAAAATAGGACATTTTTTCATTTCATTTGAAGTTTAAGTTCCTTATATCTAGTTCTAGTTACACTGGCTTGTCAAAGCTTCCTCGCGGGCTCTAGGCACTCGCCATGGCAATATACTAGAAAGATAAGATAAGCCGTAGTTGTTCGTGTCGCTATCGTGAAAGATAAAGATTGCGGCCAGCTTCGTGACTTCGTGAGAAAAGTTTGATGTCTGGTAGATTAAACCTAATAATGTAAGATTACATGGACATGATTTGCCAGAAAAAATAGGAAAAGAGTTTTTTAACCCTTTAACCGCTATAGACGTCAAATCACGCGCACGGAATGTCGTGCCCTCAGCGGCAAGACGTTATATCACGTCCAAAATAACCGGTAAGCCTTGCGAGTTCGCGCCCACTGGCGCTGAGAGCACGATTATTCGGTCCAATACTTGGCGGTCAAATGGTTAAAGAAATTAAGGATACCAGACGAAATAAAACTGGCGGAAATTATGATGCTTGATGATGCTTTTCATAAATTAGTTTTTTCACGAATGTCCAAATAAAATTTTTAATGGTGAATTTTCGAAAGAAAGCAGCTTAGTTCGAGTGCAGATATCGTATAAGGCAAGTAAATGGGATGAGTATAAAATGCTCACCTGTTGATGTTTTTCCAGCTGTACAGTCGCCATCAGATATATCGCAGCGGCCAAGGTGGTCACAAATATCTGAACAACGCCTATATTGTCAAGGCGATAAAGTGCATGTTCAGATATTTTTGAGTACCGTGGCCGCTCCGATATATTTGATGGCGACTGTACTTGGAGACACAAATTTTATGGCGCCTACAAACATAATTATCATAATCTACACATTTATCTACACTCACATTGTAAGTTCTCTAAAACGTGTTCGAAAACGGTAATAGGCAATGGCTAGCATTACCACAACCGATTTTACTATGATAAGCTTTTTATCTGTGGCAGTAACGTAATTTTAACTTTACATGCTCAAATATTGATGTGTTATGAGTTTTGATAACATAATGTACATCTGCACGCGCCCGCGCGGCCGCCGACACGCGCCCGCGCGATTGCCGGCACAATCGAGTTGGCCATGGCGGTGCAATGGCGGCCAATCTTATGGTTTCGGAATACGGCATTTAGGATAAATAATATGAGTTTAGATAAAGCAGTGTATGCAATTATTGCACACCTCAAATTATAGACAATTACATGTTGTGGATACTAATTTTGACTGTAGAAAGTATGACGAAACCTGCGCTATGGATATGATATGAGGTGTGTGACAATTTTTACTGTGATTTAATAAAGATGATTAAATTACAAACTTAGTTTTAATTGCCGAAATATTTTTGTCGTATCTCTTTTTATACTATGCTATGAGATAACAAAGAAACACAACGAAAAGTTTTTTCTAATACGCCAGTGTGTTATCGGCATGAAAAGGATCGGCAATGCGGATGTGACACCCAGTTCAATGCAATATTAAATAATTCATAATATTGATTGTCTGTGTGGCATTTACGGCACGTCAGGCAACTCAGGGAGGTAATCGTCGAAAATCGATACGTCTGGGTTGTTGGCTCTGATTTGCGATCGTGCAGACGTTTTTTGTATGGTTCATGAAGGAAATGACATTCAATGTTTTTTTTTCTATTTGTTAAGGGGTACCTAAACCGTGACGGTTCATTTTACATAAAGTTTAGGCAGCTTTCACATGCTGCGGTTTCCGCATGCGGCGCCGGTGCGTGAGCGAGATAGAGCTCTCCGTGTGTATCAGGGATGTAACAGATGTGGTTTTATCGGAACCGAAAGCGGAATCGGATGTTTCAAATTTAGTTTATCGGAACCAGAAACGGAATCGGAACCGAATGGGTAGATGGCGCTCGCCGTCACGTAAACAGTGAGCTCCGTGTTTTATATGTGATTAAAATGGATTTTTTAAAGAAAATAGACTAAAAATAGACTTAAAGTGTGATAAACTATGAGTTGCGACTGTGGATATATTATCTCAGTGCAGTATAACTTAAAAGTGTTAAAAAAATAAAACTTAAAAATTTAGGATACACTGACGTGAATAAGAGTAATGTAATGAAATAGTGATCGTGAACAAGGATCTGTACGTGTTTAAATACTGTGTATAGTGAACTTAACCATTAAAAATAGAGATTTGACAAAGAAATACGACAAAACAATAATACAGTGACTGTTTCTTCGTTTAAAAATTACATGGACTTTGGACCCACGGAATATTTTTATAGAACAGGCCGTTAAAGTAATGTTGGAGTCCGATCTAGGTGGAATTAAAGTCAACGGAAACAAAATTTACTTCATACGTTTCGCGGACGACATTGCGGCATTTGCAGAAGATAGGACCCAGTTACAGCAGTTAGTTAGTAAAATGGATGAAGTCTTTAGCCAGTTCGGACTTAAAATAAATAGTAAAAAAACTAAAACACTCACAGTATCAAAACACACTCTAACAGCAGCAAAGCGCCCAAAAGTTTACACACCAATAGTAGTACAGAACACAACATTAGAGCAAGTTAAGCAATATAGATATTTGGGAAGTTTAATCACCAATGACTCCAGATGCACCGCAGACATAGTGCAAAGAATTGCCATGGCTAAAAGAGCCTTTAACAACAAAAAAGATCTGCTTAAGGCACGAATTTCCAAAAAAGCCAAAAAGCGTTTAATAAAAGTATTTATTTGGAGCATTGCGTTGTACGCGAGTGAGACGTGGACACTCAGACAAAAGGATAGGAAAAGATTGGAAGCATTCGAGATGTGGTGCTGGCGGAGGATGGAGAGGATAAGCTGGACCGACAGAAAGACGAATGAAGAGGTTTTACGTATGGTAGGAGAGAAGCGTAGTCTAATAAACACCATTAGGATCAGAAGAGGCAAGATGCTAGGCCACTTGTTAAGGCATGACGACTTCTTCTTAAAAATTATGGAAGGTAGAATTGAAGAGACGAGAGGCTCTGGAAAGCCTAGGACCACGTATCTCAGCCAAATTAAGAGTGAGGCCTCGTATGAGGAAATCAAAAGGCTGGCTCAAAAAAGAGAGGATTGGAAATTACTCCACCGACAAGAGCATGGCTCTTAAATAAATGATGATGATGATGGACCCACGGCCAGTTGTCACATCAGCACTAACCGTGTTGTTCCTTCCGAAGGTTGCCGAACTACCCCGATAGCAGACCCATATTAGCCGAAAGCAATCCGCAATTTCCCTCTGCTCAGCGCAAGTTGCCGTGGCAGTGCGAATTGTGTCGTGTCTGCTAATCACAGAGTCAGGGTTCAAATCCGACGTGACGAAAATCATTTTGCATTTTTTTTAATTTTTTAATTTTATTTATTTATTATTATAAGATATTTTTATTTTTTAAGTGTTTAGAATAGAATTTGAGCAATATGGAATGTTTTAAATGCCAGAAGAACATAAAAACTAAAGACTATTTTCTAAAATGTAAGAATTGCAAAAATTACTTTGACTTGACGTGTACAATAGTTACTAAAGCTAGATATAATTTGATGACGAATGACAACAAAAATAATTGGAAATGCTCGTCCTGCGTTCGGCCGAAAAGCGCTTCCAGCACTCCGAAAACAACTTCCAGTTCAACCAGCGCACCTAAAACATTATCGGAACCCAGTGCCTCAACAATGACGACGGAACAAAATAATACCACACTAGAACGGAACGTTACACATAGGAAACGACCCGATTGTACAGTCAAGGCCAATATACCAGAAGATGACACACCCCAACAAATGTATGAGATGCCTCTTAGATCCCCTTCGTGTGAAAATTTGTCTCAAATTCTAAATGATGATGGGGATAATATAAACTCTACACTGAAAGATAGCACGTTTCATAGTCCCAGTAGTCTCCCTAATATGTCTACTATGGACAATTCATTAGTTGTAGCATTAAAAGTGCAAGTAGAGGAAGTAAACACTGAGTTATCGTGCGCTCATGAAGAAGTTGCAAGGTTAAATTGCGAACAACAACAACAAATAGATAAGCTAAATAAAAAAATTAGTATGTTATTACTGTTAAACAAAGAACCTATAAGAAGTACAACACCAAAAAACCATAGCCCAATCACAAAAAATATACACACAGAGGAGAACATTCAAATTTATGAAAATAAAATTAAAAAATTAGAGGATGAAACATCTACACTAAATAATAAAATAAAGACACTCCAAATAAAGCTAAGTAAGGCTCTTACGTCAAATAATGTTTGCAAACGAAAGTCAGAAGCATCAGTAAACAGGGAAGTGACTCTCTCACGGATCCAACACTCTACCAAAGCACTGCATGACACTGTAAAAAAACTAGAGCAACACATAAACAATACTATAGCTGACAAAAGTAGTTTAGACTTGTCGGGTAGACCTTTTTTACCTCGGGAATCTCATTCAATACAAGCGACGCCAGTTAAGAAACCGATAAAGCACAAAACTAATAACAAACCAAGGTTGTTGCTTATATCAGATTTTCATGGAGCTGATCTTTTACTACCTTTATCGAAAATTCGCAAGAACGATTATGACTGTACGGCCGATATCATTCAATATGGAACAACCCAGCGTGTACTACAAAACATAGAAGAAAAAATTAAAGACTTCAATAAAAGCGATTGCGTAGTAATTATGTGTGGTGGGAGTGATTATAATATTACCCCGTTAAATAAAATTATAAGTACTTTAGAATATACAGTCAAAAATTGTACTCATACAAACGTAGTTATCTGTGATATCCTCCATAGCTTAAATAAGTATGATGAAGATTATAATGATTATGTTAATAGCTTTAATGTTATGTTGCATAGAAAGTTGGTGAAATTTTCCCATGTATGGCTGGAAACACCCAATAGTGTCTATTTTGGTGTGCGAGACTACGATACCAAAGGCTACCAACTAAACTTTAGAGGGAAATATAAACTAGCTCGCAGCTTGAATAATGTTCTGATCAATGTTAACAAAGCGTTTTATAATCAGTTAATTTTTTTAGGTACAATAGACAATCAATTAGTAAATCGGTAAATAATGATCTTATGGTATACAGTCATATTAATATATTACATCAGAACATCAATGGTCTTATAAATAAATCTGATTTGTTAAGTATACACATACACGAGCTTGTGGATAAGGAAACTCAAATTGATGTTATTTGTGTTACAGAGCACAATATGCAGTTAGGTGATGAAATATATTTGTCTATTCCTAATTTTAAATTAGCCGCGTTTTACTCGAGGAAAAACCGAAATGGTGGATCTTGTATTCTAGTCAGGAGTATTCATAAATATAGCATGTTGAACGAATTAAATAGTATATCAATACCAAATGTAATGGAATGCGCTGGTGTAGAATTAACTGACCACAAATTAATTATAATTAGTATCTATAGAGTACCGAGGAACAATAGACATAGTTTTGATATATTTTTCATAAATTGGATCTTATATTAAATAAATTATGTTTTAGTGGGAAGAAAGTAGTAATATGTGGTGATTTTAATATCGATATGCTCAAGAGAACGCCACAGTCCGTAGAATTCAAAAACTTATCGTGGTCCTACAATTTAAGAATGGCAATATCTGAGCCAACTAGATTATCTAGCAACACATGTATTGACAATATTCTTCACAATGTGCGAGGCAGTAAAGCTGAAGTGATTGACTTTGCCCTCTCGGATCACACTGCCCAATTTATAAAATGACCCGTTAAAAAAGCATGTGTTCTTGCTTACTGGTATAAGGAAAAGAGACATTACAGTCTAGAAAATATTAATAAGTTTAGGATCGTTTATTAGAGTTACAATTCAGTGAAGTTTATATGGCAAACAATCCTAATGAAGCATACAACTGTTTTGCTGAACAATTCGAATTACTTTATAATTTGTGCTTCCCTATTAGAAAAATTAAAGTTACTTCAGCTACAAACCCAAAATGGATTACCAAAGGGTTAAAGGCCTGTTGCAAGCGAAAACGTCAATTACTTTGGAAATATAGATTTTCTGATGATAAAGTTAGGGATAAAACAAATTTTCAAAGTTATTCAAAGCGATTGAAGAAAATTATTAAGCTTACCCAGAAAACACAAAATAATTATTATATTAAACAATCTAGTAATAAAACAAAGGCATCATGGAATGTTATAAATAAATGTAGATCTAAACAACCCATAGACAATATTCAGCAGATAGTATCTAACGGTGAACGTATAAAATCTCCTCGAAAAATCGCGCAAGCTTTTAATCAGTATTTTATAAATAATGTTACAAATAACAATAATCATAAACATGACCAGACGAATACAATGGCATCCAATTTACCTAATTCTATGTTTATGAATCCTGTTAATTCGAAAGATATTGAAATTATAATTAACTCATTAAAAAATAGCCATAGTACAGGCTATGACGGTATTAGTACAAAAGTGGTAAAATCTGTATCCAGTATCATTTCACCATTGATTAGCCACATAACTAATTTATGCATAGAGAAGGGTGAATTTCCAGAAAAATTTAAAATTGGTATTGTGAAACCACTATTTAAAAGAGGGGATAAGGAAGACTTGGCTAGCTATAGACCTGTGGCACTGCTACCCATTTTTTCAAAAGTCATAGAAAAAGTAATTCACAATTCTATTTACTCATACTTCGAAAAAAATAATTTATTTACACAAGAACAGATGGGATTTCGAAAGGGTAAGTCTATTAATATGGCTATTTTTGACCTAATGCGTGTAGTAATAACAAATATGGACAAAGGAGTTCCGATATCAGCACTCTACATGGATATGTCGAAAGCCTTCGATTTTGTAGATCATAAAATATTGCTAGACAAATTATACAAATATGGAGTTAGAGGTAATGTACATAGTTTGATTAAGTCATACTTAGGAAATCGAGTACAGTTCACTCAGATAAATAGACTATGCGTTAGAAAAAAAACCGAAGTCACTTATTCATCGGAAGTTCAACATGTTCATTACGGTGTACCTCAGGGAAGCGTTTTAGGCCCTCTATTATTTATTATTTATATCAATGATTTACCACGAGCTATCGAGTATCCCATGGTTCTTTTTGCTGATGATAGCACTATAATGTTTTCTTGTAAAGACCCAGAAACATATGAAAATGATATATGCAAAACATTAGAAACAGTAATTAACTGGTTAGCAAACAACAATTTAAAAATTAATATGGCAAAAACTAAAATCATGACATTTAAACATAGACGAAATGATACCCGTAATTTAAATATATCATATAAGGGTAAAAAAATTGAGGAAACAGATGTGACAAAATTTTTAGGAATAAGCATAGATCATAAGTTAACATGGAATAATCAAATTGACAATATATGTAAGAAACTGAATCAATTTTCATACCTCCTACATAATCTAAGGAAAAATGTTGATGAACCGGTTATTTTAACGGCCTATCACGCTTATGTAACATCGACACTAAGGTATGGTATCATGTTCTGGGCAAACTCAGTTGATAGAGAAACTGCATTTAAAGCGCAAAAGAGATGCGTTAGATCTTTATGTGGAATTCAGCTACCAGCTTCGTGCGTACCACATTTTAAAAAGCTACGTATATTGACTCTGCCTTGTTTGTATATTTATGAATTAGTTATTTTTGTTAAAAGCAACCTGCACTTATTTAAAAGATTTAAGAGTATTCGTTTAAGAAATAAAATAGCTTCAATGTCTTCCGACACAGCATTTTTAAAGAAAAGTATACTTGGTATGGCTCCAAAAATCTATAATAAAGTTCCGAAACAAATAAGAAGTATAGAAAATATTATAAGTTTCAAAAGAAAATTATTTGATTTTTTAGTGGATAGTACCTACATATCATACTGTTAAGGGTTTTTTGTCCGACTGCAATTAACATTAACATGTAGTTACAGATTTAAAGAAAAAACACTAAAATTTGTATGCCCTGTGGCCCGACATGGTGATGCTACTCTATTTCTGTAAGACCTGTACCTCTGTTTGTACTATATACCCATGTTGTACAAATAAACTATTTGACTTTGACTTTGAAAACGGAAGCGGAACCAGAATCGGAGCCCCAGTGATAGCAGCAGTTTGTTTTTTATGTACGCCGCTCATTTCTCCCCGCTGCGTTGCTATGATATCCGATATAACTTCTGTTTTGAAAGTAACAGAACCGGAACCGAAGCGGATGTCTAAAACCAATCCGACTTAACGGAACCGGAGCTCTGTAACATCCCTGGTGTGTATAGCGCTGTCACGCTTGCACACCGTTGCCGCATCCGGTTGCGGCGCGTACGAAAGTAGCTTTTGTATAACTATAAAAATTAGCTTTTTTGTTTCCTCAATATCAAATTAGATAAATAAAGATGGTTTAGGGTCGGCAACGCGCATGTGAGGCCTCTGGAGTTGCAGTAGGTATTCCATAGGTTGCGGTAGCTGCTAGCCATAAGGCGGGCCGTATGATTGTTTAGCACCGCCGGGGTATTAAAAAAAAAATTGCTTCTCGTTTTCCCCTGGACTCTACATTGGTTTATTGTAGTTCAATCAATTCAGAAAGTTTTATACATTGACTTGTCTGTCTTAAATCATGCGCTTTGCAAGTTAAACCAGGACTAGGGTTGCCAACATTGATTTATACAAAAAGGAGATACGGTACCAGGCGCTCGATTGTCTGCCATCAAATATAGGTTCCGGGAGTCACACTTTGTGCAATGCGCAAAATATGGAGGTCTCGCTTGCATACCCATGTTAACTATATAGGTTTATCTCTTTTGCCCATGATACACATGCATTATAGCAATGTGTAGCATTTTACAAGTGTGTAGGTGCTGGACCACATTTCAGTTTTGTTTACTATGAACGTCACTCATCTTCCTTTTTGTTTATGTCTATGGTTGCCAAGCAGATATAGTCTGGCCAGCCAACGAACGCAGTAGCAATGTACAGCGAACAAAAGTATGACAACACTAAGAATCAGTGAAAAAAGCAGCAATGATCATCAAATTTTATGTTTTTAATTTTAGGTGGTATTTCCGCCCCTTTCATTAGGTGACATTTACGGTGTGTAAAAAGGAGATAGATATATTTCGTCTGATCTGTCATCAACTGCAACAGATAATCTGGTTGAGGCAATTGACATATGGTTTAAAAATGAATTTAAATTTAATTGGGAACGTTATAGTTCTATCTCACTCGCGCTTAAGAGGCCTTATTCCCAAAACGCGCGAATTTCACGAAATGCTTCATTTTCTTCGAAGGCTATGGCGAAAATACTAAGTTTTTTTAAATCAACTATTGATGCACATAATAGTTCATTTCTTTATCTAGACGGCCATCGGAGCAAATATTACATTTTAACGAGTGAAATATGAAAAAAATTGGTTGTCTTGGAAGGCCTTTCTGGATTTTCCAGTTAGGTGTACCGTTCATTTTCAGATTACGCAAAAAAGGGTAAAAATTCTTATTAAATTTGAATTAAATGCAATTGAGTATATCATGTATGAGACGGCCATGGAAATAAAAATCGAAGATTCATCTTGGATAATCGACAAAATACCTTCTGATTATATGCCAGTTTTTTGATGAAAACACGGTTACATTTAATTTTTCCACGAAAACCCTATGAATATTTTGCCCTAAAAATATTACCATTGCAAAGTTAAACTATATTTCTATCACGATAAAAAAAACATTACTTTAGCAGTAAATTTCAAATTACTATGAATTTTTAAAAATGACACTTAAATCACACTTCACAGCACACTTTTTGTAAGAATCGTATTTTTGGGTACTTAATAATAATAAACATGGTTCAAAATTATTTTTTTGTATTACTAATACTTCAAACTATCTTATAAACAGCAGTTTATGCGGCTTTTTTCATTAATAGAGTTTTTCGACCTTTTAGGGAATAAGGAGCCTTAAGATGAGAGAGTGAAATACACTAGAAACAAATTCAATGTGAATTGAAATGTTCGTCATGAAATTCGGTGTCTCATCACAAAGGGTTGCCACATGTACGTATTTTGAATTTGCCGCGTGTTTCTACTGACAGAAATGGTTTGCCAGACTATATTTATCTGCAAGCAAATTATATACATATACGCCTATACACGGTGCCCGTGAGCATTGCGAGAGACTTTAACAGTGTATTCATTATCATATTTAGAGAACAAAATGTCCTTTAAACTTTTTCGAAATTCGCCATAGTTTCAGAGTAAATACTACTTACAAAAAATTGCATTTTGAATTGTTTCTCAGTGTAAAATGATTTTTTGATGGCGATCTCACCGGTATGGGGCATAGTCTAGACATCTCTTATTGACTGATATCAAAGACCTAAGAAACACTTTGCATGGACTAGTTTTTACGAGAAAAAATGTAGCAATTTACTTTTTCCGTTACTTTTTTCTAATGACATTTACTTTTTATGTAGAACAGCATTCAAAAAAAGTGAAAAAAAAAGTAAAAAAAATAATATTTTTTTGGCGTTTTACAACAAAAGTCATATAATGTTTTTTCATTCTTTTGACCTCAGAAATGCGTGGTTAAAATCTCTCGCAATGCTCACGGGCACCGTGTATATGTCCCACTCCTGGGCACAGGCCCAGGCCAGTCTGCATGAATAGAGCAAATAGCAAAATGAATGATAAGTTTATAGTTCTGGTCACGTGGGCCGAACCTACTCGTATGTCACAATGCAAATGTGTATGATTCATTTTGTTTTCTAGTAGGAAGGTAATATGTACTAGAATGAGTAATTAGAATTATGTTTGTTCCAAGACATTGAGAGGCCAAGAGTCCAATACCAATGGTTTTAAGACTTCTATAATCACAATATATGTTTATTTTATGTTTTAAATATGGTATAAGAGCCCACGACACTGAACCTAGTTCGATAAGTCTCCTAGATGAGATAGATATAATTAATAGTCACGTCTTTAATGGGGGAACACGAAATGCCGATGCTGCAATGCAAAAGTGGCGGCGTATTTAAAAAAAATTGTTTGATAAATCCTGTTTCTAGTATGATAAGTCTCCTGGATTTCCTTTGTTCCTCGAATCAGGGGAGGGGTAGGGCTACACGATAATGCGGTGCTGAAAGCACAGAATAACTAATAGTACTACCGTACAGAAAATTCACTCCTTCACAAAAGTCAGATTTAGGTATAAAATTATACCTATGTACTCGCCGCCTGCAAGCAAAATTGAAACTTATAACCGCGCACGAACCGTGAATCTTCTTTGCGCGCCGCAGTTTTATGACCGAGCTGTGAGCGTCGGCACGGGGTTGTCACTTGACAACTTTTTGTACCTATACCTACGGAGTTACTCTTTTTAAGGTAAATATGTTATGTAGGAATTACAAACGTTGATTCTGTAAACATGAAATTTTTATCCGGAGATAGAATTTTTTATAGAGATTATGTCTGATTATCACGAAAGTAGGTATGCCACAGCCGTATTCCTTTGAAAATATGTCGGTCAGTTCCTAATATTGTTTCTGGGCAACCAATATTCAATAAATTATGGATGTTTATTTTAACTATTACTAAGTAAGGACTTCGGGACCTTTCAATATCGTCCGGAATTTAAAAATGTTATTTCTGCTTTCTTGTTCTTCCGTTTATTCAGACATTTATTTTATTTATTCCGTTTATTTATACGGATTAGATCGAGATTTAGGTTTCGAAGCCATTGTGTATTTTCAAATTTGCGCGAGCGCCACGTGACACGACTATCGTGCGAGCCGAGCGGCAGCCCACTGCCATACGCCTGCCCGGGAGGCGCGCCGGCCAAATGTACCTAAACTGCGAAGTGAAATCCCCCTGCTGAAAGCTCCCGTGCCTGGCCTTGTCAGGGGCAGCAGCCTCATAAGCGACGCCTCGTACTTAAGTATCTCGCGCGGATCGCGCGCGCGATGCGCTCAGTTTCCGCCCCGCTCACAAAACGCGACAGCCTGACGGAGCCCTAAGTAAATATAAGTGAAAGAATGACTCTATGTGTACCAACAAAATGTCATGTTTAACTAAAGTCGTCCACATTGACACCAAAACGCAAAGAATATGTAATTCTTTCTATCTATTCATAGTATGAGGCAGTTAATGAATTGACAGGCTCATAAAGATTCCCTTTGAATGTTAAGAAATAAAGAGAGTTACTTCCTATATAAGAGACAGTAAGATATGAACTTAACATTTCAACAATAACAGAAAAATGTTAAGACTATTCTAATTTTAAGTAAGTAGGCTCATAATAATTTTAATTTCTTGTTAATCTAAAGAACTGTTCATTTCTGAACCAAAGTATAATTTTTATTTTTATTAAATTTTGGCAATCAAATTTCTTTTAAAATCCATATTTAAGAAATACTTAAACAATTCGGTTAACTTTGTTCTTTATACCAAAACAATAGCCAGTAGGTAAATCCAGCTGCAATGGCTTTCAGACCAGATATTTGATAGATGTATTTAGAAACCCTACCAAAAATCACACACACACACAAAATCCCAGCTTGGAATTGAAATTGAAATTGTTTTTTGTCAACAAACATTTATTACATTTCATTCCTTAATCATACAAAGTAGTTTTCTGGTCCCTAGCTCCGATAGTCTGCATTTTATTCCAGGACAATTAAGTTATTTGTACCTGAAGATTATAAAATATTTGCTAGTGGAATGACTAATTAACAGATAATAATAACAATCATATAGTCAACCTGCTGGAAATACTAACCAATTGCTAGTAATATAGAATATATCTTTAACCTGTCACCACAAGAGTGTAGTGAACTGTGGAACAGGCATAAGGCCGAGTTTTTAATTTAAATTGAATTTATTGTGTTTTATTTTAATTTAATTTTAATTACATTTGGTACCTATATATATGGAAATTATTCTGGATTAATTATTTCATTTCATTTTAATAATTAGAAGAAAAAATTGAGACCATAATGTTATCACTATTATGATTAACTAGAACATTCTGGTTCAACAAACAACCCTTCATTTTTATTCAGTATTTAGTTTAATTAACTAGGTAGACTAACTTGCTTTAGAAGTATATCTGACTAAGTTTATACAAAATCCATTATCCTGAATCTAGTCATTATAAAACTACAACATCTACATATTCTAGAAGTCAATGATATATTGTTCCATGCAGAGCTGTTTATGATTATTATTAACCCATACAATTCCTTTGTTTGGCAAAATACCAAAGAAACAATGAACTTCACAGTGACCCCAGGTTATATGATAAAATTAAATATACCACAGTCTTACTAATTAAATACCAGCAAGGTCAACACTCTGAGATAGACATAGACTATTTGCATGTTTTTATTACTTTATTAATAAAAGCTCGTGTTGACAGAGGCATGTTACCAAACTAAGGGTGAGGCATACATAATTATTTTTCATTGTACCATGTAGCTAAATCCTATAAACTACATGCAATTAACATTTAATTGCGTGTAATATAATTGACCATCTTCATAATCCATTTGAGTGTAGGACCGTAACGAAGTGTAGAAAAAAAAATGCGCAACTAAGGCCGTGGCCTACATAACGAATTACGAAATACAATATCACAATCTAACACACGACAGAGCGCCGTGAACGCGCGACCGTAGTAATGTACGTGTTTATCAACGTGTTATATATAGATACGTAGGCCCACGGAGTCACACAAAGACTGCACGCTCTTTTGTAGATAAATAGTCTAAGGTCTAATCAACATTAATAATTATGTACCAAAATACTTTCCACACGATGAATCCTAGGGAAATAACATTAAAAATGAACATATACACAGACCATATCGATTTTAAATAGGGGCTGTGACAATCAGCTGATGGCCCTTCAAGCAGTTATTTACATGGAAGCCCTCGAACGCAGTAGGGTGGCTAGTAATGACGATAACAAAGAAAGGATACAGTTTGATGACATCTGTGTCCATCCGACGTTTCCCAGCGCTCGGTGACGACATCTTCGTGATCTATTACAAATAAATCACAATATCGAACACGAACACCAGCACAAACCCACTCACTTCTCCGCGAGACCAGATTTCTCGTCCACTAACAGCAGTCAGAAAAATAACATTGTAGAAAAACAATGGACACAAACCATAGACTAAAATTTCGAAGGTGATGTGTAATGAGATTAGTGTTGCCCTATCAGAAATAGTTACACCTTTTAAATTTACCAAACAATTAAAAAGATCTTCAAAACCAGTGCAAAACTAAAAGATGCGTCTGCATAAATAAAATAAGACAAATAAAATAAGATTTAAAATTTACAAAACTACTAAAGTTTGACATATTAATAGCATAGAGCTACAACCACAAACAAAAGAAATGTAGAAGATTATGCGTCAATCAAACAAAAATAAAAACGAATACTGTCTATGTCTCATCAGCGAATCTTCGCGTGTGTGACTCCGTGGAAGATATTTTTAATTCAGTTTTAATTATAGATCTATTTGTTTATACGTCCAGAAGAATATATCGAAGGCGTGCGTGTTAACCAAGACATTTATTTAGTCAGTGCGATATGAATGCGGAAACATGTGTTCCGACGTGAACATTATGAAGTGATGACACGATCAGAAAGTGCAACAACAAATCCTAAATCTTAATTGCTTGTGATTGGGGCTGTGGGAGAGTCGGTAGTTTGTGATAAAAATACGTGTAGAAGTTACCAATTGTATCTGAATGTGGTGGCGGACAGCCCTAGGGCTCTCGCGAGTGATGGACTGAAGTTTTGTGTCCGGTCATTTGATGGGGTTGTGAAGTTTTCTGGACTAAAGTCGACCTTGGCATGGCGAATCCAACGATTGGGGCCTCGTTCGACCAGAATGACATGTCCAGGTAAGCAGATATGTATGAGGCGGCTTGCGGACGCCGGTGGAGCGATCCGACAGGTTATTGAGCTAATTACCGCGGGAGCAGGTGTCTATATTTCATGTTCGAAGTCGGAATGCCTAATTGGCAGAATTATCTCGTTCGTAAGAATAGTATTGTAATTGGGCACCTAAAACAGACTGGAAACTGTGACTAACAAGTCCTATTTTTGTTTTACAGAAGTAGACTATGTTTATTTATAAGAATTTGTTTAACTGCTACCTCATAATGAATGGAAGAGCAGAGCCTTCTGGTACAAGTATTTTTTACTTAAAAGAAGGTTCTTGTTTTGTTTCTAGTGAAAACCCTAATGTGTAACAAATAAATTATTTTTCATTTATTAATAAACATCGGTATCAACGTTCAAATTTCGTGGCACTTGGTAAGGGTCGCAAAAAAAGAAATACATAGGTATCATTGTTTTATTTATTAGTAATAAATAACATTTAATTTATTTTTATTCTTAATCGTACTTTGGTAAACTGTACATATATTTAAAGAGGTTTATATTCTTAATACGTCATAGAACCTCAATACTCATTTCATTATCCATTTGTAAAAAAAATTCTAAATGCCAAATAGGCAACAAATGTCAATTTAATTGTCATGCAAAATAATATGTGGTAAAATCTTCAACGATAATAGTTCTTAAAAACACTTACAACTACAATTTAGCATTGATAAATCTTTACCCAACTCCCTATCAGACTTGAGAAAATGGATTTGACGCAGTATACTGATTTTATATTCACTAACGAAGGTGCTTGCTGTACTATTTGCGAAATGAATATAAAAAAGAAAAGGTACAATATAGAGAAACATTTGAAATCAAAATCTCATCAAGATAAATTATCTGATTCACGCTGCCATTTACAGGATATAATACGAGATAATGCTGATTTCGAAATTAAAGACGATATCGTATATTGCAAATTGTGTAATTCGAAATTATTTCCCTCTAAATCTAGTATCGACCGCCATTTAAAAACAGATTTACACAACAAAATTCATAAAAATAATGCACAAGAAAAATTTAATAAAGATTTAACAGAGTTTATGATTTGTTCGAATATACCGTGGTCAAAATTAGACAATCCTAAATTTAGAAATTTTGTAGAAAACCTTTTAAATCATAAATATGGAAACGATATTACTGTGCCGAGTGAAACAAAAATACGAGTAAAATGCTTACCTGAATTGTATGAAAAGAAAAAAAATGAATTGAAAGAGAAATTACAAAATAAAATGATTTACCTCAGTGTTGATGAAACATCAGATTCCGTGGGAAAAAAAGTGGCAAATATTTTGATCGGAGCTCTAGATGGAACTAGTACCCAGCCACATTTATTTGCTTCTAAGGTATTGGAGGCGACTAACCATTCGACAATAACCAAACTCGTTGAGGAAACCCTTGAAGATCTTTGGGGCGATGAATACAAAAAAAACATGGATAAATTATTATTTTTTATAACGGATGCCGGTTCCTACATGGTAAAAGCAGCTAAAAACCTTGTTCAGAAATATAAAAATATGACTCATGTAACATGCATAGCACATGGATGTAATCGAGTCGCAGAGATAATTAGAAGTCTTTACCCGACCATAAACAGTTTGATTGACTGTATCAAAAAAATATTTCGTAACGCTCCTTCAAGGACAAATTTATTTCATCAAATGTGTGTAAATATTCCTCTACCACCCCGACCCGTGATAACAAGATGGGGAACATGGTTAAATGCTGCCTCATATTATCACATGCATTATGATAAAATCAAATCTGTCATCGATGCCTTAAATCCGCGTGAAGCGAGTGCAATTTCTAAAGCAAAAAAAATTTTCCCTAACCGGAATTTAAAAACTGAGCTACTATTCGTCGATACACACTTTAGTATAATTGCTAAGTCAATAAAATTATTGGAGGATCCAAAACTGAGTCTAGCAGAATCATTAAACATTGTTCATGGTTTGCAAAAAAAAATATTAACGTTAAGGTTACATCAAAATGCCAGAAAAGTTTATTTTAAATTAAAAAGTGTATTAAAGAAAAATCCTGGTTATAAGACTGTACAAATAATTAACCAACTATCTAAAAACAACGAGGCTGAAATACCAGAAAGTGTAAATAAAAACTGTGTGCAAAATTTTCAATGCTTGACATACCTTCCTATTACCTCAGTCAGCGTGGAAAGATCTTTTAGTCATTTAAAATGGATATATTCTTACAGACGTCAAAGATTGACAGCAAAATCTATGGAACAAATTTTAGTGATCTATTCTAACTCGTAAAATATTGTATGCCACACCTGGACATAAAGTGGCTTTTTCCGCACGCTACGCGTACGGATAGAGCCGCTTTCTGGCCAAATTTGCACATATTTTTCCAACACGGGAGGTAATAAAGAAAGCCCTCGATCGCATAATTACGTCCCTCGCTTGCAGCTTGGGCCGCAACAATTGCGATTGCGCGGCCTTTCTTTGTTTTACCACCCTAATTAGGAAATGTACTATTTAGGGGCTTTTTTATTTACATATACAAAATAAAGGTTAAAAATACTAAGTGATTTGTTTGTATTTATTTTTCTGCCAACCGTACATTGCCACGAAATTTGAACGTTGATACCGATGTTTATTTATTAATCATCAATATGTAAGTTAAGTTACTGAAAACTTAGTTTTTTCTGTGGTACATTACTTTTGGCATGTTTGGAAAGTTGCTTGACAAATATATAGAACTGCCGGCACTGCCCGGGCAGTGTAACCTATTTACATTTTTATATCCTAGTTTTCCATTATATCCCGAAGTTCTTTTTGACCATATTTTGAGAAGTCAACTACATTATTATAAAAATGTACTTTTTCAATATAACCCAAATATAAGACTTCATTTCCATAAGTTCCAATTAGACCTATGGAATATAGAAATTTTACCATGAGATTGTGTGAAATTGAAATGATGTTATACAAAATGAAAGGAAAATTTCAATAATAACATGTTTCAGGAAATGTTTGTTCAGGGAAATGGAATAAGGAAACAAATATTTTGTAACATTTTCATCAAACCATTTGATATACTCTTAGGCCCTATAATCATGCATTTGACTGCTATGTCACGACAGCCTTCTAGCATAGTTGGTAGTGACCCTACCTACAAAGCAGGAGGTCCCAGGTTCAAATCCTGGTCAAGGCATTTATTTGTGTGTGTATCACATTGTACTTGAATTATTTATGTTGTCTATGGATTTAAGCATTTATCTATATCTATCTATTATAAATATTTCCGCTTAGTACAAATTTCAAATTATTTATTTGTTAAACATAGGTAACATTAGGTCTTACAATTCATTGGGATCTCTATGTTTTGTCTCTCGGCATACAAATGGCGACAAAATAGCATGCAGCATGCATTATTTACAAGATATTGTATAAAATTATTTAACTAAGTATGTTAAAATTTAATTATTGAATAAAATTATATAATTCCAAACGATTGCACTAAATAATAATAAGATTAATTTAAAACTCAATTTTAGCTTACTGCTCAAGTCCTACTTAAAATTATACAACAGTAATAAAATGTCAAGAGTCTGATAGAAATTCATGAACAGAATAATATGCTTTTGAGACTAGAAAACTTTGTTTTGAACCGGTTTATATTCTCTAATTCTAATATGTCGCTCGACAGTCTGTTGTATATTGTTGGTACCACACAAGCCTTATTCAAAAGTCATTATTTATCGATGCTGAAACTGTGATTATGTGTGACAAAGCATGCAGCATTTTTAATCAGCAAACGGTAGTTGTGGCCAAATACTTTTTTGTTAACAACTCCCTGTTCATAAGGTTTACAAACGGTTACTGAATTCAGCAAAATCAACAGACTATAATCTAATAAATCCTCCTTTATATTATATATCTCGGTCACTTTACGCTGGACTTTGCGATTACTTTGACAATCACTCTGTTTGTGCCAAGGATGATTAAGACATGAATTGACAATGCCTAAACAAACTCGCGTTCCCTTATTTTAGGCTAAAGCACTAGCATCATCTATCGGTCACCACAAACACTAAATTCCTACTTAAGGGCTTGTGCACAAATCACGCCAGGTATTTTCGGCTACTTTTTGACCCCCCTCCCCCCCACCCCCTTGGTGATATTTGGTGAGGTTCTTGGCTCCCCCCCTCCCCATAACCTCACGTATATTTTTTTGACGTATATGATTTGTGCACAAGCCCTAACCTTTCTGTTAAGCCCATTGGTTGACTGGTAGAGAATGCCTTATGGCATTAAGTCCGCAATTTGTACCATCTTATTTTGTGCAATTAAGATGAAATAAATAAATTCTAGTTTGTAATATTTTGTTCGGCAATTAACGCTGACAGAATAACTCGACTCCAGACTCAACAGATGGCGCTGTGGCACTTAGTACTGAAAACAGACGTATAGCCTGAAGATTCGAGGAACGCAATTTTTATAAGCATTGTCAATCCATGTCTTAACCATCCTTGGTTTGTGCCGATGTGCATGGTACACCCACTTGTACAGTCAGCATCAAATAGATAGTGACAGGAAATACTTCCAAATTTACCGCAACATCTACAATAACCATTAATACCGGTTCGTCCATAGTGATCAAATTCTTCGGGCCATCCGACGAGTACAAATATACCGGAGCACGCACAACGCCTAATACTTGGTTACTTCCAATCCGCTGTTAGCACTGGAACACCCACAACACCATCGGTATCGTAGCATTCAAAGTATCCAAAATTACGGGACACGCTAGAAAAATTAACTTTATTTTTAATGACATAGAGCTCAAAAACATATTGATGTCAGTACAACGTATCAAATGTAAGTGACAAAATGAATGATCAAAATTTAAAGTTCTAAGAAGTTTAAGCTACGTAACCGTTATAAGCCTTATTGCATCCGGAATAAAGTTTGATTTCATGTTGTATACATATTTATGAATACTTTGGCTGCTACGCAACCAGTGGCGGTGTGGTTGTACCGGTATTATTGCCGGCTTGACTGTTGTCAAGTATTAGGATTTGTGAGTGCTCCTGTATATTTGTAAACGGTAAATGGTCTGAAGAATTAGATTACTTTGTTTGAGTTATTATTAATTACTATACTACTCTGGATGTGATAATATATTTGGGTATCTTAACAACCACGGTATATATGATGCTGACTGTACGTAGAAATAAGAATTGCTTTGTGTCACTGTGTTTAAATTTAAGTTACTATTCGTACACTGTGACTCTCTGTTAATTATACAGGTAATATTATAAATTTCTCTAGATAAGTGAATTATAATATTCCTTTAGAGAAATAAATTCCATAACCATATTAAAGTGTCGATAATGCGCATGTGCCACCTGTAGAGTTGCAGGTGTCCATAGGCTTCGGTAGTTGCTTAACGTCAATGTAGGCCATATGTATTGTTTGCTACTGTTGCGGTATAAAAAAAACTAATCATCATTAACATGCCTTAAACATGTAGAGTCGCCATCAGATATTTCGGAGCGGCCAAGGTGGTCACAAATATCTGAACAACGCCTCTATTGTCAAGGTGATAAAGTGCATGTTCAGATATTTTTGAGTAGCCTGGCCGCTCCGATATATTTGCTGGCGACTGTACATGACCTTAATAAAAATATATTATTATTGGACTTCACAGGATCTGAAAATAAAACACTTGAAAAATATGGCATACAAATGTATAGCTTATAAATTTATCTCTGATTGTACTAAGACACAATCAAGTTTGTATCTTATGCACTAGTGATAAGACTCAAAATATAAATAAAAACTTACTATAAAAAAACTGCATAAAAACCCAATGTGAATCACATGGTATTACATAGACATGGGAAAAAACTGATAAGTAGGTATTTTATCAAAAAGTCGTTAGTGACATAGTAATTATTTTACAGACAATGTCAGGAAATTGAACAAAAACTGTCCAAGAGGATAAATGTTGGGCAGACTATCTACTACGAATACTCGTCAGTGTTGGGGCCCCTATATAGCTAGAGTCCATCAACATTCCATCAAAATCGTTTCAGCAAAAGGGTGGAACTCACACACAAAAATTCCTACAAAGTTAGACACTATAATCTTCTCTGTTTTGCTTTACCACAGTGCAAACAGACTGACAATATGTGGATAATGATATTAATGATTCAGCTATTATTTTTGCTCCGTTCAAAATTAAATTAATTTGTTTTTAGGTTAGGTTAGCCGTGGCTACACCTGACGCACCGCCTCGCCGCGCGTGCGTTTGCCTCGGCCGAGCTGCCTCGCGTGGCAATTTCCTCGCGAGGCGGTGCGTCAGGTCTGGAATCGCCTATTGACATCTCCAGAAAGACGTGTCCAGATCGCCCGAACCTGCCGCTTGCTCACTATGCGCACTCTTCGCTTATTACTGGTTAATCATCTCCGCGGTACCGCGCTACGCATTTCGTTGCGAAACTTGAGCGGATCGAGAGCGAATTATAAGCGGAAACGACACCGCGGAACCGCGCCGTAAGAATTCACATCACACGTTTAGCTCTCCGCTCAGGTTTCGGTGTGATACGTGTAGCATGGGTAGCGTTTGGGCAGCTACGTAGCATCTTCTCGTCCAAAATACCGCAGTGTCTTAAGACGAAGGTTTTCAACCAGTGTGTGTTGCCAGTGATGACATACGGAACCGAAACGTGGTCGCTCACAATGGGCCTTATATCGTGATCGAATCAGAAACGAAGAGATCCGCAGGAGAACCAAGGTTGTCGACATAGCTCAGAGAGTTGCCAGGCTTAAGTGGCAGTGGGCGGGCCACATTGCTCGCAGAACCGATGGCCGATGGGGCAGAAAGGTTCTTGAGTGGCGTCCGCGTACCGGAAGACGCAGTGTGGGAAGGCCCCAGACTAGGTGGACCGACGATCTGGTTAGAGTCGAAGGAAAAAGCTGGTTGAGGGCGGCGAATGACCGTTCGTTGTGGAGCTCCTTGGGGGAGGCTTTTGTCCAGCAGTGGACGTCTTTCGGCTGAAATGATGATGATGATGAATGATGACGTGTAGCGCATTACCGCGGTGTCGATTCCGCTAAGGAGATATGCAAAAGGCGTAAAAGAGGATTGGTTCCGCGAGTGCAGTTCCGCGGCGGAAATGTAGTAGGTACAGTCGCCATCAAATATATCGAAGCGGCCAAGGTACTCAAAAATATCTGAACATGCACTTTATCGCCTCGACACTAAGGGCGTTGTTCAGATATTTATGACCACCTTGCCTGCTCCGATATATATGATGGCGACTGTACTAGGTATTACAGGGCTGAAGGATACATGCGTGTTCAGAGAATTCAACCAACCGGAGCCATGTCTGTCTTTTTCTATACAAAAAAAAAATTGCGGGGGAGGGGAACGTCAAATGTATGACTATTCGTACATCAGATAAACGTCAGTCCATACAATAAACAAGACCACTGGTAATGTTTTCGGCAGAGGGGAATGCCTGTCAATGGCCGCTCCGTTTGGTTGAATTCTCTAAGCATGCGTATCATTGCGCGTGCGGCGAGCAAGCTGCGCATTCGCGCAATCTGGACTCCCCTTAACTGAATCGGTCCTCATTGACTGGAACTGGTTTTACGACCGCCCCAGAAAGAGAAGACAGGTTAATCGCCACCAAATGTAAACAAGATATAACGTAAACATTGTTTACATTTGTTTACGGTATAGTCCCCTCCCTTCAGCGATTTAAAGCAGACTTTGTCGTCAAGATAAAAATCCCTTGTTTGCTTTTGGCAATGAGTCAGAGGGTCAGCAACGCGCATGTGGCACATATTGCAAACGCTCTTGCGGCAGGTTATCCATATAATATATATGTTTGTTTATATTGTGGTGGTAACTAGTTTGATTTTTAAGATTTCAGAATGATAGGAAAAGCTTTTTAATTACATCGCGACATCAATAAAAATCTTCTTTATCTAAAATATATACTTCATTTCACAAAGTCCATACATTTTTTTTTACTATGCCAAAAAAAACTACTTTAATGAACACACATTTTCTGCCCATGAAAATCAACGTACATGTACATAAATAACGCATTAGCATAACAAGTTGATGGTACAGTAACCATCAGATATATCGGAGTGGCCAAGGTGGTCAACAAATGCCTGAACAACGATCAACTATCAAAGCGATAAACTGCATGTTCAGATATTTTTGAGTACCCTGGCAGCTCCAATATATTTGATGGCAACTGTACAAAACAAACTTAAGTGAAGTCAACCAAGCCGACCAGGAACCAAGCTGTCAGAATGACTTACACAAATCATGCAGAGAAAGTCGTGTGAACACTCTCGCATGTCCACAATCCGGTGTATTTTACGCTATTTGTTAGGCAGAACATGCAATGCTATCTCACTAGTACCAAGGACCATAAAATACCTGGACTGTGTCTATTAAAAATAGTGTTCCTACAAAATTCAGGCATTCTGTTTTCGGTACCATCGCCCACAATGTTAACTGCCCATTGATGGACCTTATGCCTTTTATAATAAGGTCCACCGATGTACAGTTAAGAGTGTTGCTGTTTTTTCGTATCTGATGCCGCAGTGCCTAGCGGAAATGTAGTTGTTTTGACAGCGGATAATCGCCAAAAAACTAAGGCCTCTGACCTGCTGCATTAGTGATGCCATAGATGACTAATGATGCTTTCTGAATTACAGGAACGCGATTTTATACAGATATCTTGTCTTTTGTAAGGTCTATATAGGTATGGCCTCCATATTCAGCTACCATAGACAAATTTCCACAACCATAGACAATTGTTTATGAATTGATGAATTCAGAACTGAGTTCAGATCAAGTGCGTGGAGCGCCTATTATTTATTATTATTTATTTATTAACATGAAAAAGATACAGCTTACACAAATAAAGGGTCCCACAAAACAGTTTTCACGGTTTGACTAACCGCGAACCACTTCGTTCGTTCCTGTATTTGCATCACTTTCTTTCGAATACGCAAGAGCGATAGAGGGAGACACAAAACAGAAAAAACTATAGAAACGTAACGTATGCGCGGCGCGTGTGGCAAAGGTAAGAGTAGCAACTCAAACCCTGACCACAGATAGCAGTCAGTTCGTCACGGACGGCACGAGCGGTTAAGCGAGACTGATGTGCATTGAAAAGTATAGAAAAATATACAAATATGCCTTATTGTGCTATTTTAGAGTACAAAAACGAGAGCCGGAGGTCAAATCTTGCCCATGGTGGCATTGCATACCATCGTTAAGTCTTATTTTCATTATTTTTTAAATATTTATTACATATTTCGTTTTGCGGAAAACATTTCTTAACACGTTATAGAAACTTCAACTGTATCTTAAAGAAATAAGGTCGATATCTATTTAGCATAACACTAAAGAACTTTCTCGAATGTCTCAACTATCGTCCGCTACTCAAGCCAGTGCGAGAAAATGTTAGAAAAAGCTTATCGATATCGATATTTATATATACGTAATGGTTTTTGATTTGACGTTAACATTATGTGTTCCTAATAATTTATTTCTAACACTCACTGCATTCCAATAATTAAATAATTTGAAAAGAGGAAATGTACCAATGATAATAGTGATGAATTTCCGTGCGTAAGTACCGTAATTCATTTATTTACTATGTATTTACGTATTTATTATTATTGTCATTCATTTATTACGTAAGACGATTCAGGGGAATAAACTTGGAAATTGACCATGTCTTACTTCTACTTACGACAGGAGGTTTTTTTATTATTATTCTTGTTTTTTCTTACATAAAGATGTCAAAAAGTGGCAAAAATTGTCTTACGTATAATATATAAATATAAATGAACGCCTTGTTGTATACTAAAACCTTCTTCAGAATGTAACAAATACTTTTTTGAAAACCGCGTCAAAATCGGTTCGGCAAAACACGAGATAATCGTGAACAAACGGACATACATACAAACATACAGGTCAGATTGAGAACCTTCTTTTTTTAAGTCGGATAAAAACGAAAAATCTTGAGTTGTGTTTCTGCCGGTGAGTAGGATTGCCAAAGAAAGAGCTGTAACAGGACGAGGGATCCTCTCGTTTCTTTAGTCGTCAACACAATGAAACTCCTTTTTGTAAAGGGTCGGCAACGCGCATGTGACACCTCTGGAGTTGCAGGCATCCAAAGGCTACGGAAGCTCCATATTACCATCCGGCGGACCGTATGCTTGTTTGCCTTCATCGTGGTATTAAAAAACGACAATATAATTTATTTATGATACATAACCTTTTTGAACAAACAAGTTTATGCTACTTATAAAAAAAAATATTTCACACGTCATGTCGAAAGTCGCAACTTGTATGTATGTATTGATAAAAAAATAAGTACCTCATTTACTTGGAAAACTATACTAATTATTATTTATCGATATGACACCGACTCTTCTACATCACTATTGCATCCTACGACGTAAAGCCCTACCTCCATGTTATCTCGCTTACTCTTACTACGACCACGCAAGTGTAAGGGAGAAAGAATATAGACGAAGATTTTGATATTTGTGACATCTGTTGTCGAGTTGCTGAACTGGAAATACCGTAGGTCAAGCTATTCGACGCTAGATGACGCTACTTTGTATGAAATAAGTATTACGAATACAATTTCGACTATGTGGTATTAATCATAAAGTTCAAATTATATAACCCGTCATGGCTCATATTACTTTTTAAACAAGATAATTTAGCCAATCATCTTTAAGATACTCATGTGTTTGTGTTTAAAGTAGTGTGCGTTTTGGCGACACTGGTTCACGTACTAATCACGACGTAAGCCGCTTCTACCGTTTTTTCTGTTTTGTGGAGGGAGATAACGAAATTTCGATTTTGGACGTTCGCGGTAGGCCCACAGATATTATATGGTCCATATAATACTACGTACGGCGCCAGTATGGTTATTTCCCGACAACATAGCCTCTTTCGACGCTTGTATTAAATATATTATCGAGTCTATCGTAAACGTCTCCATGAACGAAACCCAGTGGAAACAAGCTACTCTGCCGGTTCGACACGGTGGCCTCGGCGTACGACGTGTACGGGATGTGTGCTTGCCAGCCTTTTTGGCGTCGGCCCATGGGGTAACAGACCTCGTTGCTAATATTCTATCTCAAAATGGCAACAAGACAAGCATACCCTTTGTGGCCGACGCCTCGAGGTCGTGGTTAGATCTTAATCCGAGTGCAACCGTGCCGGAAAACCCCAACATCCAGCGTGCGTGGGATCATATAGGCTCTAAAGCCACATTAGACAGACTTATTACTGACGCCGTGGGAGTAGACCGCGCAAGGCTTCTGGCAGTGTCGCAGTCAGAATCAGGGGCGTGGTTGCATGCGTTGCCTTCGCCTCAACTGGGCACTTTACTCGACGGGGACTCGCTGCGCGTGGCCGTTGCTTTCCGCCTTGGCTGCGACGTATGTCAACCGCACATATGTATCTGCGGTACCATGGTGGGGGCTGACGGGCATCACGCACTGAGTTGCCGCCGATGCACCGGCAGGCATCCGCGGCACCATGCCCTCAACGACACTGTCCAAAGGGCCCTTAGGTCGGCTGGTGTGCCATCGGTGCTCGAGCCGCCAGGCCTTAGCCGTACAGACGGTAAAAGGCCTGACGGCTTGACTTTAGTGCCTTGGGAACGGGGGCGGTGTTTGGTGTGGGACGCTACATGTGTCAGCACATTCGCCGCCTCCCACATTAGCCGTACCTCTCGCACGGCCGGAGCGGCAGCCAAGACACAGGCGGCACTAAAGCGACAAAAATATGCCCCATTAGGATCCAGTTACATATTCTTCCCTCTCGCAGTTGAAACCGCGGGCTGCTGGGGGGTAGACACTAAACGATTCGTACGCGAGCTGGGCCGTCGACTCCGGCAAAAGGGGGAGGATCCCCGCTCCGAGTCGTTCTTGGTGCAAAGGCTGTCCATAGTTATCCAGCGTGGAAATGCAGCAAGCCTTATGGGCACCTTTGCACCGGGATCGGCAGGAAGCGGGTTATTCGTTTAAATTATTTGTAAAATGTGTTTTTATTTTTATTTTCTAAAGCTGTTTTATTATTTAATCTTGTCTCTTAGTTTAGGATATTAATAAGAAGGTTTATTACTTCTACTTATTAAAATATATCTGAAGCTTTATGGCAAACCTCAATATTGAATATATGGTATATGGTCTTTGCTTGTACATCTGAAAATATGGATACATTTAATGCGACAAAAACATTTATCCAAGACTTCACGTCTTGGTAATAGAATCGTGGCTACATATTTTTGTCACATGAAATGTATCCATATTTTCAGACGTGACTGTACTAAGAGCAATACACGGATTATTGATAGACTTTGTCTCCTTCTAATAAGATTTACATTTGGTATTAGGTAACTATTGACGATGGTGTGTGAACTTTATTTTTTATTGAAAGCAATTATTTGCTGAACGGCGAAAGTGTTGGCGGTTTGAGGTTTACTTAAGTTAAGTGCTCGACGAGAATCGAATGTCTTTTTTCTATTATAGTTCAACTACCAATGTTGATTTTCACGCTCGATATTTGTTTTGAGCATTCCGCCTTAACAAATTTTGGGTTATTATCAAATCGATAATTATCAGACAGAAAAATCACGATAATTATCAATATGACTATCATTGATAATTATCCTTTCGAATCCTGGGATAAATATCGCGATAATTATCAGATTATTACTGATAAATATGGGATAATTATCCCTGGTATGTTTTTTTTTTCTTTTATAGTTCAACTATTAAGGTTCAATTACACGCGCGTTTTTTTTTGGGCATCCCGCCTTTAGAAGTTTTAGGTTATTATTAAATCAATAATCATCAGACTGTAAAAATTATGATAATTATCAAGACAACGATCATTGATAATTATCCTTGCGAACCCTGAATGGACGCCTACATCTCTAGAGGTGTCACATGCGCGTTGCCGAGCCATTAATCCGACGGCCTCCTAACCTAGTAGGTAGTGACTCTGCCTATGAGGAGGAGGAGGAGGGTTTGAATCCTAGTAAGGGCATTTATTTGTGTGTTTATCGCGTATATTTGTTCCTGAGTTATGTAGGATGTTTTCTATTTTAAATACATGTATTTATCTAAGGCCTGATCCGTTTCAAATCTGCCAAATTTAAAAGCCTGACAATGGTACTAAAATCCTCCAATACACATTGGACAGTGTCTTTTGAATATTCTTGGTGTGAGTTCTATCAAGCAATATAATTTTTAGAAATCTAGACACACGGCAGTGTGTCCGCCAAGTTCGAGCAAAAAAAAGCGACACACCGGCCGTGGGTTATATTACACGAACCATTTCGGGCCAATTTCGACCACCCTATAACTCCAAACATATTTTATCTACGCATATGAAATTTCGAGTGTCTGTTGACATCCCCTTAATTGTCTAGAATACAAAATTTCATTATTCTACCTATAGCAGTTCTTGAGATATTGACGTCAGAAAATCGCTATTTTTACTATACACTCACTCACTGACTCATCAAAAACCTAGACCACTTCCAATGGTCGTACTGACTTGAAATTTGGCATGGAGATAGGTCTTAAGGTCAAAGTAAAGAGAAAAATCTGAAAACGGCCAAGTGTGAGTCAGTTTTAAAAATAGCGAAGGTGTAACTTTGTTCTACTATGAAGTCATAATGAACTAAATGGGTCTATCTTCCAATGGTCGTACCGACCTGAAATTTGGCTTGAAGGTTTGTCTTTAGGTCGAAATAAAGTAAAAATCTGAAAACGGCCAAGTGTGAGTCAGTTTCGGAAACAACGAATGTGTAATTTTGTTCTACTATAAGTAGGTATGGAGTGGAAATGAGATAAGACTTATTTAAATTTAGGTACATACCAATTTAAGACAATACATGTTTGTCTTAAAGACAAGAACAATAAAATTGTTCACCACTCTGTGTGTGTCTGTTGCGGGAACCGAACCCACGATTTACGAAGTGCAAAGCAGGTCACTAGGTACACTAGGTGCCCTAAATCAGTCAAACAAAAATGAAAAGACTATTTTTTCTCGCATAGTCTAAATAATTTCTAATTTTACAACTAATAAAATCGCAGATTCAAGAACATGGAAATCATATATACTCTGAGATGGAATTATATATACTACTGCCCATCTCACCCTCCGATACGCCACGGGATGAGATGGGATGGTGCACTTCTAGGGCTACATAATAGGCCACCAATTATAATACCTACTGGTAGGTAGGTATTACCAAGTTATTAATTATCTATGTAGGTAGCGTACTTACAAACAGAATAAAGTACGTTATTGATGTATGTAATTATATGTAAGTAGGTACATTTTATAGGTGTAGGGAGCCAGTTTATTTGTAAAAATCACCTATAAATAAATAGTAAAATAGAATTAGACGCTTAGTATAAAGGGTTATAGTATAAAGTACATACCTAAGTGGAATGAGACATTTCCTAAAGCAAAAGTGATAAAAAAATAATAAAGAACCTACACCTAACAAAAATAAATGAAATCCCATCAAAAACATAAATGTGAAAGGCTGCCAAGTTCGATACTATGGGAATGCTTCGCCTATAAAAGAAGTGAGATCTGAATAAGTACCAAGTTCCATAAAAATACCTCAAATCATAAATAGTTATAGGAATGTACACTTGATTTCCAGCAGTTTTTAAGGTACATTTTGAATAAGTATCACGTTACATAGAAATACCTAAAATTATAATAGTCAGAGAAACGCACACCGGTTTTTTTAGCAGTTTCCTGATAACATTTATTATTTTCAGTACTTTTTAATGATGTAACTTGGCAAGTTTTAATAGAAAATTATATACTTGACACATTGCAGTCCAAAGGTGTCGATTCATTGCATTGAAAAGGTGTGTGGTGTGTGAAAACTTGCCAAGTAACATCATTAAAAAGTACTGAAAATAATAAATGTTATCAGGAAACTGCTAAAAAAACCGGTGTGCGTTTCTCTGACTATTATAATTTTAGGTATTTCTATGTAACGTGATACTTATTCAAAATGTACCTTAAAAACTGCTGGAAATCAAGTGTGCATTCCTATAACTATTTATGATTTGAGGTATTTTTATGGAACTTGGTACTTATTCAGATCTCACTTCTTTTATAGGCGAAGCATTCCCATAGTATCGAACTTGGCAGCCTTTCACATTTATGTTTTTGATGGGTATTTTTATCTCATGTCGTTCTTGTCGGTCATACAAAAGATTCCCTTGGCCACACGACCCAATACCGTTCAATAGGTCAATACTGTGGGACTTTGTTGGATCAAGTCTTTGCGATCGATTTAGAGGGCATTGGTTTAAGGAAACTAATAGCCTCTTTACAGTCTTTACCGTCGTGGATGATCTTCAGCTACGCTCAAAATAATGTTTGAAGATCGTATTATTTAAAGAAATCTTTTAAGCGCTTTTTTAGTGATTGTTGATGTAGATTTCTATATCGAAAGGTAACCAATGCTTGATTACGAACACCATATCGACAAATTCCTTGCTACACCAGATATTTGAAGACCGTCTACATTTACGTTATTTCATAGGAATCGCAACGAAATTGTCTTTCAGTAATGGTATAATATTAGTTAAAAGGTTGTGTTAGAAATTAATTTTAATAAAGTTTCGTCACCAAGTATCAAGTTTTTGACAGTAATTTGGCGGCTATTCATTTTCGGCGTTGGCTTTAGATGTTTTTTGAAATTATTTGATAGTTCGTAGAGAAAATTTATTTTTGGTAAAATACTTTCGTGATTTAAGCAATTTCTGTGGTGGAGTGTTTAAATAAAGTGTGCTAGAAAATATTCAAGAAAAACTCTTTGAATTTGGCAGATTTGAAACGGATCAGGCCTTATATTATATCGTCATCTAGTATCCACAAGACAAGCCTTATTGAACTTACCGTAGGACTAGGTCGATGTGTGTAAGGTTGTCCCATGATATTTATTTATTTATTTAATACGAAGGAGGATTCACACATTAAACAATCACACATTGCGGTAAACATAACTTTTTGAACAATAGTTTGTTGATACGCTATTACACTTAACCTTTCTTAATTGTGTCTAATCACAAAGGTCGAGAACGTATAAAGAACCGCTAATTATTACGGCCTTGGACCAAAACTTGGTTTCATTGGAATTTGACGAAAAGACATCGAAACTATACTATTACTGCAAGTGTAATCTAAATGATGACATTAGTTTGACCCTGGGATCATACTGGATGAGGGTTGCAGCAGACATAGTACGATGTAGACAGTTGCAGGAGGGCTATGCTAAGACACACCAAACTATATGTCTCTAGACATATAGTATAAGTAATTAGAAATGTAATGTTTATATGTTCGGAATAAACGGCTTTATTATAAATGTAATCTAATCTTCGAAGATGCATCATACATGCATCATACAATGTCTGTCCATACTGCAGGTGTGCTGCAGGCGGCTGAAAGAGAATTAATGACAAGAATAATATTTACTCATTAACGGATTTTACATTACCGATTTTTTTTCGGACGAGCGTGCGTTATAATATAAACTTTAGTAACGTTTTTGAGATCTTTATGAAATTTGTTGGAGTTGTAGCAGGTTCGAGGCGGACTACTAGCTAAGTAGCTATATCGAAATTAATTAATATACAGGGAAAAGTGAAAATATCAACTTAACATTTCAAAGCTATACAATAACTCTATAATTGCATCCCTCAAAGAACGACTTTTGTTGTACAATCGAGTTTTACTACTACAACAACGCTGCGTAGCCGACGTGCCAATCGTTAACGCTCCGTAACGGACGAAACGCAACTGTCACTGTCGCACTAATATGGAAGAGTGATAGAGAGAGGTGACTGCGGTACGCTACGGAGCTTTGGCAACTTGGCACGTTGCCTACGCCACAGATTATATAATAGTTCTCACGAACAGATATGAATCACTCATAGAAAAAGCAAATACCTACGGTTTACGTACCTACGCAATAATACAATGGAGCGGCCTTCAACGCGCGGCACCCCGCACCTCCCGCGCACCCGCACAATCGCTAGGGTTGCTTATGCTTGGAAATGTTTTATAGTTAAGGTAATAGGTATTTTGCATTGATTCAATGTTTAAGTGGTTCGCATGGGGCATAACAATTATAGTTACATGAGTAATATTGATTGATATTTTGTTGCCGCGATGAGAGTATGATTAATCTTGACAGATTTGCCACACTGTCAAAATTAATATGGATTGACAGCTATCTCAATCTTATTCTAATCGCCTTTTAGCAATATCATCATAGTTATTTGAGAGATTTGTATTTCGTTAATAGTCTAAGATACGATAGTTATTAGCTATTTGATTTTATTTAGAGGTAGCTATTTGTGCCTTCATCTGTAATTTTTATTAGCTTTGCTATTTTTTACATTTTTACATCCATCCACATCGCAATAATAAATATTTTTTTTTGTGATGACATTGTTCCGAGTTCTGAGTAGCGTCGCGCGCGGTACGACGTGCGTTCAGTGAGCGCGTTGGTAACCCACTGACTTTAGCTTCACCGGCGGAGGCGCAAAACGTAGGTATATAACTCGCTCGCGCGGGCATGATTCATAGGCCTGCTTACGCACCCTGGCATAGAGAAAAAACCGGCCAAGCGCGATGGGTTCCGTACCATGCATACGGTATAAACTCGGCAAAAAAATCATGTCTGTTGTATGGGCGCCCCCATCTGTGAAATTTTCAACTGTAACTATCACGGTTCATGAGATACAGCCTGGTGACAGACGGACAGCGGAGTCTAAGTAATAGGGTACCGTTTTTATCCTTTGGGTACGGAACCCTACAAAGCGTACAAAGGTGAAAAAGAAGAAATTTTTGATATTACGCCTTACTAATATTTATTGCAGTAAAAACACTTTGAAAAAGTTTAACAAATATTTGACTGATCATTTCTTGTTGCAGCTGGTACTTCGGCGGGCTGTCCCGGCCGGAGGCCACTAGACTTCTACTCAGCGAGACAGAAAGCGGGGTCTTCCTGGTCAGAGACTCCAGGACGATACACGGCGATTACGTGCTGTGCGTCAGGTAAATACACTCACTATTTACTTTTTCTGTTGAGTTGAATCGTAGTCTCAGTAGGTCGCTCGACTCTTAGCGAGACAGGAAGCGGGGTCTTCCTGGTCAGAGACTCAGGACGATACACGGCGATTCGGGCGATTACGTGCTGTGCGTCAGGTAAATATACAGACTCATTTTTTACTCTTTCTGTTGAGTTGAATCGTAGTCTCAGTAGGAGGTCGCTCGACTCTTAGCGAGACAGAAAGCGGGGTCTTCCTGGTCAGAGACTCCAGGACGATACACGGCGATTACGTGCTGTGCGTCAGGTAAATACAGACTCATTTTATACTTTTTCTGTTGAGTTGAGTCGTAGTCTCAGTAGGTCGCTCGACTCTTAGCGAGACAGAAACCGGGGTCTTTCTGGCCAAAGTGCTGAATTATTGCTGTGCGTTAGGTAAATACAGCCTTATTTTGCGCCAAGTCGAGCAAAACAAACATGAAAGCCACAACCGTACAATCTTTTTCCCTAAGTCATTCAGGCCATTTTCGACCCCCCTCTAATTCTGTTGTCGATAAAGCTAGAAGTCTGAAATTTCTGTGAACGAGAGGCCATAACACAAGGAACATATATTCCCAATATCATTGAATTTCAACATATACTTCAAGAATGATTGCAAGTCAAAGTTTCTTAATTTTGTCACTGACTCACTGTACTGGTAGTCGGTACTTCTACTAGCAGTCCCACAAGCTCCAAAATTTGAACACTTCTAGTGTTTAGTCTTTAAAGCCACTGAAAACCTAAACATACCGCAATATCAGTCGGGTTGTCTAGTTTTACAAGCCGCGCAAGTAACATAGTAATCCCAAATATATGGGATAGGTAATACCGAAGTTATTTTTTCTGTTCGTAAAATTTTAGTTTGTTCACACTACCTAATTAGATAGTAAAGGTACAAATTATATAATAGTTCTTACGAACAGATATGAATCACTCATAGAAAAAGCAAATACCTACGGTTTACGTACCTACGCAATAATACAACGGAGCGGCCTTCAACGCGCGGCACCCCGCACCTCCCACGCACCCGCACAATCGCTAGGGTCGCCTATGTTTGGAAATGTTTTATAGTTAAGGAAATATATACGAGGGTTGCTACTTATATATCCGGAAACAAAAAAACAAACAAACGTACACGGCTGAAAATGGTTTTATTGTTTTTCAAAGTATTCCCCTTGATGATCTATGCACTTTTGCATTCGCGTGAACCAATTTTTAAAGCACTTCTGCCACTCCGCCTGAGGTACCTCCATAACGTGTTGTTTGAATGCGTCGACAGCATCTTCAGCGGTCGAAAATCGTTGACCGCGTAATTTATTCTTTATATTTGGAAATAAATAAAAATCGTTGGGTGCCAAGTCAGGGCTGTACGGCGGATGACCCGTTAATTCCACATTTTGACCCTCCAAAAATAGAGTTGTTTCGCGTGACGTATGACAGCTGGCATTGTCATGATGAAGAATGATTCTTCGTCGCTGGTTAGTTTTACGAATTTGTTCAAATACTTCCGGTAAGCAAATGGTCGTGTACCACTCTGAATTAACCGTTCTACGGTTTTCTAGTGGCACTGTAGCTACATGGCCATTAATACCGAAGAAGCAGGCCACCATTTGTTTCAATGTACTTTTTGCACGAGTAACTTTCGTAGGGTTCGGCTCATTTTGAAACACCCATACCGTTGATTGTTGCTTCGTTTCGGGATCGTATGCATAGATCCAGGATTCGTCACCTGTATATATGTTATAAACGGCTTTTGAGTCACCACGGTTATATTTTTTTAACATTTTATTGCACCATTCGACGCGAGCATCTTTTTGCTCTTTTGTTAAGTTGTGGGGTATCCAACGCGAACAAATTTTTTTTACAGCCAAATAATTATGTAATATGCTATTAATGCTGGTCATAGAAATACCCAGAGTCGCCTCTATCTCGCGGTACGTAACATGTCGGTCGTCCATTATAAGTTTTCGCACAGCCTCGATATTTTGTTGTACAACGACCGATTTCGGGCGACCTGCCTTAACTTCGTCCGTAAGCATACTACGTCCACGATTGAACTCACTAAACCAGTGATACACAGTAGTTTTAGATGGGGCTTCATCACCAAAAGTTGAAGTTAGTTGATCTATGCACTGTTGTTGCGTTAAACCACGCCGAAAATCATAGCACGAATATTTTCACGAGTGAGTTCCATTCTTGATGCGAGATGACATTTAAAACCCGTCAAAAACAAAACACGAGCGTTAATAAGAAAGAAAAAATATACCGGCCAGTACTTAAAAAAGTTCAAATTTTACCATGGAGGTCAAATATGCTATTTAAGAAGATTGTAATCCCGGTTTCCGGATATATAAATAGCAGCCCTCGTATTTTGCATTGATTCAGTGTTTAAGTGGTTCGCATGGTGCATAACAATTATAGTTACACAAGTAATATTGATTGATATTTTGTTGCCGCGATGAGAGTATTAATCTTGACAGATTTGCCACACACTGTCAAAATTAATATGGATTGACAGCTCTCTCAATCTTATTCTAATCGCCTTTTAGCAATATCATCATAGTTATTTGAGAGATTAATAAAGATAACATGTCTATTATTATTATAACATTAAACATAAGTGAATCCTCCTTTTTTGTAAAGCGTCGGCAACGCGCATGTGACTCCTTTGGAGTTGCAGGCGACCATAGGTTACGGTAGCTGCTTAGCATCAGGCGGGCCGTATGCTTATTAGCCACCAACGTGGTATATAAAAAAAGTTTGTATGCCTACTTACCTTTCCCCATCCGTCGGCAGAGCAAAAAACGTTTTTATTAGCTTTGCTATTTTTACATCCAACCACATCGCAATAATTTTTTTTTTCGTGATGACATTGTTCCGAGTTCCGAGTAGCGTCGCGCACGGTACGACGTGCGTTCAGTGAGCGCGTTGGTAGCCCACTGACTTTAGCTCCCTCGGCGGAGGCGCAAAACGTAGGTATATAACTCGCTCGCGCGGGCATGATTCATAGGCCTAAAGGTTAGGTACCTAAGTAAGGTACCCTCTAGGCCAGCTAATACCCTCGGATACGGGCATGAACGTGGAAGGAGAAATAGGAGCCGTACTTACAAAAAGGAATGAGATTCCATCAAAAACATTACATGTACAAAAATGCCAGTCTCGCAACGCAGTCCTCTTACAGCTAAAAGTATTGAGATCTAATGTAAAATCAAGCCGGTGTCCATAGAACTTAATCCCCATTGGAGTTTACTAACAACACTTCTTTGTGACCCTTTGAATATTAGATGTCTATATTTTAATAATAAATAGAATGACTTGGCAATCGCACAGGACAATAAATCATCTAATAATATCACATTATGTAATGCAATATCTATCCGGCTAGCGCTATAGGTATACATATATATATTGAGTCGTACGATGGCCAGGTTATTCTATTTATTATAAAAAATATAGACATCTAATATTGAAAGGGTCACAATGAAATGTTGTTAGTATACTCCAGTGGGGATTGAGTTCTGTGGAGATCGGCTTGGTTTTATATTAGATCTCAATACTCTTTGTTGTAAGAGGACTGCGTTGCGAGACTGGCAGTTTTGTACATGTAATGTTTTTGATGGGATTATTATTTACTCTTTCTGTTGAGATGAATCGTGGTCTCCAAGGCCACTCGAAAGCGAAGTCTTCCTGGTCAGGGGTCTCGGCGCCCCCACGCTAAGATATCGGGCGGAGTCCTCATGATACAAACCAAGTCAGAAACTACTACAAAATCATCTAACATTTAGAGGACACAGTTCAGATAGGAAAGCATATCAAACGTTTTGTGAAGCAATCAGATTTGGATTTTATTATTATTTTATTTTAATTAAACAATACGTACATTGTATGTCTCTCAAGCTGTTTTGATATGTCTTCTTATAGAACTACGCATTATTGTGTATCTTTAAGATATAATATTACTGTATTACTGTTTTGAAAAAATAAGTCCCGCCGAGTTTCTTGCCGGTCATAAATAATACTTCTCGGGTCAGACGTGTAGGGTTAGAACCGGTGGTAGTTTTTCTTTTTCTCTCTGATGTTCATAAGTGCATTGCAATGCGCCTAAATTGAAGAATAAATATCTTTTATCTTTTTTTTTATCTACAAAGTCGGGTGACACCTGCCTGGTAGCCCTGGGTGCGTAGCCAACGTAGCTAATCGTTAACGCTACGTAGCGAACGAAACGCAACTGTCACTGTCGCACTAATATGGAAGGGTGATAGAGAGAGGTGACTACGATAAGCTACGGAGCGTTAACGATGGACACGTTGGCTACGCACCCTGGTTAGGGTTGCCAGGTAAGGTTTGGCTTTTTACGGGTGTGTCCGGCCAAATAATTCCTCGTCCGGTCTGTCCGGCTTTTGTTAGGCTTTTGTCTGACTTACGCTACGCGCCAGTCACTCCAGTGACACGATTCGAAAGACCAGCATGTCCCGGCTTTTGGGATCAAATGTCCGGCTAAATTAAGCGCGGAATCCGGCTTTTTCATTTTTGGGCCTGGTAACCCTAAGGCCGCTTCCTCATTTGTCGGCGCGTAATCTGTATCCAGTATTTTATACGAGACCGCGAGCTTACTGATGTCGACAAGATCTCCGCACTTACACAGTACACAAGCGGTGTACTGGCAGTATTCTTAAACTTATTTTGTTTTACCTAAGGCAGCCAGCACTTCCGTGGCAGTACACTCATTGTATTTAAGTACTTAGATTAAAATAAACTAGTAGTCCGCCTCGAACTCAGAACTCGCGATTTTCTTGCAAACGAGATGACCAATATAACAAGACCCATATGATGTTTTTTTCGCGTCTTCTAGCTCCATGACCCCTTGGTCGATCCTGCTCATATACGAACTCTCAAATTATATGTATCTCTGCTATAACCCCAACAAATTTCATGAAGATCAGAAAAGCGTTACTAAAGTTATCGCGGAACAAACTCTCAAAATCAAAAAGCCATCGAAATGCTGAGACGTCCCACTAGCCAGAAGTTGTTTGTAAGAACTCACTTCGCTCGTTCGATTACTCAATAAACTACTAGTACTCACCTGTCAATTTTATTTTATTGACAAATTCTGCCCATGCCTTCTCTGTAAGATCCTTCTTAGAATACTCTGCTAGTTAATGATTGTATAAAAGAGGATATTTCTGTACTTCGGCTACTAATATAATACACGTCGCTTTTTCCGCCGCCATTTTCTTCAAAATCACATGTCGTAACCAGACGACATCCAAACTTTTACTGGCTTCCCGCGCCGCGTAGCAGTATCCCGCTTGCTCCCCGCCCCGCTTGCGCGCTGCCCGCGCCAGTGAGGAAGTGCCTTAACCCTGGTAGGATATATTTCGAAGCTTTTAACGGATCAGACTCTTTATCTACTTTTTTGTCGTGGATGATTTAACAGGTCTCAGTACGAGGCCACTCGACTCTTGCTCAGCAAGACAGAAAGCCTGGACTTCCTGGTTAGAGACTAGCTATGTAATGTGGCAGTGAAAATAGTATAGGGGGATTTTCTTGCAGCGTTCGAAAGGATAATTATCAATGAGTGAGAGAAAGGCGGAATGCAAAAGAAAAAAAAACATACTGGGGATAATTATCCGATAAATATCGGATACTTATATGAGTTATATGATAATTACCGCGACGATTTTATTTTAATCGTATGGCTAAATACATTATTCCTATATTACAGTCGCTCTGATAATACAGTTATCAAGGAATAAGAGAGCGATATTCAGACGATTATCAAAGACCATAATTATTTTGACAAAGACGAACCGTGTTTTCCTGAAGGAAGGCGACTCGGATGACTCGGTGCCTTAATTAGTCACTTACTTTGATTAGTTAAAAATACTTTGAATAGAAAAAAATATGCAGTATAAGTGAATTTATTTATTTTTATTGTTTTTCAAAATATTCTCCTTTGTATTTCATGCACTTATGCATGCGTTCAAACCAGTCCGTAAAGCACTTTTTGAACTCTGAAGTAGGGGTCGACAAAATGGCTATTTTATAGGCCTCCACTGCTTCTTCTGGCGTCTGAAACCGCTGACCACGCAGTTTGTCCTTGATTCTGGGGAATGTAAAAAAGTCGTTGGGACTTAAGTCAGGGCTACGAGTATATGGAGGGTGGTCCAATATTTCGACTTTTTCACCGTCCAGGTACTCAGTTGTTGTCCGAGCGGTGTGTGGGCTGGCGTTGTCGTGGTGAAGCATGATGCGTCGACTAGGGATTGTTTTTCGGAGTTCAGCAAAAACTTTCGGCAAACAAATAGTGGTGTACCAATCAGCATTGACTGTTCTACGATCCTCAAGAGCAACAGTAGCTACGTGACGAGATTTAGAGATAAACGTAGCTACCATCTTCTTAGCCGTGCTGCGAGAACGAACAACTTTTGTCGGTTTGAGCTCGTCTTCGAAGACCCATACTCGGGATTGGTTTTTAGTTTCAGGTTCATAAGCGTATATCCACGACTCTTCACCTGATACTATGCTAAAAACTGCATTTGAGCGTCCCTTGTTAAATTTTTTCAAAGTTTTGCGGGCACCAATTGACACGGACTATTTTCTGCTCGTCAGACAATAGGTGAGGTATCCAACGGGAAAATAACTTCCTCACGCCTAATTCTTCTTTTAAAATAATTTGTATTTGACTCATTCCAATACCCAGACACTCTTGAATTTCCCGATATGTCACATGTCGGTCTTCATTTATCAGGCGACGCACAACATCGACGTTTTCTTGCGTGACTGCCGATTTTGGTCGACCTTCACGCACATCGTCGGTGAGGGATACACGGCCACGTTGAAATTCTGAATACTACCTGTATGTTGTAGTCTTTGAAGGTGCTTCATCATTAAAAGGAGCAACCATCCGCTTTTCACATTGTTTTTGTGTTAGTCCACTTTTAAAGTCAAAATAAATCATAGCTCTAAAATTTTCACGGCACAATTCCATTTTAAGCAGCGACTCGACGACTTCAATAAACAATTGAAACCGAACCATAGATTTATTTTTCTAAGTGGCCAGTGTGTTGAGATAAGGAAACTTCAGAGATTATAAAAAGGTATAATACATGTTAAACATAAATTAATAAGTATTCGATTCCTGACACTTTCAGTGCAAGCCTCGTAATGGTTTTTGTTTTCAGTGACGAAAAAATAAAAACTTGTAACCCGAGACAGAGCACAAACAGTTCGTGTGCCTTGGGTTGCTAATTTTAAAAAGCTACTATGACGTACGGATGTTTCGAGGAAAAACAGGACCAATTTTAGTTGTACATAATAATTTAATACATTAATTTAATTTATTAATTTTCCTTATGACAGATATGTGAGCTTGAGCTCAACAATGCATCCAAAGCATTATCGAAGCGATGACAAATTAAGGAACATTGGTTCCGTAGCCAAAAATGGAACGTAGCAAAACGGAACAGTTTCATCATGTCCGTCTCCGTGTCTGTCTATCCGTATGTTACAGCCATTTTTCTCGTAAACCATAAAGCGTATTTTTACTAAAGGTTTGTTTCGTGTATCATCCACTAGCACTACTGAAGGCATTTCTAAAGTAACCATCTATCTTCCACAGAGAGGACGACCGCGTCTCCCACTACATAATAAATCGCGTGGTCTCCGCCGACGGCTCCACCCGGTTCCGCATAGGCGACCAGCTGTTCGCCGACATGCCAGCACTGTTGTCGTTCTACCGACTGCATTACCTGGACACCACGCCGCTGGTGCGGCCGCTACCGCAGGCCAGCGTTAAGGCGCCTCCGCAGCAGCATCAGGTGTTGGAAGTCGTCGTGGCCAGGTTCGACTTCTTCGGCAATGTGAGTACAACATCAATGTTTTGTCGCCCACTGCTGAGTCTTAGGCCTCTCTTCGAGTGCCTACGCAACTTGCATTGATCCTGAGCTAATCTCATCCCGAACTGGCAATGTGAGTACTACATCCATGTTTTAGTCGCCCACTGCTGAGTCTAAGCCTCTTTTCGAGTGCCTATGCAAGTTGTCGCGGTCCTTAGCTAATCTCATCCCAAAGTGATCCGTGCTCTTCCGAATGTATTTCACCCAAAGCGTACGTAAGCGTAGGTTCGACATCTTTGGCAATGTGAGTACTACATCCATGTTTTTGTCGCCCACTGCTGAGTCTAAGCCTCTTTTCGAGTGCCTATGCAAGTTGTCGCGGTCCGTAGCTAATCTCATCCCAAAGTGACCCGCGCTCTTCTGAATGCCGTCCACCCAAAGCGTACGTATAAGCGTAGATTCGACTTCTTTGGCAATGTGAGTACTACATCAATGTTTTTGTCGCCCACTACTGAGTCTAGGCCTCTCTTCGAGTGCCTACGCAACTTGCATTGATCCTGAGCTAATCTTATCCCAAAGCTACCCGCGCTCCTCCGAATGTCGTCCACCGAAAGCGTACGTAAGCGTACGTTCGATTTCTTTGGCAATGTGAGTACTCCATGTTTTTCTCGCCCACTGCTGAGTCTAAGCCTCTTTTCGAGTGCCTATGCAAGTTGTCCCGGTCCTTAGCTAATCTCATCCCGAAGTGCCCTGCGCTCTTCCGAATGTCGTCCACCCAAAGCGTACGTAAGCGTAGGTTCGACTTCTTTGGCAATGTGAGTTCTATATCAATGTTTTTGTCGCCCACTGCTGAGTATAGGCCTCTTCAAGTGCCTACGCAACTTGCACCGATTCTGAGCTAATCTCATTCCAAAGTGACCCGCGCTCTTCCGAATGTCGTCCACCCAAAGCGTACGTAAGCGTAGGTTCGACTATTTTGGCAATGTGAGTAACCCTTATCTTACAGATTTTTTAGGGTAGAAAATATGTGTAGGTAGACTTGAAGCGTTATACGAGGGTTGCTAATTATATATCCGGAAACAAAAAAACAAACAAACGTACACGGCTGAAAATGGTTTTATTGTTTTTCAAAGTATTCCCCTTGATGATCTATGCACTTTTGCATTCGCGTGAACCAATTTTTAAAGCACTTCTGCCACTCCGCCTGAGGTACCTCCATAACGTGTTGTTTGAATGCGTCGACAGCATCTTCAGCGGTCGAAAATCGTTGACCGCGTAATTTATTCTTTATATTTGGAAATAAATAAAAATCGTTGGGTGCCAAGTCAGGGCTGTACGGCGGATGACCCGTTAATTCCACATTTTGACCCTCCAAAAATAGAGTTGTTTCGCGTGACGTATGACAGCTGGCATTGTCATGATGAAGAATGATTCTTCGTCGCTGGTTAGTTTTACGAATTTGTTCAAATACTTCCGGTAAGCAAATGGTCGTGTACCACTCTGAATTAACCGTTCTACGGTTTTCTAGTGGCACTGTAGCTACATGGCCATTAATACCGAAGAAGCAGGCCACCATTTGTTTCAATGTACTTTTTGCACGAGTAACTTTCGTAGGGTTGGGCTCATTTTGAAACACCCATACCGTTGATTGTTGCTTCGTTTCGGGATCGTATGCATAGATCCAGGATTCGTCACCTGTATAGATGTTATAAACGGCTTTTGAGTCACCACGGTTATATTTTTTTAACATTTTATTGCACCATTCGACGCGAGCATCTTTTTGCTCTTTTGTTAAGTTGTGGGGTATCCAACGCGAACAAATTTTTTTTACAGCCAAATAATTATGTAATATGCTATTAATGCTGGTCATAGAAATACCCAGAGTCGCCTCTATCTCGCAGTACGTAACATGTCGGTCGTCCATTATAAGTTTTCGCACAGCCTCGATATTTTGTTGTACAACGACCGATTTCGGGCGACCTGCCTTAACTTCGTCCGTAAGCATACTACGTCCACGATTGAACTCACTAAACCAGTGATACACAGTAGTTTTAGATGGGGCTTCATCACCAAAAGTTGAAGTTA
This sequence comes from Pammene aurita, assembly GCA_947086415.1. Taxonomy (NCBI): domain Eukaryota; kingdom Metazoa; phylum Arthropoda; class Insecta; order Lepidoptera; family Tortricidae; genus Pammene; species Pammene aurita. The sequence goes on along the minus strand of OX352315.1, from coordinate 20,142,150 downwards.
GTTGATCTATGCACTGTTGTTGCGTTAAACCACGCCGAAAATCATAATAAATCATAGCACGAATATTTTCACGAGTGAGTTCCATTCTTGCTGCGAGATGACATTTAAAACCCGTCAAAAACAAAACACGAGCGTTAATAAGAAAGAAAAAATATACCGGCCAGTACTTAAAAAAGTTCAAATTTTACCATGGAGGTCAAATATGCTATTTAAGAAGATTGTAATCCCGGTTTCCGGATATATAAATAGCAGCCCTTGTATAGGTATGCACGTTATATAGGTATGCATAATTCTATTCATCTATACCCACATCATAAATCCTCTATTCTGCGTTCGGAAACCGTATGTAATTACCACCATTATTGCAGCCAGAAATGTAACATCAGTGTATTATCTGTGCCAGTGTTGTAAAAATGTATGAAAATTCATAACCACATCGATTTTGGTAAGGTAATGAAAATCCAGCCCTCCTCCCCGACCGCGGTTATCCTCCTCCCCGATTGTTCGCACAATAGAGTTGGCCGTGGCGGTGCAATGCCGGTCATTGTAATGGTTTCCGAACACGTCATTTAGGATTTATAATGTAAGTAGATAAAGCAGTGTATGCAATTGTACGTAATTTAATTAGGCCTTAAAACACTCGTATTTTAAGGACCCTTATTACGTAACAATTACATAAACTACTATTCTCAAACATTATTATAAACGTAAGACTTGGTATACGTTTGATGCTACCTCTGTGTTTAGCGTCATGTTCTTATACATAGACAACGATTCTGTAGATGTTGTTCTATTGTCATAAAATGTGACCACTCACTAGGCACGTAACAGCTACATTCTACGCTCAATGCGATATTTCTAATTTTAGCCAGCGGCTTAGTTTAAACTTAGAATGCAGTATGAATGAATCGTATTTACTCGTATCCGTGCTGTTGTTGTAAATATGTATGTGTTTCAAGAAGATTGTCTATTAAGAAAAATAATCTGTCCATCTTTGTATGTTATCTCTATCTTCAATATACAGGTTGTAACAAAAATACTAGTGATCTGTTTAAGGGCGTAATAGAGAACATGCGTGAAAAATATATAACTGAATTTGTTGCATAAACACGTTCAACAACCCCAAATTAATATAAATAAGTGGAAATCCGTAATAATTTTTAACAGTTTTTTAAAGATATTGCGGTTTAAAAACGTAAAATTTTAGGCATTTTTTTATACCTCAAATGTAAGAATAAGAATAAGAATAATTTATTTCAATATAGTTTACAACCATAGGACATCATACAATGAAGGTTTCTTAATTTTATGTTTAACAGAGACAAGGTACAGTGGTATCCACACTAGGCAAAGCCTGTATCGTGGTTACCAATAAACATGAAAATATTACAGGTTTATTATAGAGTCAAAGTAACTATATCTAGGTAAGTAAAAAACTAACTACTAAACAACTAAGTTGAACTAGAAAGGTGTAAAGAGTGTGTGTGTGTGTGTGTGTGTGTGTGTGTGTGTGTGTGTTCTGAGTTGTAAGTGCGCATGTAACATAGATAGAACTAAGATAGAAATTCTGGGTGTCTATTAACTTATAACTTTCAGAACTTCTTCACAATCTTCGTAACTCCGGGAGAACAGAAGACTTTGAACGCGCATTTTAGCCTCAGAAGGCCGTGAATCTCTTATATTACATACTCTGAGTAATCTGTTGTATACATGTGGAAACAAGAACGATTTAAAACGTTTAGCGAAGGCGGAATTAACTTGAGGTTTTGGAACATTAAATATTCTTTTCTGTAGCATACTTGGCAGGGCAGATGAAAGAATGGTACGTTTGTGCATGAACAAGGCGATACGTAAGATGAACAATTTCCTCACTGACAAGACTTGAGCTTCGTTATATAAATCATGAGTAGGGTAGCGTTTAGGTCTCCGCAAGGAAACCTTTAGGACCGCCCTTTGAGCTCTCTCCAACGTTATTAAAGTGGACTTGCCACAACCACCCCACGCAAGAATGCAATAATCTAATATAGATTGACATAATGCAAGATAAACCAGTTTAAGCGTTTGTCCGTCAGTAGCCTCTCTCAGTAGTTTCATAGTATAAATGAGTTTTCTAACTCTGCTCGCAGTTATCGCAATGTGTTTTTTAAAACTAAGTTTTTCATCTAATTCAATCCCTAAATACTTTAAAGAACTAGCTTTAGTAATGCTATCACAGGGGCATGAAATAGACTGTAGAGCAGCACAGTGTGTGGCATGTATTTTAATATAGTCCATTGACGTAGGAGGGCGTGACGATGCAGATTTGTGGAAGCAGAGAAATTTTGTTTTCTCCATGTTCAAAGTCAGAAGATTTTGATCAAGCCACTGAAGTAGTTTTTGGAGACCTTGTGTAGCCACGTTATTTACTTGTTCCCAGGATGGCCCATGAAAGATGATTGCTGTGTCATCAGCGTAACAAAAAACTTCACTGTTCGGAAGATCTAGCGATAAGATATCATTAATATATGCAATAAACAGCGTTGGGCCTAAAATGCTGCCCTGAGGAACCCCAAAAGATACAGCCAACTGGTCACTGACCACGTTACCGATCTTGACACGCTGGTATCTTTCAGTTAAGTACCTAGAGAACCAGTTCAAAGCAATTCCGCGTATACCTAGATTCTCCAGTTTTTTAAGAAGGATAGGAGTTGAAACTGTGTCAAAAGCCTTGGCGAGGTCTAAAAACACGCCCATGCAGCAAGTGCCTTCGTCTAGGTGTTTGACAACATTGTCTACCAAAAGAGTTATAGCCTGTTCAGTGCACTTGCCCTTCCTAAAGCCAAATTGACGGTCAGAGAGAACCTGATGCTTTGCTAAGAAGCAAACTAGCCTTTTACTGACGACACGTTCGATAGAGTAGGCTCCTAGAAGAGATATAGGGCGGTAGTTACTAGGGGAATCAGTTTTCCCAGCTTTGTGGATTGGGATAATTGCTGCAGTTTTCCAATCTTTTGGGAATGAGCCTACAGAAAAACTCAGGTTGAAAATAGCCGCTAGTGGTTCCGATATAATATTGCCTACACTCTTTAGGAGTCTGTTACTTATGCCATCATTACCGGGGGAACTGTTGACATCAAGCCTGCTAATAAGCCCTGCCACTTCCTCGGCATCAGTTGGCGCGAGGAAAAACGAAGTTGCAATACCATTACAATTGTTTTGTGACTTAAGGGCCAGCGAATGTTCACATTCATTTAACTTTAACAGAATAGAGCTAGCCAGATTTGAGCCCACTGAGGAAAAGAAAGCGTTGCAGCTATCAATCGATTCCTTAGCTGATGGTTTAGTTTTTAACAAGTTATCAGCTGATGATATATGAGGAGGCTTGTGGGTAATCCGTTTTATCGAGTTCCAAAGTTTTTTCGGTGAATCCTTATTTTGTTCCAGCTCTTACCTATCATATTCTGATTTAATATTTCTTAATAGATTAATATAAAAATTCCTATACCTATGTATTTTCGAAACTTCAGTTCGATTACTTATGTTCTAACAAAAAAAAAATGTATGACAACTATACAGCTAAACGCATTTTTTCGTGCCTAAAATTACAAAAATCTTCCAAAAACTTGTTTCTTCTAAACAGTTTTCTGCAACTTTGCGGTCGGTGACGTCACAAACCTCACACTTTTTGTATGGAGCGTTTTGACACGCGGCGCAGACGCCTAACGTATTTTCACATTTTTGACGTTTCAGGGCTATCATAGATAGTAGGTTTATTAGACATTTGAATCTACAGGGAAATAGAATCGAATGACGTCTTAAAAAAATTTAGCACGTGAAAAGAAAAATGGTATTGTATGGAGGGTTGGCCGGCTGGGACGATGTGCATTACAAACAAAAATTTTGCGCCCAAAAATTTTTCCCTTTCTTTTTCTTAGTCGCACGCAACACCAATTATGCCCTTCAACGGATCACTAGTATTTTTGTTATTCTCTATACTTTCAACACAAAATGACACCTGTAAACTTAAACATAATTCAATAAAAAACTTCATTCTTTAATAGAATTCGAATGACACATGTCCGTTCATGGTCATATATCTTGATTCCGTAATATGTGCTTCAAGTCTTGTAAGTTAAATTTCAATCACTTCCCGGTGTCTGATTCAGCTGAAATTTGGTATAACTTCCGTAATTTACACGACAATGCTATCTACTAGGTACAGTCAGTAATACAAGTATGTACAAAAAAAACCGGCCAAGTGCGAGTTGGACTCGCGCACCGAGGGTTCCGTACAAACTTATGGTGATCTGAATAACTTACCGGCCGATATCAATACTTGCTGTACTAAGTAAAGTCTTTGAAAAGCTAATGTTAAATGATCTACTGGGCCACTTCAACAGACATGGATTGCTTACAAGCAATCAGTTTGGTTTCACAAAGGGACGTTCCACAACCGACGCTGCTGCGGTACTCATCAAACATATTTTCATTGCCTGGAAAACACATTACGATGCAATTGGTATATTCTGTGATCTTTCTAAAGCGTTTGATTGTGTAGATCATACAACCCTCATTCTTAAATTAGAACATTATGGTTTGTCAGAAAATGCCTTGAATCTCATGTCTTCATATCTTAGCAACAGAACACAAACAGTTGTTGTAAATAAAACCCAGTCTAAAGGGACTTTAGTAAAATTAGGAGTGCCACAGGGTTCTATTTTGGGCCCATTCCTGTTCTTGGTTTATATAAATGATTTACCTTGCGTAGTACAAAACCTTTGTGATATCGTTCTGTTTGCCGATGATACATCTTTAATTTTCAAAGTTGACCGGCAATCTACCGATTTTACTGTAACACACTAGCTGCTGTACTGAACTGGTTTACTATTAACAATTTGCTACTTAATGCTAAGAAAACCAAATGTATTAGATTTGTTTTGCCAAACGTTGCACCGGTGGACACTAAGATTCTCCTGAGTGGTAAATGTTTAGAGATAGTAGATAAAGCAGTGTTCCTTGGTTTGACGTTGGACACAAATCTACAAGAAATAAGAAAACTCGCTCTTCGATTAAGCTCGGCCGCTCATGCCGTTAGGCGAATTAGACAATTAACGAATATTGACACAGCTCGCTTAGTTTATCACAGTTATTTTCATAGTGTAATGTCATATGGTATTCTGGTTTGGGGCAAAGCAGCTGACATACAGACTATATTTGTTTTACAAAAAAGAGCCATCCGCTTTCTATATAACTTAAAGGCAGGTGCATCATGAGAACTATTTAAAGAAATTAATATTTTAACTGTTGCTTCCCAATATATCTATGACAATATTATTTATGTTGTAAAGAATATACATACATTCAAAAAAAATTCTGACATCCACAGCTATAACACTAGAAATAAAAACAAGCTTGCTATCAGAAGTAGTCGTATCCGCAAGGCATATAAGTCATTTTTTGGTCAAGGTATTCACATTTATAACAAGTTACCCGTCGATGCTTTAAATTTATCATTTCCCGCTCTTAAGAAATATTTGAAAAAAGTTTAATGTGAAAGTGTTATTACAGGGTCGAGGACTATATGACGGACAAACATGCATGGCCCAAACCAGAAACTACTACAAAATTATCTAAGATTTAGAGGACACAGTTCAGATAGAAAAGCATATCAAACGTTTTGGGAAGCAATCAGATTTGGATTTTATTATTATTATTTTATTTTAATTAAACAATACGTACATTGTATATCTCTCAAGCTGTTTTGATATGTCTTCTTATAGAACTACGCATTATTGTGTATCTTTAAGATATAATATTACTGTATTACTGTTTTGAAAAAATAAGTCCCGCCGAGTTTCTTGCCGGTCATAAATAATACTTCTCGGGTCAGAGGTGTAGGGTTAAGAACCGTTGGTAGTTTTTCTTTTTCTCTATGACGTTCATAAGTGCATTGTAATGTGCCTAAATTGAAGAATAAATATCTTCTTTTATCTCTTTTTATCTCTTAAAAATTATTAAAAATATTTTTATTGTATGATGTAACAAAAAATTTACGGTTTTCGCAATTTTTCCTTCATCTGTGCTATAAGACGTTGCTTCGTACCAAATTTTCGAAAATCTCAAGGGAGTTCCCTTGAGAGTTTCGAAAATTTGCAGCATAAACGGCTGTATCTTTTGATTGCGTTGGCTTAGAAGTTTGATTTTTTCACAGCTCCAAGGGACAGTAGACTTTTGATATAAATTTCATATAAATTGAATTTGATATAAATTTCAGCTTGATACCTCCACGCGTTTCCTTAGAAAAAGGGTCTTGATAGACGGACGGACAACAAAGTGATCCTATAAGGGTTCCGTTTTTTCCTTTCGAGGTACGGAACCCTAAAAATTTGTAGTTTCTCGTTTACGGTTGGCAGATTGTCGCTGTGCAGACCTAGATACTCTATCCTACTCCCTTTCCGTAACCGCAGTATTGACACTATTATTACCCGCCGGGAATATTGCTGACTAACAGTAATCGCTCATTTTCCCGTGAGCTTAAAATAAACAAACACGTGCGACTTCCTCGTCCATCTGTTCAAATGACCTGGAAACTTTCGGTTTAGAAAATTAGAACAACTACACTGATATTCTAAATTCGATACAGTAAACTGATAGTGTGTCGGATTCGGGCATTTTTTTGGTAAAACTATGAATTAAAAAGGGAACGAGCATAAAAGTCTCGTTTTTAGAGTTCCGTACCCAAAGGGTAAAAACCTTCAATTCAACCAACCGGAGCGGCCATGTATGTCATTTGCTATACAAAAAAAGTCTACCAGTTTTTGCGGGAAGGAGGGAGGGGAACGACACATGTATGGCTATTCGTACGTAACGTACAAATAGCCACGTCAGATAAACGCCAGTACATACGATAAATATGACCACTGGTCATATGTTTCGGCAGAGGGGAACCCTATTACTAAGACTCCGCTGTCCGTCTGTCACCAGGCTGTATCTCATGGACCGTGATAGTTAGTTGAAATTTTCACAGATGATTTATTTCTGATGCCGATATAACAACAAATACTAGAAAACAGGATAAAATAAATATTTAAGGGGGCTCCCATACAACAGACATTTTTTTTGCCGTTTTTATAGTTAATGGTATGGAACCCTTCGTGCGCGAGTCTGACTCGCACTTGGCCGGTTTTTCAGTAAAGGTGCCAATAGTTTAGTGATTAAAATCGTATACCGGTACCGGTATTGTTTTCATATACAAATATATTATCTACCGGTATTAAATTTCGGTATCTCAGTGTATATTTTTTCATTGTGCCAGAATAATTTATATGATATGATAATTTATTGTCTTTACCTAAATAGCATTTGAGAATATCAGGTAAATGTTGCCAATGTAAGATGATTTGTACATATACAAAAACCAGCGCCATGGAATCTATTATACGCTGACGATATCGTCTTAATATCTGAGTCCTTGCCAGAGCTACAGGCAGAACTTACGAAGTGGTGCGACACTCTTGATAGAAGTGGGCTCAGAGTAAGCAAACCAAAGACGGAGTATATGTGCTGCAACTTCTCTGTTACTGAGCAAAACGACACGGCCTCTATAAATGGGACTCCACTAAATAGAGTACACCATTTTAAGTACTTGGGTTCAGTCATATCCGCCAATGCCACCATACAGAAGGACATCGAGTCTAGAATAAGAACTGGCTGGCTAAAATGGAGATCACTCACCGGTGTACTCTGCGATCCAAAGATGCCAATTAAAACTAAAGGAAGGGTATACAAAACAGCAATTAGGCCAGCTTTGCTATATGGCTCAGAGTGCTGGCCCATGCGGAAAGACGATACCCAGAAGTTGCATGTAAATGAGCTAAAAATGCTTCGATGGGCTGGAGGAGTCACGCGCATAGACAAAGTGAGAAATGAGTATATCCGCGGCTCCTTCAAAGTTGCTGATGTAGCCTTTCAATTGAGGGAAACGAGACTACGGTGGTACGGGCACGTTATGCGGCGAGAGGAAAACCATATGACCCGTAAAGTGATGGCCATCGAAGAGGGCAAACGAGGCAGAGGACGCCCTCCCGCTACCTGGACAAGAACTATTGCTAGCGATTTGAAGACGTTGGGAATTAACCCAGAAACGACGCAGAACCGCCAAGTATGGCGAGAATGTATTAGGGGGGCCGACCCCGTATAGGGATAAGGCAAGGAGAGAAGAAGAAGTTGCCAATGTAAGATGCTATTTAGATTTTTATTTATATCGGTACCAGTCCCTGATTAAAAAGTAACAGACAGACATCCAAACCGAGTTATTGTATTACTAACACCTAGCACCGATCAAATAATACTAGGGATACACAATCAGCCAAAAAAATCGCCCCACAATAGTACCGCAAGAACGACTCGGGCGGTACTTTCTTTGACAGTCTTATTACGGTATAAGACTGGTCTTATTACTAGGCACAGTCTTATTACTAGGCATTTAATATGTTGCTAACTAGCGACCCGCCCCGGCTTCGCACAGGATAAAACATGGTTATTGTGGGTTATCCCTAAGAGATAGACATATACCATCGCGGACTTTTTTGTAGACCTTTTTAAGGTGCACAATACTGTAGTACATTATTTTGATCTATCTCGTAGGGTTCAGCCAGCGTTTGCAATGTAAGCGCAATAATAGTACATTACTTACCAAGGACTGTAAAGGAAATGAAGCCCGAAATCGCAGGTATTTGTAACCCGAGCCGCAGGCGAGGGTTGTAAATATGCGATAGAGGGCTTTCTTTTTTACTGCCCGTGGTGAGTACACAATTTTACGTCTCCACCTGGCCATAATGCGAGTTTTACCGTACGCGTAGCGTGCGATAAAACTCACATTATGGCCAGGTGTGATGTAAAATGTGTTTATTTACGACATCACATTAGAAACCTCTAAAATTATCAGTGTTTCTCTATTATATTATGCATGTATTATACATATAAACCTTCTTCTTGAATCACTCTATCTATTAAAAACGCATCAAAGTCCGTTGCGTAGTTTTAAAGATCTAAGCATACATAGGGACAGGCAGACAGCGGAAAGTGACTGAGTTTTATGCTATGTAGTGAAGACTAAGGGCCGGTTTCACCAAACCGTGTGTTAACTTCAACGTCATCGTTAAAAAAATCTTGTATGAAAAGTTTGACAGTTTTCTATGGGATGACAGCTCCGTCGCCATATTTAACGTTGATCAGTTCGTTAGTTATGCGTGGTGCAACACACCCTAAGGGCCGGTTGCACCAAACCGTATGTTAACGTCATCGTTAAAAAAATCTTGTATGAAAAGTTTGACAGTTTTCTATGGCATGACAGCTCCGTCGCCATATTTAACGTTGATGAGTCCGTTAATTATGCATGGTGCAACCCACCCTAATACTTAGGCTAGTAGGTCAACATTAATTTTTCGCACCATCCATGTTCTTGTTTTCAACCGACTTCAAGATTTCGAAGGAGGAGGTTATCAATTCGTCGGGATTTTTGTTTTTGCTATTTTTTTTTTTTATGTATGTTCACCGATTATTCGAAGACGGCTGGACCGATTTGGAAAATTCTTTTTTTGTTTTAAAGCGTATACTTCACAGTTGGTCCCATTGTAACCATGTCAGGATCTGATGATGGGATCCTGGAGAAATCGAGGGAACTCATCAACTATTATAGGCACACCTATGGTGATTTGAGTATTTTTTACAGCAGATCGAGCATTTGGTGTTGGAAAGGTGGAAGTTTAGTGAAGTCGGTTCTTTTTTGTTTAAAATTATTTGTTTATTCCGTACAATATACATTGTGTTGAATATTACAATAATCTTAACCTAACATAGAACAACCTAACAATCAAGAAAAATCAGAAGAAATATATACAACAGAAAAATAACCATAATCACGTTTTACTCTACAGCCTTTGCCAGAAGGTGTTGAGCACAGCAGTTTTTTGTTAAAAATTTTGTTGTTAAGTATTATTTCCCTATAATAACAATGTACGATGACGTAAAATGTTATATTTTATTTACATATCTAGAAAACTTCACTTAATAACAATTTCAAGGTACCTAAAAAAGAGAAAAGTGGAGGTAACAAAAATGCGACTGTAGGTCGGTGCGACAAATTACAAATATTCTATGCAATTAATACTAACTTCAACAAAACATGCCCGTTCAGTTTGAATTAATTGATAAAATAACTTAAATAATTTTAAACAAAAAAGAACCGACTTCACTTAGCATCCACCTTTCTAACACCAAATGCTCGAACTGCTGTAAAAAATACTAAATCACCATAGGGGTGCCTATAATAGTTGAAGAGTTCCCTCGATTTTTCCAGGATCCCATCATCAGATCCTGACATGGTTACAATGGGACCAACTGTGAAGTATACGCTTTCAAACAAAAAAAGAATTTTCCAAATCGGTCCAGCCGTCTTCGAATAATCGGTGAACATACATAAAAAAATAAAAAAAATAGCAAAAACAAAGATCCCGACGAATTGATAACCTCCTCCTTCGAAATCTTGAAGTCGGTTGAAAAAGATAGAAACGCTGGACTAAAGTTTCAAGTTTTGTATGAATATCGCAAGGGTGCTCGACACTTCTGGCCAAGGCTGTATGTCTAGTATATGATACAATAAGTTCCTAAATACATACTATATTGTACGTCGTGCGGGTCTCCATCGGTATTATCGAGCCGGTTTACCTCGTTTATTAATAATTGATAATAATGATGTAATTCATTTACCTACTAAGTATCGAATATATGTGTCGGGGGTTTCCATCTAGTTTCATGAAATGATAATTTAAAACTCCTTCAATTCTCATTTATTTATGATTTTGAGTTTTATTTGATTGACAAGCCGAGGTTAAAAACTTGCATAGGAATTAGGTTATTTAGGTTTAGGTTGATTTTGGTAGGACTTAGGTAATGGTTAGGTACCTAATATTGTATTTTAGAAGATCTATCTGCAACCACTATATCCTAAATACTCGTACACATAGTACTCATAGTGTTGTGTTCCTGCTGGTGAGTAAGGTTGCCAGAGAGCTCAAAGAGGACCCAGTGTGTTGACGATGAGGGACCCTCTTTTTCCTTTAGCCGACAATACAGTGAATCCTCCTTTTTGTAAAGGGTCGGCAACACGCATGTGACACCTCTGGAGTTGCAGGCGTCCATAGGCTACGGTAGCTGCTTACCATCAGGTGGGCCGTATGCTTGTTTGCCAACGTCGTGGTTACGGTAGACCTCGGTAATCGATTATAAAATACCTAAATACTGTTACTAAATAGCTATTACGATAAGTATCCTAATAAACTTTAATTGTTTTATCAAAGCTCCGTGAAATTAGTAAGGTGTTTTTATTGAAATAATGGTAATACAGGCTCCGATTGTGGAATACTCTGCCGACGATTTCTTTCGAGACATTGTAAAAAAATCGGTTACATACAGTATAAACAGTGAAAAACATTTGTCACTTCTTTTCAGGACCCCGATGACCTACCATTCCGACGCGGCGAGCGTCTGATGGTGATCAACCGTGACGAGGAGCAGTGGTGGACGGCTCGTAATAGCCAGGGCAGGACCGGCTCCATACCAGTACCCTATGTGCAGAGGGTATGTGACCCTCACAACTATGATGATGAGCAAAGCCCGGATGACGGGAGCAAAAATGCACTTTTACTAGTGCTTAATTAAATATCGACATATTTGCTCCCGTCATCCGGGCTTTGATGATGAGAGATGCATATACCTATATTATATTTAAGCTTTAATTCCACACAACAAATTTTACATTAATTATTTAAGTTTTCTAATTATCCTTATCTATCGTTCGGGTAAAAGCCTCCAAGGCGTACGTATCTTTAGCAATCTCTAGCCAATTTCTTCTTGCAATTTTGTTATTTCGTTTGCCCGTCTGGCACACGGCTTGCCTCTTCTTAGTACCTTTAGACCCCGACCATTCTATGGCTCTTTGGGTTTTCATATCTACTTAGATGGCCTGCCCACTTCCACTTTCTTTGTTGTAAGAACATTTTGCTGGTGTTTATATTCCTCGCTTTGTTTTTTAGTTTTATGCTTAGCTACTTTTATTCTCTCAGTGGTATGGATTTAGTTTCTGGATCTCAGAAGAGAGATACATGAATTTATTAAACCATTGAATTTTGTAATGACTGTTTATGTGAATATCTTCCAGAATTTGGAGGCCTCCGGAGCGCCAATAGTCACGGAGGGCATGACACAGCTAGGTGATCCTCCCAGCCCGCCTACCAACAACAGGAACCCACAGAGAACTAACATGCAGGTAACTTTCATATACTGGTTCCCCATCTTTAATGGGTGACTTGTGGAACCTTAAATTTAGTGGCCTCTGGAGTGCTATAAGTTAGGGAGGGATCGACACAACTGGACGAGCTTCCTAGTCCCTGTCAAAAACAGGAACCCGCAGAGTATTGTCTCAGGGTTCCGTACTTGAAAGGTGACTTATGGAGCCATTAATTTTGTATCCTCCGGAGCGCCCATTGTGACGGCATAGGGATGACACAACTGGGTGGCAATTCAGCTATACCTATAATTCGCGAGCAAATTGCCGCGCGAGGCAGCTCGGCTAGTGTGGACGTGCCTCGCCCGAGGCAAACGCACGCGCGGCCGCAATGCCTCGGGCGAGGCACGTCCACACTTGACGTACCACCTCGCGGGCAATTTCCTCGTTAGGTGCGATCCCGCCTAATAAGCCATCAAGCTGTCAAACTAGAGGCATGATTATTTTTTAGAGTTGGCTGTTTTTGATAGAATTGTGTATGTTACAGCGCATCCTGCCGGCGCTGGCGCGCGTGCGGCAGACGCGCGTGCCCAACGCCTACGACCGCACGGCGCTGCGCCTCGAGGAGGGCGACGTGGTGCGGGTACGTCCCAGCGCTAACTTGTGCATTACGTACTGCTCCTTATATAGTCGTGGCCCGACCATTAACGAAAACATCATTTTCCCCATATAAATGTGACATTTAAAACTTTTCATATAGATATTTTTTTTTAATACCACGACGGTGGCAAACAAGCATACGGACCGCCTGATGGTAAGCAGCTACCGTAACCTATGGACGACTGCAACTCCAAAGGAGTCACATGCGCGTTGCTGACCCTTTACAAAAAGGAGGATTCACTGTGTTGACGACTAAAGGAACAAGAAGGTCCCTCATAGTCAACACACTGGGTCCTCTTTGAGCTCTTTGGCAACCTTACTCACCAGCAGGAACACAACACTATGAGTAGGGTCTAGTGCTATTTGGCTGTGGTTTTCTGTAAGGTGGAGGGAACTTCCCCAGTCGGGCTCTGTTCCAGATTTGAGCGATGACATTCGCTGAACGTGCCCTACCACACTTAGCGAGATGCCATTCGCAGTGCCCATACCTCTCTTTTTGGCGTAGTTTAAGGACATACCCAGGTCCGGACGTAGTTTAAGGACATACCCCGGGTCCGGGTCCGGGTACCACGACGGTGGCAAATAAGCATACAGCCCGCCTTATGGTAAGCAGTTACCGTAGTCTATGGAACCCTGCAACCCCAGAGGATTTACATGCGCGTTGCCTACCCTTTATTATGAACCTATACACTCCTTTTAAGTTCGCTAAGCTCTATTAAGTTCGGCCGACAAAACCGTGGTATTGCAATTCTATCAATCGGTGTGGTGTGTAGCTCCCCTTTCACGGTTAAAAATGCCAGGGTGGTGATATGGTATATAAGCATATTTAAATATATTTAACAAGACCTGAGCATGATCTCTGTAAGGGGTCAACAAGTCTTTCGAGCTGGCCAGCGACTTAACATCGAGTCGAGGCCCTTGCCTAGCTGTTAACAGCTGGTCTCTCGTGGTCAGTGTGGCACCACTTAGTGGCGTAACGTTATCTATGTCGTTAAAAAGATAACTCCGAGCTTCCACATGCTCGTAACAAAACTAGAACTCCAGCCCGGTCTCAGTTGGCACCAGTTAGGTTAAAACAGGGCTGAATAACCATACTTTTTGGTTTAGACAGTAACTGGTTCTATTTTTTATACAAATACATAAGAAATTTACATTGTAACCAGGGACCGGAAAACCCCTTCATTTGATTAATCGTTTCGATAGGGTAACCCTATTAAAGTCTTACCCTAATGATAGGGTTACCCTATCATTGGGTTACCCTATCGATATGGAAATCATTTTGAATAGGCTTAACCCTTTTCAATGTGGTTTCCGAGTTGAATGGGGTAAAGATAGCTTTAATATTTACCGCTTACCCTATCATAGGGCTACCCTTTTCCTGTCTCTTTTCCACGCAGGCAGGCGGTTCTATCTTATTCATTTGAAATGGAACAGGAGAGGTGGCGGCGGAACAAATTGAGTAAATATAAGATTTGCTGTCGTTTATTCATTCTGCTAAAGTCACACTCACAGTCCAGTCCTCTGCTCACGTACACAACTTTAAATTAAAGAATTTCTGTTAAAGAAATGTGTCTTACCTTCAGTTTATTTTTGCATAGTTCGCACGTACTGATGAGATGGGCAATCATTATTTTGAATAAGAATAAAAACACATTTTTTATTCATATTCAAATCGATTTGACACAAACCAATATTCATCCTCCTAGAGTTTGTCCCGGCTTTTGCCACGGCTCAGTTGAGCCTGTGGTCCGCTTGGCAACCTAATCCTATGAATTGGCGTAGGGATTGGTAGTCGTTTTCAGCTAATTATGGGATATACGATTTTTTAAGCTCACATGGTCATTCACATTATAAATATTATTTGAAACGGGGTATTTACCATGTATTATGTATATTAGCGTTATTGGGCACCCGATATTTCGGGTGCGAGGTAAATAGCCCGTTTCAAATAATTAATATTTATAATTAGGGGATGTAATTTCGAAAATTATTTCTGTTTTATAATCCAAGATGGCGGATGGTTATATACTTTTTACTGAAAAATAGTCATGGTACTTATTTTCGGTTAATTATTCGGGGTGTATGGTTAAAATCTGTCGGGATACTCAGATTCACCTTGTATATATATAAATTTTTTTTTTTCATTTTATATTTAAAAAAATTCAGTGTATTCATTTTTTTTGTTTTTCTTTCATTTTTTTTTCATTTTTTTTCCTTTTTTTTTTTAAATTTTTTTTTCGTTTTATTTTCGTTTCGTTTACGTTTTATTTTCATTTTTATTTAATTTTTATTATATTATAATAGTAGAATGTACAACAAGTGCATAAAACGTACGATTTTACGCGAGGCGTTTAAAAGTCGAGTGTAAAATGGGTTTTATGGACGAGGGGACTTCATTTGCGAGGAAATTATTTATCGGTAATCGTAAAACAATTTCAAGTTGTGACAAAAATATTACAATGAAAACAAATATGGTTCCAACCAATTAATTTTTTAATATATTTTTTTGAATTTTTAACATGTGAATATAGAAATTTTCTGCCAAGTCATCAAAACATTTCGGGGCATTTCTAAACTATTATCAACTCCTATTTTATTTGATTTCATTTATTTAATTATAGAAAACACGCAATTCAAATAATTATAGCAATACTCAGACAGAATTAGCGGAAAAATCATAAAAAGTACAGTCAATTCCTATTGGACGGGAGAAAATTTGTTTGTATAGGTCAAAGTGGCAGGAATTGATATCAATAAAATTTATAAGTGAATATTGGGCGCTAAGGTGCCAAAAAAATGGTAAAAACCAGTTTTTCGCTTCTAGAGGAAAAACTACGGGTCGGACAAAAAAATAGTTAAATATAACAAATGTGCGCAATTATAAAACAAAGAGAATGAGCCCCGGTAGAGCAAAATCGGTCCGGAGGATCGTCCGCAATTCGCAAAAAAACACATTTTTTTTGCAAATATTGTAAATTCAATAACTCGCGTTCCGGAAGTGCTGGAGAGCTGAAATTTGAATATGATGTCAGTTTTGTGGTCCTCTAACTACAGTTAATTGTTCAAATTAAAATGTTGTAAACTTTTTGCAAACCGTCGACTTTTGCAAAAAGTGACCTTTTTAGGGTTCCGTAGTCAACTAGGAACCCTTATAGTTTCGCCATGTCTGCCCGTCCGTCCGTCCGTCCGTCCGTCCGCGGATAATCTCAGTGACCGTTAGCACTAGAAAGCTGAAATTTGGTACTAATATGTATATCAATCACGCCGACAAAGTGGTTAAATAAAAAGTGCATTTTTTTATTTTATTAGGGTACCTCCCCTATACGTAAAGTGGGGAGTGATTTTTTTTTCATTTCAACCCTAATGTGTGATATATTGTTGGATAGGTATTTAAAAATGAATAGGGGTTTACTAAAATCATTTTTCGATAATGTAAATATTTTCGTAAATAATCGCTCCAGAAGTAAAAAACTATGCGTCCCCCCACCCCTCTAACTTTTGAACCATAAGTTTTAAAAATATGAAAAAAATCTCAAAAGTAGAACTTTATAAAAACTTTCTAGAAAAATTATTTTGAACTTGATAGGATGAATAGTTTTTGAAAAAAAATTACAAAATAATTTCTGAACTAAGTTTGTAATTTAACCGTATAAGCAGGTGTTTATTGTACCTGTAATTTCTACAAAATTACAATGAAATGACGTGCTTTCAAATAAAGTAAAAACGGTGAAAATCGGTTCACGCAATAATGAATTATTCCATAAAAATCATCTTCCATACTTTAAGCTCGCGCGCAATAGTTTACTTAATTTGCTGATAGATGTCGCTGTACGTGGAACTCTCATATCATATGCTACATGGCGGTGTTATTAACTCTTAAGTGGGGACACTTACTGTGACGGATGGAAAACTACGGAACCCTACACTGAGCGTGGCCCGACACGCTCTTGGCCGGTTTTTTTTTAAATCGATTGGGAGGGTATTTTAATTTTCGAAAAACGTTATAATTTCGGTTTCTATGCATTAAGAAGGAGTTGAACTACAAATTTCCAAATTTACAGATCATTTGACAAGGAATAAACTTGTTTAAATAATCTATGACCATCAGACACTTTTTGCGCGCGCGGCAGCGGCGCACTATGGCCGAAACGCCCGATCTAGCTGGACAAAATTATTTTACACTCATATACTAAAATTGACTATTTTTATTATTATTATAATTAATGTGAAAAAAAAATTAACCAGTGTAAGTTGACCTTTGTATAAGAATAATTACTAGGGCAGAAGTGGTCAGCTAAACATGGTTTTTAATGTTAAGAGAAATGAAGCATTATTGCAAATGGCACCTAAAATATAAGAATAGCAGAATTAAAATACTTAAATATAGTTTAAGTTAATTATTTTTTTTTTTAGGTGCCATTTGTAATAATGCTTCATTTCTCTTAAAATTACAATCCAAGTTTAGCTGACCTCTTCTGCCCTAGTAAATATCCTTATACAATGGTCAACTTACACTGGTTATCCTTTTTTCACATGAATTATAGCAAAATAATAATAAAAATAGTAAATTTTAGTCTATGAGTGTAAAATAATTTTGTACAGCTAGATCGGGCGTTTGGGCCATAGTGCGTCGCCGCCGCGCGCGCAAAAAGTGCCTGAACTTATTGGGATTAGGTCCAGTTTCCACACGATGTTTTCTTACACCGAAAAACCCAGATACATTCTTATACGCGGAACATTATTTAAAATAAAAAGCATGATTAAATGATTCTGTTAAGAATCAATTATTTTTATTACATTTTCTCGCATATATTAGTCCCGACGAAATTATTTTGAATCATTTTAACGGGAATACAATCAACATAAGTTTATTCTTACGATATTTTTTTCAAATAATCATTTTATTCTTGAGTGTCCAACAATGACTGATATTGATCGTTTCATTATACTAGAAGTATCGGTGAACGGCGTCACATTTTGCTGGAGCCATTGAAACAAAGTACTACCTATAACTAGAATAAGACAAAATTATATATTTTAACACTTCACAATATGCATTTGATTTTGGTTCCTATAAGCCTGGGTCTAAGATTCAACCGACACGAGCCGTCACGCTCGAATGGCAAGAACAAAAACACCGGCACCACACAACGATCTTTTAGCGCACTAACAAGCAATAATAGCGTCTAGATCAAAGGCGTAAGTACGAAAACATACGCAAATAGATTCTTGTTTGTCTGTAGGCTCGCTCGTGCCGCCCGGCAGCGCTTAGCTCGTAGGGTCCTCGAATAATAAATAAGTCAAATGTATTGGTCACAGAGTTTAAAATAGCTTAATCGCATTTGAAAAACCCTATCTGATAGGGAAACCATATGCTGGGTTGTAACCACTTACCCGAATTAACTGTATTGACATGGTTAGCCTTTCGTTCGGGTAAGTCAAACGATACGCTTACCGAATTGATAGGGTTTTTAAAAACAACTCTATCAAATACCCAATCTAATACCCCTTTAATGGTTACCGGTTCCGGTCCCTGATTGTAACTAAACTCCTATTAACACAAGTTAGAACAATTAAAACCACAAAAACTAGTAAGTGAAACTTTGACAGTCGCAACATCCAGATCATGCATCTCTGAGATACTTTTAAAGTTTCTCAGATACGCAAATCCTAGACTTAACTGAGTCGAATCAAAACTATATTGACCAAAACACTAACTCAAAGCTTCGCGGCACTGAAAATTACACACACACGTACCAAAAATAACGATTTCCCAAAACCAGTCACTTTTCCGTTGAAACACTAAAAATTGAATGACGCGCGCGTCTCATGCTAAAGCTTTACAGCTTACTCAAGTCAAAAAGTTCTTAAGTCTTCTTGCTCTTCCGTTCATTATATGTTTTATGCCTTTCGCTAAAGGTTCAAATTCAAATGACGTCCTTTTCAGCATGGCCGCTCGCTGTGTACTAATAATATGAATTGGCTACTATCTAAAATTCAAAATATATTAGAAACGTATTTTTTATTTGGTCAATCAAACAAAAATTGGTGAAGATATAGACCGTTAAGTTTAACAATATTTTTTGATAATCTAACTGACGGATTGAATAGAAATATATTTTTTTTTACCCAGGAAAGTACCCAATTGAAACATTTTGAAGATCAATTATAGTTAGATCCGTGATAATAATTTTGAATAATACGAGCCCCAATGCATATTAGATCGTCTAGTCACACTTAAAAATACGATATTTTTTAAAGACTGCTATATAAATCCGGATTGACTTTGATGATTAAAGGAATACGCTACATACAAAGCCATTGAAAGTAGTTTAATGTTGCGTTATACAAAGTGTAATAATGTTATTTAATTTAGAGTAATTGTATCGTAAAGTTAACATTAAGCAAGCAAAAACTTACGTCTAGTTCATATTTTAGGCAAAATAGGTCGTCTATATAAGATAAAAACTGTTTTTTAAGAAGTTTAATATTTAATTATATTTCAAATTGAATATAGAATATTCTCTGTCATCTAAAATGACAGATGGCTATATAAAAACGCAATTGCAGTGCAAATTTTCATTACTTTATAATCATTATTCTATCGAGATGGTGCGACGTAAACCAGTGACTGAAGAAGTGCGGAAAATTATAATTTCCTGTAACAATAACGGCAAATCTACTTACCCAATATCTAAGGAGATGTCGTTGCCACGATCTACAATTCAAACGATTATCGAGCATCACCGAAAACATGGAACAATGTCCTGTTTAAAGAAATCTGGCCGTCGACGAATAACCTCCAAGACAGAAAACAGGATGTTGAAGAAGATTATCAAGAAAAATCGTCGTGCAAGAGCAGGAGAACTTACCGTATTGTGGCGGGACGCTATTACAAAAAACATTTCATTCGATACCTGCAAGAGAGTAATGAAGAGAATGGGCTATAGTTTTTACACTGCTAAAGAGAAACCGTTACTTACTAAAAAACAGAAAACCAACAGATTGAAATTCGCTAATAAATACAAAAACTGGACTGTCTAATCAGTGGCGAAAAATAATATGGAGTGATGAATCCAAATTTGAAGTCACAGTTGGTGACGAACGAAGTAAAGTCATTCGGGAAAAAGGAGAGGTATTTCATAAACACTGCCTCAAGCGAAAGGTGAAGTTTCCAGCATCTTTAATGATTTGGGGCTGTATGTCGGCACAGGGCGTGGGCCGTCTGCAATTTATAGATGGAACCGTCAATACCGAGAAATATCAAAGGATCCTGCAAGAGAGTTTGCTGCCGTCTATACGACAGTTAAAATATAAAAATGCATTTACTTTTCAACAAGACGGTGCTGCATGCCATACCGCGAAGACAACGATGGCGTGGCTGAAGTCCAAAAAAATCCCTACCATGCCACGGCCGTCCAGCAGCCCGGACTTGTCTCCCATAGAAACTTTGTGGTGGAAAATGAAGAAAAGGCTGCGAAAGGACCCTTCTAGATCTAAAGCTGATCTTAAGGAGAAACTTACCTGTGTCTGGAATGAAATAACCACTGAAGAGTGTAGAAAGTTGGTAGATTCAATGCCGCTCAGGATCAAAGCCGTTTTGGATGCAAAAGGTGATACCACCAAGTGGCAGACGGTCTATTATGCATCGGCTAAACCGAAGACGAACTTTTTTGCGAACAATGGTTTTTTTATCACTGTGGAAAGTTGTTATTTTTTTTCATTCGATACATAAAGTATTATTCATTTTCTATGTTGTTTTTATATTACATGATCTTCTAAACATCGCTGTCATCCTGATTTTTTAGGTTAAAGTTAGGTTAGTACATTTTTTACCTGCTAGACGAACTCATTTGCATTGGGGCTCGTATACTCGTATCTATTTGATATACGGGATGCTGCTGTTTGATGTTTCTTAGGATTGATTGGGTGTTGTATTGATGTTCATATTTTAATAGGCAAACGATGTCCATAGTACATATTACAGTAGTAAGTCCTGAACGAGGCACGCGTCTAATTACAGTGCCTTGAAACTAAGGGGCCACAGTAAATGGGCCCCGAAAACTAAAACTTAAACTTGACGAACGGTTTAAAATGGCGTAGACCAATTTTATTATTTATACATATTACGATGTATCCGTGTAAGCAAGGTTTAACATAGTTCACATAAAGCTTCTGTTAAATTGGTACTTTTTACATTTTTTTTTCTGTGCAGGTAACCCGAATGAATATAAACGGACAGTGGGAGGGCGAGCTCAACGGACGGACAGGACACTTCCCCTTCACATACGTGGAGTTCTTGGACGAGCCCACTAGCTAAACGTATGCTCAAACATGTCTGTACGCTGATTGTATTGTAATGTTTGGTCAGTATGATTTTTTAAAATAATACATGTTTTTTGCAAAATGTGACTGTTGAAAAGCAAAAAAAGATCTTTATTTTTCAATTATTCATTCGTTATAACTACAATACAATGCACTACCCAAGTAGCAAAATTTGGCACTATAAAAGTCCTGAGAACATTTCAGAACGTGCTAATTAGTGTTCATGATTAGCACTATAATGGTGTCGTAAACCTTTACCTAACCCCAAATAGGCCCTAGTTTTATCACTGATTTATTCTATAAACATCACATAAAGGCTCTCACTGTGATAAATCAGCTCTATGACTGAAATGTCTGCAATGTTTATGTCACAATTAGGAACTATTAAAGTAACCAAAACACGTTTATAGTGCTATTTTGCGCCGTAAACGATTCCAGTGATCTTTTTTATCACCAAAAGCCTCGTGTTGTGTGCTGTCCTCGTCGTTAGGTTATTTCACAAGAAATTAAACAAATATATTTGTTAGTCATTGGCCATGTCCCTTTAGTTCCTTAAAGTGACTTATAAAGGTACATACTAAAAAACATTCGTGAACCGTAATTCTGCCGGTACTTGCACTTGCGAAAATAATTGTATTGACAAAATCATTATGCTGATTTCAAATTTGACAATGCGCCTTCATAATTTTACTATTTTAATTAAATTTTAATTAATAAAATTAGGACTTGTCCCGACTGTGGCTGCTATAGTACACATGGGCTCCAGTCGTGCTGCTAATGTGCTATCACTTTCAGAAAACGGCAGCCATATTTTAATGGATTTGGGTAGCTCTATAGCGATGTTGAGGGAGCATTTAAAAAGCTAAAACGTTATGTAATGGTCGTGCAAAGTCCTTTTATAGTGCAGATTGATCCTGAAATAGTGTTTGCGATACTGCTATAATACTAGTACTATAAAAGTTAATTCGACGCATTATTAGTGCATAATAGGTACATAAAAGTGTCAGTAAAGTGTCTATAGTATTAAATAGTACTATAATCGCTTTTTGCAAATCTATTACAGTGCAACACTTTAAAGATTATTTTTTATGGTCCTTTAAGCGTTCTAAGAGCTAACTTATAGAACTAAATTGCTCTTTAATTTATAGAACCAAAACGCTCTATTAAAAACCTTTATAGTACAAGCAGTCACAATGGTTACCATTATAGGCCTACTATATCACTGATTGGTGATAAAAGGCCTTAGTTATAGAAGCTTTTGTTACTTGGGTAATGAACGTCAGAAAGAAATACCACTTAAACTCGGTGACTTAATTCAGTCGACACTCGCTTACTTTTCCCTTGTATTTCTCTGAATGTTATGTAGAGTATTAAAAATACCAGTATTTTATACAACCGTGTCATAATGAAGAGATTTCAAGGTAGGAGATTGAAAAGCTTAATTACGTCACTATTGTATACTATTGTCAAAATAGGCAAGCCGGTAAGAATTAACTTTGACGAATGACTTATTTATAACCTGTTCCCTTTAAACAATTTAGTAACTTCAATTTCCCGCTGAATTGTGCCGGCGGTCGGACGTTGTCCTCCTCCCCGACCGTGCTATAATATTGTATGAAAAATTGAAAATCCATTTCAGCATCGTCGACGATGCTAAAATATGCAACCGTAAAATCTGCATCAAAGAGTATGCGCTAGTAGTTCGGTCTACAATTCAAGCATTATAGTCGACGAGTAGAAAAAATACATTATATCTGTGTGGTGTCTGAAAAACCACACAAAGTACACGAAATGAGTGAAGTTTTTGGTCACAGAGTATAAGTGTATTGGCAAGAAATTGTTAAAGCACTTGTGCCAAGAGAGATCTAGTTAAAATGGCTCATGTTGGTGAAGGGAAATTGAAAAAGGGTTTAGACATGTTGGTATGGCATGGTCGATCACGGTAAAGCGTCTGCTATTTAGACGGTCGCCAACAAGAACCGCCGACAGGGACCTTGGTCTGGACGGACCGTTCCAGCAAAATTGTATGAAGCACCAACCAAGGTCAGGGTGACCTTGGACCGTCGGCAGCCTTGTTGGCGACCGTCTAGCAGACACAATATACTCTAGACTTATTTCAAATGGTTGTTTCGTTGTTATGACTGGAAGTGATGCGATGCTCACGTGAAGTTTATTTTAGAATGCCCACCGAACGGGCTTGTGCATGTAATAGGTAGATTACGGTAATACTACATCAAATCTATCGAAGCGGCCAAGGTACAAACAGCAACACTCTTTACTGTACATCGGTGGACCTTATCACAAAAGGCATAAGGTCCACCGCTGGGCAGAACAGTGTGTGCGATGGTACATAAAATATTGGAACATGATGGAACATTTTATCGCCTTGACAATAGAGGCGTTGTTCCGATATTTGTGACCACCTTGGCCGCTCCAATATATCTGATGGCGACTGTACAATTGTACACAAAACACATACGTATATATTATTTTTACATGGCATTGTATGTAAAGTTTTAATCAAATGTAACATGTAAAATCAAAGCGATTATTCAAAAGTATTTGCATGCAGTAGGGTTCGAAAGGATAATTATCTTGATAATATATAGTTTGATAATTATCGTTTTGATAACTTTAAGATATTAAATAAGTAAAATACGTACCTATCTCTGCAAATATTTAAACTTATTTCATTAAAAAAAGATTCACTACCCATATCAGCGATAACTTTTTTGAAAATTATTCCAGACATGTGCTGATAATTATCAAGAAATATAATTATCTTATTAATTTCGAACCCTGTTAATCATACTTGGAACGAAATAAACACCAATATTTATTAACATTGAGATTACTTGAACTCATTTATAGATTATATATTTTGTACGTTTTGTCGAAACTAAAATACTTTTAACTACCTTGAATTATAAATCTAGTTAAAAATTAAAAATATCCATCTAATTTCCGGTTATTGTTCTTAATCATTGGATTATAAACTTATAGATGTATACAAAGGAAAAAGTTACTTCTTCCTGTGGCGCCCAGGGCTGGGATCGAACCAGCGTCTTCTGCATTTTGGGCAGAAGCCCCTAACCACCAGCCCTGGGCACCGGAGGTCGAGGTCACTTTTTCCTTTGTATATGACTTCAATATAAGTTTATAATGTATACAGTGTGTAAATTTTATACGGGCGTATATTGTAATGGCGATTTGTATTGGACCTAGGGAACCTATTTACATTTATTTCTTTATGAAAATAAGATTTTTTTTTTTCATACATAATAATTCAGCCCGCAATGAATTGCATCCATGACAATTAACTTACCGGTGCGTCATGTCAATTATGTCAGTTTTAAATCAGTTGGATAGCGTACATTGGTGCCCGGTAGGACTTTAAAAAATCATTACACATACAGTTAGGTGCATAACTGAACCAATGTGCATCACTTTGACATGTTTCTTTCATTATTTCAGAAGAGGCTAGTTATTAAGTTACTATTTTATTATTAATTGGTAACAACGCTAATAAACTTACTGACCTTTTATGTTATTGTAGATAAAAATAAACATTTTCTCTATTAGATAATATTTGGTACTGACTCAGTTTTGCACCGACATCGTTAAATGAAGATAAGTCTTATCAATTATGAAAAAAATAAAAACTTTCAGGTTATATTTGTTCGTCTCGGTGTCAGCTATGTATCCATATGAAAGCCAATTTCGATTCATTGCATTCACAATCTTGATTTTTTTATTCGTCCATGATTTTGAACCAAAAACCGTTAAACTACATTTTTTTTTATTTAACCCGATATTGATATTTTTCTTTTACACAACCAGGTAAGACAATTAGTTGAAATAGTACATTATATGCTCTTTAAAATGAGGTGTATGACTTTTATATCACTCACGTATTTTTATGGTTATCTCAGAATGAAGTCCGCTACAAAAATTAACTAACGAGAAAGTTGTTCGGCCATTTGCCTTGACTCAGTTTTGCACCTGACAATACATTGCCAGTAACTAATTACAAAAATAAGCCTGATTTAAATGTTTGATAACTAAAATAATGGTCGTGGAATTCCTTACTTTAAATGAGTTACTGAATTGGGAATGCCTAAGAAAAAATGAAATAATGGGAAAAATAAATTAGGTGAAATTTCACAGTTTTCGGTATGAAATTGAGAAAAATGTATAAGTCGGAAGAAAATAATTTGTGAAGCAGTTTTGTAGCGGTACCCATGGATTAATATTTTACGTTTAGAACTTTTATGTAACTTTGATTGTTATCAAATTATTTACATTTTACTAAGGTACTAATTTTGACTCAGTTATGCACCTAACTGTAATTAACAACACTATTTAACAAAATGATTATACTATATTAGTCCTATTGCTGGATACTATAGGTGGATAAAGTATACGCCCGTATAAAATTTACAAGCTGTATAGTAGTGTGTCTACTTAAGACTGCGTCGACCGTCCAGTGGCGCCCTCATTGTATTTCCTAATAAACTAATAAATTTCTATACAGAAATTAATGATGATTAATTAATGATGGATTATTCAATCCATCATGTTAAGTTGTAGTACTACTAATTCCTATGATCACCTAAACGGAAAAAAGTGGTCACCATTTGCCGTTTAGGTAATGAAATAAAAAATACGCAGAATAAAACTATGTAGGTAACAATGATCAAAAGTTGCGTAATCAGTAGGACTACAACTTTAGGAAATACAATCCCCCCAATGAGGCACTGGACGGTCGTTACAGTCTTAAATATATTTATTAAATAATTTGATTTGTTCTTCAGTTTTAATCATTGGATGTTTTGCATGTTGTAATTGGATACATTAATATGGCATTTTCATCTAACATGCATTTTGAGTCTTATAATTAGGCATTACGGTGCATTTTTGTACACTTTAATATTGCATTTTGCGCTTCCCTTACAATTTAAATATACTGAAGAAAGTTTATAATAATAGCTTTCATTGTTATAATGTTTCTTTTTGCTAAACATATCAATTTTAAAATATATAAATGCATTTGTAGTTTCAATGACTAAAGGCCCATTTACACATTGATTAGTGTTAAGTGCGAGTCCATACATTTTCTACTTGTGTTTAGTAACAAATGTATGAACTCGCACTTAACACTAATCAATGTGTAAATGAGCCTTAAAATACATAGGGATACATTGTTGTAGAGTTGGAAAATTAGCAATACACTGACGAGTAAGATTGTGGGCTGACCCAAAAATGGATACTACCACAGACATTATCTTACATTCTGATCTGAATGTCTAATCGTATAATTCTTAAAAATATTTCTGATTTCTTTAGGCTGTCCATAGCTATCAGGCGCGGTAATGCCGCGAGCGTTATGGGCACTTTTGCACCGGAAACGACAAGGAACGGCAGCAATGAATGGCTGTAGCTTTTAGATTTAGTACTCGACTGTATTTATTTAAATAAAGGAAGTTTCTGATTGTAGTAATCGTCTATTTGAAACTTCTATATGATTTCCGTAGCCATAGTCATTCGGATCAGAGTTTTTAATGTCTGTGGTGGCTCAGTCACTATAAACAATGACAATTACTAATTATTTAAGGTCCAAATTATTATCGTATTCCCATAATAATAAGGTCTTGTACTTGTTTTTTGGGGCTCGCTTCAGTATATTTTAAGTAACGAATATTTTTAAAAGTTCCAAATAGGAATTGAATATTAAAATAACATACATCGAATCTTGGGTGTTGTTTCGATTTTTATACCAAACATTTTATATACATACGGCATTATGTAATTAGCATTAACATGTTCTTTGGGGAATATTTGACTAAACACTTTTAAAGTTGTGAAATACGGAATTGGTGTTACACACATATTAAGTATTATATAATTGAAGAAAAATAATTATTCTCATAAAAACTCATTTGACAGACTCCTTATTTTTTTTTTTTTTTTTTATACCACGACGGTGGCAAACAAGCATACGGCCCGCCTGATGGTAAGTAGCTACCGTAACCTATAGACGCCTGCAACTCCAAAGGCGTCACATGCGCGTTGCCGACCCTTTACAAAAAGGAGGATTCACTGTGTTGACGACTAAAGGAACAAGAAGGTCCCTCATCGTCAACACACTGGGTCCTCTTTGAGCTCTTTGGCAACCTTACTCACCAGCAGGAACACAACACTATGAGTAGGGTCTAGTGCTATTTGGCTGTGGTTTTCTGTAAGGTGGAGGTACTTCCCCAGTCGGGCTCTGCTCCAGATTTATATACAAATACGAGCGATATACGATATACACGTATGGTCCACAACTGGACACAGGCCTCCCTATGGGATCTCCACAGCAACCTGTTCAGTGTTGATCCAACTATTTCTTGCGATTTGAATCAAGTTGTCAGTCCACCCTGTTGAGACTATATCTTTCAGTTTTATTCTATCTATCTATTCAGCCTGTATAGACCCACTGCTGGCATAGGCCTCTCCTTTAATACACCACTCTTGTTGGCCCCGTGCCAGTCCCCTCCACTGTTCGGCAGATATCATTTGACCATCTGATTGACGGTCTCCACGCTGACCTTATGGCCCATTTTAGCCACCATTCAGTAACCCGTCTCGTCCATCTCCCATCATTCCTTCTCGCCAAGTGTCCTGCCCACCTCCACTTTAATTGTGTAATGCGTTTGCCACTGTCCGATACTTTCGTGCGGCGTCGTATTTCGCTATTCAACAAGGGTGATGCCTAACATGGCGCGCTCCATGGCTCTTTGAGCCACGCTCATTTTATGAAGCACTCCCTTGTTGAGAGCCCACGTTTCTTACCCATAAGTGAGTGTATGCAAGACGCATTGATTTCTCGTTGATCAGTTTTATTACGGTGCATTATGTCTCTGCTAGTTTTTATGTGAATAACCTATTTTTCTTTTCACCAAACCTGAAGTTAGTGTAGGAATAGTTACAAAATTTTGCAAATGCAAATTAATACTTGGACATATATTTTATAAGATATTATAGCTTGAAAAGGTTTAGACATAGGCGTTGTTTGCATGCAATATTATCTTTCATAATTATGAGAACAAGAAACACTTTTAAGAAAGGACACCGTCGTAATCATTTATAAAATTTAACACGCACACGCCAAATTGATTGTGATAGCTGCTAAATATTCGTACAGTCGCCATCAGATATATGGAGCGGCCATAAATATCTGAACAACGCCTCTATTGTCAAGGCAATAAAGTGCATGTTCAGATATTTTTGAGTACCTTGGCAACTCAGATACATTCGATGGCGACTGTACACTGCGGTTGATAACTCGAGAAATTAAAATTAAAGAAATTTGTACTTCATGTAATTATATTTTAAGTTCAAAGGAGGGTGGTCAGATTGGCCTATTGACCAATAAGGACAAGCGATACGTCACTGGATAGCTTATTCAAAGTTCTATAACTTTTACTATAGCAGGTAATCCCAAATCTTTGTGTGAAAAAGTTATGCACATGTAGTATCCATAGTTTGGTACCTTGGTGCAGGAAGACACGGAGTATTTATTCCTTCAGCTGGGCACTTAACACAGGTCATAATTGATGAATTAAAAACCGTTGTATAGAACTTAAACCTTGGGATGTTTTATTTTGCCATAACTTGTTTCACACAGCGATTTAAGATTTCCCGCCATACAAAAAGTTTTAGAATATGAAAAAACCTTTCAAATGACATATGGCTTGTCATTATTGGTTTTTAGGCCAGAGTCCATATGAATCTGGGCATCCTCCTTTCTTCAAGTTTTCGTCCCGATTTGTCAACTTCCCGCTATGTACGGATATAATAGAGGAAAGATAATTACTCTAACAAAATAAGTTTATAAAAGTTCTTGGCGTTACTCATCTTAAGTGACAATGTCTTTTAACCCTTTCTACAATATGTATGTACGTCTCTCGATGCTTCCAACGCCTGTGTCGAAACCATTCATGTATACTTTGAAGTAATCTTCCAAAATAATGATAGTCAATATTTTTATAACACTTGCTGGTGCAAAGTATTTAGTTTAGTATTATATATTATGTAGTTAGCCGGCCATGATTGACTCTTAACTTCTGTTTTACATATGCAACCTATAGTGCTTAATCTTGTACATTTTTTGTGCAATAATAATAGTCTAAGTATCATTATTTCAAAAGAATTATATTTTTTAGTTATAATAATATAACATTCTAAAAAAAACGTTTTCTGAGTGATTTTCCTCTCCGCAGAACTTTTTTTTAAATATAGAATTTTACATTTTTAACATCAAAAATGAATTCTGCGCGTCTGTTTTATAAGAAAATCTGAACTTTTTTCCTAATACGGATTTTTTTTTAAATATCAAAAATGAATTCTGCATGGACTATACCTACCTATTGTAATCGCAAACATTAAAGCAGTCCACACACAGCGGAATTAAGCTATTCATAGACAAAATCAGCCGGAAATGCGAAAATTTGTCTCTGGTAGCTGAATTTTTGAATGGAGGCATAGACAAATGTCCGCATTTCCGGCTGATTCAGCGCTGAATTCTGCTATGTGTGTGTGTGGAGCTCCTTAAACTTTTAAATCTGTTTTATTTATAACCTTGCAACATTTGCTCACCAGTGTTGCTATATTTCAACATAATGTTGCCTAAATATGGTTTATTAAAGCACTTGTCCGACCGCCCGCGAGATAGCTACTAGCGACTGCCTACTGTACGCACAAACATACCTGCGGTTATCGAATGCTTCTATTAATCACACATTGCAGTCTGTTAACTTTTCTATAAGAGCACACTCGCTCGTTAACATGAAAAAGTCGCTACTTGTTAATCGTTGGCGGTAGGACAGCTGCCTAAATAAATATTATTGAATGATAAAAAAATATGTTGATTTTTGGATGCTATTTACAAATAATTCAACATGGTTTCCGGCATAGAGTATTGGTATATTTACTGTCTATGGTCAAGTTTAACCTTTTTCTACAGATTTTTTTCTCATTAATATTACATCGTGTTATTTATTATGTTTGTTACCTATTTTAGTTTTTTAGTAAATGGGTTTTAGTTCTTCCTTTTACAAAATGGTGTCTTACTAAACTTAGTTAATATTAAAATCACGATAATTGGAAATGTAAATACCAAATGTCACCGTTTAGAGTCACTATGGATTATTTGAGATTACGTGACATATAAAGTACTGTATAAGTGTATATTGTATACTTTAAGGCATTTAAAAATCAAAATTGTCTAATTTTTTAATAAGTTATGTGTAACGGCTTAGTAATAAATGAGGAATTATAATGATTATTTTATTTACATCACCACAATCCCTGAAAACTAATTTCTAAATCTATGTGTACGATGTGTACTTTGTGTACCATGTGTGATTAGTACTAATGTGTGCCATGTGTACCATAGATTAGAGAAGTATCATACTTCGCTTGACCACCCAGTAGAGAAAAAAAAACTTATGGGAACCCCGCTTATAGTCAGACCCTGGTAACGAGCAGAAAGGCACTTAGTTATGTGTAGATCACGCTATACTAAAAAAACATATTTTTGGTTTTGCTCCAGATCTGTCAATCCCAGTCTATGGTCATCTCTAAACCTCAAGTAAAGGCTATAAATATATGATCATGCGCCATGTTGCGGAATTTAATTGGAACTAATTTCTTGCATTGGCAATCATTTTACTGACAGAATGATGCATGTGTGAGGGCATATGATAGGCTGTCACTTTTGTCAGTGTCTTTGTCGCGGTTTATTTGAATAATAGTAAAGTGTTGAATATTAAATAATAAACGACAAAAAATCCCAAAATGATTCATAGTCAAACGCGAAACATTGTAAATAATGTATGTACGAGGGCTGCTATTTATATATCCGGAAACCGGGATTACAATCTTCTTAAATAGCATATTTGACCTCCATGGTAAAATTTGAACTTTTTTAAGTACTGGCCGGTATATTTTTTCTTTCTTATTAACGCTCGTGTTTTGTTTTTGACGGGTTTTAAATGTCATCTCGCAGCAAGAATGGAACTCACTCGTGAAAATATTCGTGCTATGATTTATTATGATTTTCGGCGTGGTTTAACGCAACAACAGTGCATAGATCAACTAACTTCAACTTTTGGTGATGAAGCCCCATCTAAAACTACTGTGTATCACTGGTTTAGTGAGTTCAATCGTGGACGTAGTATGCTTACGGACGAAGTTAAGGCAGGTCGCCCGAAATCGGTCGTTGTACAACAAAATATCGAGGCTGTGCGAAAACTTATAATGGACGACCGACATGTTACGTACCGCGAGATAGAGGCGACTCTGGGTATTTCTATGACCAGCATTAATAGCATATTACATAATTATTTGGCTGTAAAAAAAATTTGTTCGCGTTGGATACCCCACAACTTAACAAAAGAGCAAAAAGATGCTCGCGTCGAATGGTGCAATAAAATGTTAAAAAAATATAACCGTGGTGACTCAAAAGCCGTTTATAACATCTATACAGGTGACGAATCCTGGATCTATGCATACGATCCCGAAACGAAGCAACAATCAACGGTATGGGTGTTACAAAATGAGCCGAACCCTACGAAAGTTACTCGTGCAAAAAGTACATTGAAACAAATGGTGGCCTGCTTCTTCGGTATTAATGGCCATGTAGCTACAGTGCCACTAGAAAACCGTAGAACGGTTAATTCAGAGTGGTACACGACCATTTGCTTACCGGAAGTATTTGAACAAATTCGTAAAACTAACCAGCGACGAAGAATCATTCTTCATCATGACAATGCCAGCTGTCATACGTCACGCGAAACAACTCTATTTTTGGAGGGTCAAAATGTGGAATTAACGGGTCATCCGCCGTACAGCCCTGACTTGGCACCCAACGATTTTTATTTATTTCTAAATATAAAGAATAAATTACGCGGTCAACGATTTTCGACCGCTGAAGATGCTGTCGACGCATTCAAACAACACGTTATGGAGGTACCTCAGGCGGAGTGGCAGAAGTGCTTTAAAAATTGGTTCACGCGAATGCAAAAGTGCATAGATCATCAAGGGGAATACTTTGAAAAACAATAAAACCATTTTCAGCCGTGTACGTTTGTTTGTTTTTTTGTTTCCGGATATATAAGTAGCAACCCTCGTAATAAACAGCTGTAAATAATACGCTCGAGAAATGAAAATATTTCGCAGTGAAACGTTTTGAAATTAAGATCAGAGCTGACAGGTAAACAAATCCATAACAAATCAAGATGTCACCATACCATAGATAATAATACGTTCTATGACTATACTGAACTGTTGCCACATAAATGAGAATAATAGCGCCCTCTTAACAATACTCATATATTTCTGTTCAGGCTTTAATACCATAGATTGTTGCTCGTGAGATAGATCTCTGTGACACAGACTGACAGCGTAATGACAATAACAGCCTCATTTTTAGGGTTTCGTCTCACTTTGTGAACCCTAAAATAAAAGCAGTTAGATAATTTTAAGGTTTCTCAGGGGCACCACACATTAGAGCAAAATTCAGCTTTCATGGACAATAGAGGAATTTTGTCTATGACATCTATAGGTGTAACAAAAATGCTAGTGATCCGTTTAAGGGCATACTTGGTATCGTATTCTAATTATTAAAAAGTAAGAAAAAAAATTTCACGCAAAAAAAAATTGGTTTTGTATGGAGCAGGGGTTCCCAAACTTTTTTTAGGCACGCCCCCCTTCGCTTCGATGCAAGGAAACGGAAGTAAATGAGCTAGCTAGCCCTGTTCAAATTTCCCGCGGCGCCGCGCCTCCCTTAAAATGTGGTCGCGCCCCCCACTTTGAAAACCCCTGGTATGGAGGGTTGACCGACTGGAACGACGGGTCCCATACAAAAATAATTTTGTTTTCGCGTCCAAAAAATTTTTTTCCTATTTTTTTTTAGTCGCAATATGATACCAATTATGCGGCCAGTGGCGGTAGTTCCATACAAGCCCAAAAGCCGGGCTTGCCCTAGTTGCCTCAGCGAAATTACGTATTTTAATCGTCGCGCTAAATAACCCGTATTAATTATTTCGAGTGAGCTGTTTATACATTTTGCCACACGCAACAAAAGTGTCGCCTCTGCCGCGCATACGACTGAGGCAAACGAAACTAAACGTAGCGCATGCTGCTGTCCCGCTCGCACTCACCACCGCCGCCGCCTTGCAAGCGGGCATTCATTTCGCCTATACAAATCGCCCTATTGGTGTCTACAACGAGCAACAATTTATGCCCGGTGTACCTATAGCAAAATACGGCGATATAAAACCAGCTTTTTGGTGTGAAGTTGGCCGCATGCCGTAAGATCGCGCGACGCAAGTGAGCGTTAACGGACAACTTCAAGTGTATTATATTGCAAAAGTCGAATTTGATATGCAAATTAATTGTTTGAGTAAGTCAATGTGAATTGAATGGTATTGTGGTGAGGTGAGGTTACGAGTTAGTAAAAGTGCTTAATTATTTTGTAAAACTTGTAAAAGTGTTAAAATTACTTATTAATAATGGATGAAGCCGTTCCTTGTGACTGTTTGAGGTACGTCCAAGTGTTGATCATGATCAACAAAGGCAAGGTAAAATCTCTGAAATTTGTTCAAAATAGGCTAGATTGTTAGTTGTTTTCATTCTAAATAACTTATATTGCTGTTGTAGCATATTTTTTTCGAAAGATGATGACATTTTGAGTATATAAAGATTGAATAGTTAGTACGAAATCATGTCTTTAGGCTTGCCCTACTCCAAACCTCTGGGCACGCTACTGATTATGCCCTTAATCACCAGTATTTTTGCCATGTCCTGTTCCTGGTCCCACCAAGAGCGAGTAAGCGATGTACACCTAGATATTTTTCTAGCACGAACGAATTGTTATAAGTGATTGACAAAATAAAAACATCGACTATCCTGTTATCGATAAGTACCTATATACTACTTCAAAATGGGTTTGTGATATTCTTAGTCAATTTGAAAGACAATTTCGGTGTGTGTGTGTTATAGTGACTTATGGGATGATTTATACAGTGACATGAATAAATAAAGTTACGAAAGTATTCCAAATTATTTTCTGAAGTACCTATGTAATATATAAATAAATTGATAGTTTTGCTATTATTATCTATTTTCTAACGCACCTTATTACCCTATATATATTTGTCTTTGTATTACCTCTATGACGTTAAAGTGTTACTTATCGATAACAGGACTGTCGATGTTACGCCGTGTCGATGTTTTGTCAATCACTTACAACAAGTTGTTCGTGCTAGAAATATATCTAGGAGCGATGAGCTATCGGCGATTTTCTCGCCCAAGAAACGAATAAAAGAGAGATATATATGTATAGTTCATCGCTGGCTGTTCACACTGCAATGAACTATAAATATATATCTCTCTCTTTTATTTACACGGGAGCGATTATCTTTTGTTCGTGTCTTGGGCGAGAAAATCGCCGATAGCTCATCGTTACTCCCCGCGGTGGGAACAGTGCCTAATGCTATCATAGACAAATTGAACGAATGAATACCTGGATTCCGCTCTTATGTGTGCCTACTTAGGGTTGCAAAAAAACGGTTTTTTTCCGTCTTGAAAAAAAACCGTGAATAAGAACAGCTTTTTTTCTGGAATATGTTTTTTTTCAAAAGTACGAAATCTCAAAATTTGCAAGGCAGTTAATACTCTTATACGGTTGTTTTAGACTTTATGTTAACTATTAAACTAATTTAATTTAACAACTTTAATTTCTGGTTTTATTAATAGTAGTTTATGTAACTGTTACGTAATAAGGGTCCTTAAAACATGAGTGTGGTTTTATGAAATGAGCCGCAGGCGAATTTCATAATAAGATCACAGGAGTGTTTTAAGGCCTAATTACGTACAGTTGCATACACTGCTTTATCTACACTCATATTATTTATTATAAATGCCGTATTCGTAAACCATAGAATGGCCGCCACAGTACCGCCGTGGCCATCTCGATTGTGCCGGCGGACGCGCGGGCGCGTGTCGCCGGCCGCGGGTGCGTGCAGGTGTACATTATGTTATCAAAACTCAGAGCACATCAATAATTGAGCATGAAACGTTAACATTGCGGTACTGCCACAGATAAGAAACTTATCATAGTGAAATCGTTTGTTGTAATGCTGGTCATTGCCTACGGTTTTTGAACGCATTTTAGAGGACTTACAATATGAGTGTAGATAAACTTATATTATTAATGAAATATGTAGTGGTACTATGCTGCTGATAGTTCTAGTGAATAAGTTCAACGTTTTTTTTGCGTTTACTAAGAATAGTTTAGTTACATAACAGACATACCTACTTTAATGTACTTAGTTTTAAGTTACTTATATGAATAAATCACGAAAAACCGTATTTGTCGTAATATTTGTTCATCTGAAAAAAAAACCTTATTTAGAAATAACATAATTTTTAAGAAAAAAAAAACCGACTTCCATGGGGGTAGCCGGTGAAGCATTATTGTAGATGGTGCACTTAGATTCCGTACAATGAAATAACTTGCTTAACAAACGCAGCGGAGAGGACAAATCGCCAAACCTGAACTATGCGTCGTTGAAGAGTTCCGTTCTGATCATCATCAGCAGTTCCACTTCATCAAATGTCACTCCTTTGAATGAAAATGCTTGATTTGTTGATAAAAATACAAGTCACTTTATGTATGCCTTTAAGATTTGAGGAATTCCCTCGATTCCTCATGGAACTCATCGTCAGAACTTGAGCTTGACGAAAAACGGTCCTGACAATCTAACTTGCTTAACAAACACAGCGAAGGGGACGAATCGCCAAACGTGAACTATGCGTCGTTGAAGAGTTCCATTCTGATCATCATCAGCAGTTCCACTTCATCAAATGTCACTCTTTTGAATGAAAATGCTTGACTTGTTGATAAAAATACAAAAATCACTATGTGTAAGCCCTTAAGATTTGAGGAGTTCCCTCGATTCTTCATGGATCCCATTATCAGAACTTGACCTTGACGAAAATTTGTCCTGACAATTAAACTTGCTAAACAAACACAGCGAAGAGGACAAATCGCCAAACGTGAACTATGCGTCGTTGAAGAGTTCCGTTCTGATCATCATCAGCAGTTCTACTTCATCAAATGTCACTGTTTTGAATGAAAATGATGGTTTTGTTGATAAAAATATAAAAATCACTATATGTATGCCTTTAAGATTTGAGGAGTTCCCTCGATTCCTCATGGATCCCATCATCAGAACTGCGTTTTGACAAAAACGGGACCAATCTGTATATATATACTTACAATCAAAAAAAGAATTTTCAAAATTGGTTCAGACATGACGGAGTTATGGAGTAACAAACATAAAAAAAAAACAAAAAAAAAAAAAAAAGCATACACGCCGAATTGAGAACCTCCTCTTTTCAAATCTTGAAGTCGGTTAAAAAAACAATGGTGCCAGGTTTTTTTTCATGTTTTTTTTCATAAATTTGAAAAAAACCATTTTGTTTTTTTTCTATTTGCAACCCTATGCCTACTGGTGCCCCTTGGGGGAATATTTGCAAATAAAACGACCATCTGATTTATTAACATAACTCTATTAAAAATAAACATTTCAACAACAGGCTCCTATGTACAGTGCGCCAATCTATCTACATGCGAACTCGGGTGGACTAGCCACTCTAGGACCTCGCGTATCGGTCTAATACTCCAGTCAACGAACAAGATTACTGCAGGAAAACTTTCCCTTCGTAAAATTCTGATACAAAATCAAGTAAGTTTTTGTTCATTTCACGAAAATCTGTGACAGAATAAATTGTATTTGTTGAAACAAACTTTTGGTAAATAATACAATAAATATTGCTGGGCCACTTCTATAAAACTTAATCAAGCAATTTTAAAAAGGGTCATTTACATATTACGAGTTCCTCGTATAAATTCTGATGATAAATTAAATATTTACATAACGATATATTTAAACAATAAATAATCGGGACCAGTCTTACCAGAGTGACCTAACCCCAAACTAAGCAAAGCTTGTAATTTTTTTTTTGTGGTTAGATAATTATATGTTAACACTTTTGCAACCGGGCAAAATTTTGAACAATACCCCAGAAACCGACAGAACCCGCCAGGCGGGCTACGACGTGCAACGCAATGCCGCACGCCGCGTGCCCGGCATCTGAGCAAACATTACGAGTGCCTACCAGGCGGGTTCTTGGTTGCAAAAGTGTTAAAGACGAGAATCTACTACAAACCACAAGTTGGATACAAATGGCCGTGACTCAGGGAACTTGCCTCCTCCGCACAGATAACCTCAACCACTAGATAGATCATAAGTACAACTCGAGGTCACCACACATCAGCGCTCCCGTACTCATTTAGTATGAGAGCGCGACCGCTTCTTTCAGTTGAGTTAACGTTTTTGATCATTACTCATGTGAATTAAAAATATCTACAAAAATCAAGTTATAGGGGTGAACCTGGATTGTTATACTACATAATTTTTAAGAAAAAAAAACCGACTTCCATGGGGGTAGCCGGTGAAGCATTATTGTAGACTAGCTGTGCCCGCGGCTCCGCCCGCGTGGAATTCGGTCTGTGTCAGTAAGCGGCTAATTCACCCCTAATTTCTCTCCCGCTATCCTGGAGGCGGAACGTGAAGTAAAGTTGATAGATGGATAGGCTAGAGGACAGTAGTCCTAATATTTTTTTTACAATTACCACTAAATGAAACTACACTCAAAAATCAATGCATTTTTTTGTCGTTATAATTTTTTTTTGCCATTATTTAAACGACATAGAGTAGCAGGTGTATATCGGACGATACAGTACCACTTTCGTATTTATACGTTCATGTCAACGGCAAATATCATCGAAATCGATCCTCCCGTCAAATCAGTCTAAGTATGAAAGGTAAGAACAGGCGCGGTTGCAGCGCGGTTTGAAGTGTACTAAGCGAGTGTAGTGGCTACCCCCCCCCCCTTTTAGACGTTGAATTTTTATAGGCTACGTATAACCTGGCTGGGGCTTTTCTTGAATTGGAATTAGTAATCCTTAAGGGGTAATTTCTGGGATAACAATGCAAAAAAAAACCGGCCAAGAGTATGTCGGGCGATGCTCAGTGTAGAGTTTCGTAGTTATATGCGTTTTTGACTGATAATTCAGAAACGGCTGAACCGATTTTATTCAATATAGTTTTTATTGAAAGTTCTTATCAGACCTCACTTCCATTATTGTTTTATATTTTTTTGGACCCACGGTTCAAAAGTTAGATGGAGGAGACGCCCTTTTTTGAACTTTCAGATCTAATATTTACGAAACTATCAGTTTCATCCAAAAAATGTCTTAGAAGACCTCTATTCTTTTTGAAAGACCTATTCAATAATACCCAACACGATAGGGTTGGAGCGAAAAAAAATTCACCCCCCATTTTATGTGTAGGTACCCTAATAAAAATATTTTTTTTAGTTATTATTCTATTACTTTGGCGGCGTGATTAATGCACACACTGATACCAAATTTCAACTTTCTAGTGCAAACGGTCACTCAGCTAGACCGCGGATAGACGGACAGACAGACGGACGGACATGGCGAAACTATAAGGGTTCCTAGGTGACTACGGAACCCTAAAAAGAGATAAATAGTAGTTTATGTAACTGTTACCGGCGTGCCGGCGGCCGGGGAGGAGGGTGGATTTTACTTACCGTAGGTAATAATAAAAAAAAATTGAAATTTTTGAAATTTTGATATTTTTGTAATATTTGACATTTTCGAAATTTTTCTCTTCACTTTATTCTATTTTATGTTTTTTTTTTATTTCATTCCATTTTACATGTTTCTCAATCGTATGGGTGTCGCATTATCGTGACACCCCCCCCCCCCCCCCCCCAAACCGCGAACCGTCCGATAAGGAACTTCGTTCCAAAACTACCACCGGTTCTGGTCCGAGAAGTATTATGACCGAAAAGAAATTCGACGGGACTTATTTTTTTTCATAACAGTAATACATTATTAGATCTTAAAGATACAAAATAATGCGTAATTCTTCAAGAAGACAAACCAAAACAGCTTGAGAGACAGATAATGTACCTATTGTTTAATTATAAAGAAAAATAAATCCTAATCTGACTGCTTCACAAACCGTTTGATATGTTTTCCTACCTAAACGGTGTCCTATAAATGTTAGATGATTTTGTAGTAGTTTTTGGTTTGAGCCTTGCATCTTTGTCCGTCATATACCTATAGTCATCAAACCTACAATAACCCTTTGACATTAATGACATTTTCAAATATTTCTTAAGAGCGGGTAAAGTTAAATTTTAAAGCATCGACGGGTAACTTGTTATAAATATGAACACCTTGACCAAAAAATTACAAACTATTTCAATACCAAATTTCGTCTAAATACGTACAGCGGTTATTGGTTGCTTCTTCCCCATGTAAACTTCCACCCCTTTTGCATCCGATTAATTATTGGGATGATACAATATTGTCATAATGGCCCACGAGGTCAACTTTTTTTATTCAAAATTAGATCTTGTTCCAGAAGATGAAATTTTAAAATATGATGTACTATTTTTAGGACATTGGGTCACTATTCCACTTGTATTTCAATACCAAATTTCATCTAAATACGTACAGCGGTTATTGGTTGTTTCTTCCCCATGTAAACTTCCACCCCTTTTGCATCCGCTTAAGGTATAATTTCTGAGATAAAACTATTTTATTTCCTTTTCCAGAGCTCAAATTATTTCCATACCAAATTTTATCTAAATCAATTCTGCGGTTAATAATTCCCTATACAAATTTCTAACTCCCTTTTCACCCCTTTAGGGTTGATTTTCGGGGTGAAAACTATCCTTTGTCCTTTCTTGAGACCCATACTCTCTCTATACCAAATTTCATCTTTATCAGTTCAGCGGTAAAAAAATCCTCGTACCATCTTTCAACCCCCTTTACACCCCCACAAGGGTTAATTATCGGGATGAAAACTATTCTGTCGTTTCTCGGGACTCAAATTATCTCCATACTAATTTCTATTAAAAATTCTCCATACACACTTTCAACCCCTTTTTCACCCACTCCAGGGTTGATTTTCGGGATGAAAACTATTTATTATCCTTTCCCGGGACTCAAACTATCTCTATACAAAATTTCATCAAAATCCGTTCAGCCGTTTTCACGTGATGCGCGGTCAAATAAACAGACAAACAGATAAACAGACAAACAGACAAAAATTCTAAAAATTGTTGGAACGTGTTCTGTTAGCGATTCTAAGTATCCCCAGCCAACTTTTTTTCGAATATATTCCATGTACAGACTTTCGACCCTCTTCAGCTTTATTATATGTATAGATGGTGCACTTAGATTCCATACAATGAAATAACTTGCTTAACAAACGCAGCGGAGAGGACAAATCGCCAAACCTGAACTATGCGTCGTTGAAGAGTTCCGTTCTGATCATCATCAGCAGTTCCACTTCATCAAATGTCACTCTTTTGAATGAAAATGCTTGACTTGTTGATAAAAATACAAAAATCACTATGTGTAAGCCCTTAAGATTTGAGGAGTTCCCTCGATTCTTCATGGATCCCATCATCAGAACTTGAGCTTGACGAAAATTTGTCCTGACAATTAAACTTGCTAAACAAACACAGCGAAGAGGACAAATCGCCAAACGTGAACTATGCGTCGTTGAAGAGTTCCGTTCTGATCATCATCAGCAGTTCTACTTCATCAAATGTCACTGTTTTGAATGAAAATGATGGTTTTGTTGATAAAAATATAAAAATCACTATATGTATGCCTTTAAGATTTGAGGAGTTCCCTCGATTCCTCATGGATCCCATCATCAGAACTGCGTTTTGACAAAAACGGGACCAATCTGTATATATATACTTACAATCACAAAAAGAATTTTAAAATCGGTTCAGACATGACGGAGTTATGGAGTAACAAACATAAAAAAAAAAAAAAAAAAAAAAAAAACATACACGCCGAATTGAGAACCTCCTCTTTTCAAATCTTGAAGTCGGTTAAAAATGGTGTAGAATACTTTTGTGATGTGCTGTTCGAATCGAAGAAATTAATGAATAAAATTGAGCTTATGTTTAGTGACCTCGAGCTTCTTGTAAAAGCTTAATGATGAGTAGTTAGTCTGTGCTCCTCCGTGATACAATAATCGTACCAGGCCTTCCTCAATCCATTACAGCGACATACAGTGAATCTAGTACGGTGTAAATGACCCTTTATACCATTTTTGTTTCGTTAGTAAAAATGTCAGATCAGAGCATAGGTAAAATATTCGACGAATCTAATCTGGATTTTACGAATAGAGTAATAAGAGTCAAATTTGAATACAATTTGCAAGTCACAGTTCAATATGCCTCCTAGAGTGACGTCATAAATGCTCTCTGGCAGGGTATTATATAACAAATATAAAAACGCTCTCATAAAAAAAGAAAATACATATTGTATGCGCTGTCTTGCGAAGGTTGTCAAATGTGGCAACATTGCCCATTTTGTGTCAACTATTGTCTTATCTGTCAAATATAATAAGTTTATGGAAAACCAGTAACCTAGATTTGGTATTAACGAACCTAAGTCAAACCCCTTGTATAAGTATGATCATTGATCAGGGGCCTTAGAAATTTTTAGCAGCATACTTTTAATACGCGTAACATAAGGATACCTATTGGGCTGGTAAAGTTGCCAAAAGCGGGCAATGTTGCAACATTTCACAGTTTCAAATACATGTTGTTCAGGCATTTTGTGATGAAATTTGGTTCGCCACTTAACGAAATGTTAATTATGCTATTTTTTTTAATTTTTAATTGTAACAAGATACAATAATGATAAATATCTTAAAATCTTATTATTCAATACCCTTTAACGTATTAGTCCGTCCGATTTTGGGACCTTAGATATCGGATAGTTTGACGTGTTTTTGACACTTAAAGAAGTGCCTCTCATATGTGTGAGTGAACACAAAACACAATATTCAAACAACCTATGAAAGTTACTGTATAAACATTATACCACAATAAAAGGGGCACTTCTGTCTTTGAGCTGTCACCCATTACCAAAGATCCCGCTTAAATGTAACTAGATTTAAGGTATGAATAGAAAACACATACATGCATACCATTTGCAAGATGGCGGAAGGAAAACAATTCACGCATACATTCAATGTCCATAACAATAATGTTGAATTAAAATTAATGATTCGAAATCATTTTAAAATATACTGTTCTTTGTCTGAAGTTGTCAGGATGTTTGTGGCAGCAAACTTGTACAACATAGCGACATACTGTATGGTAAGGCTAATAAAAATATTAATTTGACCTTTTGGCATCCAGTTCTCGGCAACGAGTATCGTTTAAAATGAACCTTAATGGATTTCCGAAATGGTTTATAATTGCGTGCAGCCGTGCCGGTCAAATGGTAGTGATTCCACGCTTTAATCAAACCTGTAGCAAGTTTACCAATGATGGTAACTTTGCCCACTTAGAAAATTGAAACTAAAACGGTGCTAAATTGGTTGGATATAATAAAATGATTAACCCATTAACCACCAAAGACGTCAAATCACGGAAAGTAGTCCCCTCAGCGCCAGCACGTGATATCACGTCGCAAAATATAACCGGTTTGCCTTGCGCATTGAGGACACGATTTTTCCGTCCGTTGCTTGGCGGTCAAACGGTTAAAAAGCGGTTTTCACCTGTTAAACTTGATTGGGCAAAATTGCTTTCATGGGCAAAGTTGTATGGCAGTATCTTGTGTGCTACGCCTGTACAAGATTGCTGCTATTTATTTCTACTTTACCACCCACACCACCGTCTAGACAGAAATCAAAAATATTCTCTCTCGTTTGGAAAATTATGATAGTACATAAGTGACTAAGTGCTAAGGATGATATAGACATGGATGGACAATACCCATACAAAATCGCGTTCTCTTTTCAGGTTAAAGCACTAGCGTCATCTATCGGTCACACCAGACACTAAATCCTAGTTTCTAATACTTTGTTCGTCGCTTAACGCTGACAGAATAACTCGACTTCAGACTCGACAGATGGCGCTGTGGCACTGTGTACCGAAAACAGACGTATAGCCTGAACCAGGCGCGGATACAGGGGGGGGCAACAGGGGCAATTGCCCCCCCCCCCCCCCCCCCCCCCTGAAACGCAAACCTCGTATACTACGGGGCCCATAGGTGCGAACCGCGAGATTTTTTGTGAAGGAGAGTGCCCCCCCTGAACGAAATCCTGGAAAGTGCCCCCCCCCTGAAGAAAACCCTGGAAAGTGCCCCCCCTGAACGAAATCCTGGATCCGCGCCTGGCCTGAACGCGATTTTGTATAGGCATTGTCAATCCATGTCTTAATCATCCTTGATGCCTATACATTATCGCGTTCCTCGAACCTTCAGGCTATACGTCTGTTTTCGGTACGAAGTGCCACAGCGCCATCTGTGAGTCTGGAGTTGAGTTATTCAGTCAGCGTTAAGCGACGAACAAAGTATTAGAAACTAGGATTTAGTGTCTGGTGTAACCGATAGATGACGCTAGTGCTTTAAACTGAAATAAGAGAACGCGATTTTGTATGGATATTGTCCATCCATGTCTATATCATCCTTGCTAAGTGCCCAATGTTTGAGAGTGGATATACAAGATGTAAGAAAAATGCTGGTGAACCGTTTAAGGGAATAATTGATATCGTATATTCTAATAATGAAAAACTAAGAAGAA
This sequence comes from Pammene aurita, assembly GCA_947086415.1. Taxonomy (NCBI): domain Eukaryota; kingdom Metazoa; phylum Arthropoda; class Insecta; order Lepidoptera; family Tortricidae; genus Pammene; species Pammene aurita. The sequence goes on along the minus strand of OX352315.1, from coordinate 20,098,128 downwards.
GAAAAAAAGGTTTTGTATGGAGGGTTGGCCGGCCGGGACGACGTGGCCCATACAATCTTTATATAATAATTAGTCGCAATACGATGCCAATAATGCAATTAACACTTTCGCAACCGGGCAAAATTTTGAACAATACCCCAGAAACCGACAGGCCCCGCCAGGCGGGCCACGAAGTGCAACGCAATGCCGCACGCCGCGCGCCCGGCATCTGAGCAAACATTACGAGTGCCTACCAGGCGGGTTCTCGGTAGTCAAAGTGTTAAACGGATCATTTCCATCCGGTGTTTTTGTTACATTCTGCATATTATGTCAAATACATAGTATATAATAAATTGGGCCTACCAATTTTTAAATCTAGGTGTGCGATGATACCGTTTTTACACGTAACGAAAAAAAAAAAGTGTCATTTCTGTTCTCAAAAGTGTCATTATACTTGTAGCCTAATAATTTCTTATTGATTCATATCCATCAAAATTATCAATGTCATAATGGCTTGCATGAAAATTGTAACTTTCTAAACTTTCAGTAACAGTAAAGACAAATTAGAATCTAAATCTGACCCAATTCGCACTAGGGCTTTCTCCCGGGATTTTATGTATGAACACCCCGATTCCAATATTAGTGGAGTACGGGAACGCCTTTTTAACCTATAAAAATGACATAAATCACAAGTCCGATTTTATTTTGTAACCTGTTAGAATACGTTAAGTACTAATAATAAAAAAAGATTCTAACAATTGTTAGTATTGCGCTAGGTATAATACATGTATTTGTTTGCTACACATAGAAAACATTATGTAAGTTTTATTTTTCTCCACCAGGCTATCACTTTTTACCATTGTAACATAACTTCACATTTTATAACGGCTTTGTCAAGAGCATATGTCGTCTTAGCCATTTGTAATTCGTTTAGGATTCAAGGTCACTTATATTTTGACAAATTGTCTTCGATTATGCTCACATAATCTATTGACCAAACTGTTATAAAATGACAGATGATGTTGAAATAGTTGAATGCAACAGTATGGTAAAGGAAAATATATCTTGTATAATCTTTTCTTGTTGTTATTAACAAATATCTATATAATACCTAGCGCGACGTCAAAAACTGTTAGAAAATATTTTTTACTATAAGTATCATATCATATTCTCTAACTAAAAAATAAAATCGTGTGAACTGTGAAAACTTGTGTTATCGAAGCTCAAAACTGTTCGCGTACTATACTATATCTACATAAAAACACCCAGGATTGCAAACCCTAAATTGCACAAAGCCAATGTTTCACAAGTACACCAAATCCATATAGATTACCAGAGGCAGTGCGGGCATCTTTGGGTCCGTTCGGTTTAACCGATGATGAGTCCGCAGCCAAACTTGAACTGCTGCTTGGCCTGGTTGGCCATCCCGGAGAGTGCGAAGGTGAAGGGTAGGGGCTGCAGCTTTTTTTCGAGGACTGCTCCAACGTTCCAGTTTGAGTCTACCATGCCTGGAAAGTTTTTACATGTGTAAATATACTTTTTAGTGATAGATTAGGGCGGCGCTTAACACATTAACTGCCATACGAAAAATGACGTCCTACTTCAGAAACCGGGCGTCCATAGCTACGTACAAAACAAGCATCTGAGCAAAGTTTACGAGCGCCCACGAGGCGGGTTCTTGGCAGTGAATGTGTTAAGCTTTTTCAACCGACTTCAAGATTTCGAAGGAGGAGGTTATCAATTCGTCGGGATCTTTATTTTTGTTATTTTTTTTTTTTATGTATGTTCACCGATTATTCGAAGACGGCTGGACCGGTTTGGAAAATTATTTTTTTGGTTTGAAAGAGTATACTTCACAGTTAGTCTCATTGTAACCAGGTCAGGATCAGATGATGGGATCCTGGAGAAACCGAGGGAACTCTTTAACTATTATAGGCATACCTACATATACAGGGTGAAATCGGGGTCGTGTAGCAAGCGATCAAGGCATGATACAGAATCGAAAGATGAAGCTAATGATGTGTTTTATGTCACCAATATTGGTGATTGGTGGTGGTGATTTTGGCGTACAATTTGTCACCCTGATCAATGTGACGTCTTGTCGTTTTCCATACAGCGTGTGTCAAAACCAATAGGGTGGCCATGATTTACTTAGTTTAAGATTAATTTTAATGGAATAATGTAATAAAAAAAAAACATTCTGTTTTGATTAAATACTATCATGTGATTATGGTGATTAGTTACAGAGTCAGAAAAAGTGGTTTAGGATCACGACCCAGATTTCACCCTATAGTGATTTGAGTATTTTTTACAGCAGCTCGAGCATTGCTTTTGGAAAGGTGGAGGCTACGTGAAGTCGCATAAGAGAGTCCTATGTCGTCAACAGACTGCATGCTCTTTGACACTATGACGGTCTGTCTAGTCCATTTGGAATGAGCGTTTCCGCGACCGAGATATTCACTAGATGGCAGCACTGTGACGAGAGATCTTTTTAACAGCAGCTGTCAAAATCCACCAATAAAAATAAAAACACCGGCCAAGTGCGAGTCGAACTCGCGCACCGAGGGTTCCGTACAAATCTGTAGGTATATAGGGGTAGTAACTTTAAAATTATTAAAAATATTTTTATTATATGATGTAACTAAAAATTTACGGTTTTCGCAATTTTTACTTTATCTGTGCTATAAGACATTGCTTCGTACCAAATGTCAAGATTCTGAGTTCACGGGAAGTACCCTGTAGGTTTTGATTCCCTTGAGAGTTTCGAAAATTTGCAGCATAAACGGCTGTATCTTTTGATTGCGTTGGCTTAGAAGTTTGATTTTTTCACAGCTCCAAGGGACAGTAGACCTGAGTATTTGATATCAATTTCAGCTTGACACCTCAACGCGTTCCTGAGGAAAAGGGTCTTGACAGACGGACGGACGGACAACAAAGTGATCCTATAAGAGTTCCGTTTTTTCCTTTCGAGGTACGGAACCCTAAAAACTCGATCGCGGATACCCTGATCAGTTTTAGTTTAATCGGACAGGGTTACTGACCTCTGAAGACGAGTTCGGCCTTGGGGATGGTGACCTGGTAGCCGACGGTGCCGACGGACTCCATGCCTCGGAACGACGTGTCCATCTCCGCTACCACCTGTAAAAACAACAACAAAAGTTATAGTAGTTTATGTAACTGTTACGTAATAAGGCCTAATTACGTACAGTTGCATACACTGCTTTATAAACACACTCATATTATTTATCCAAAATGCCGTATTCGGAAACCATAGAATGGCCGCCATTGCACCGCCATGGCCAACTCTCGTGTGCCGGCGGTCGCGCGGGCGCGTGCAGGTGTACATTATGTTATCAAAACTCATAACGCATCAATAGTTGAGCATGTAAAGTTAAAATTACGTTACTGCCACACATAAAAAGCTTATCATAGTAAAATCGGTCGTGTTAATGCTAGCCATTGCCTACCGTTTTCGAACACGTTTTAGAGAACTTACAATGTGAGTGTAGATAATAGTAGTTTATGCAACAGTTGTATAAGAGGGGTCAAAAAAGGTGAGTGGCGTGGGTAACAATTTGAGCCGTAGGCGAAAATTGTTAAGAAAAACGCCACGAACTTTTTTTTACCTACTTATACGACGTTGCATACAATACTTTTTCTACGAATACACTTACTTTTACATAAAATGCGAAATTTATTTAGGTTTCTTAGGTTGGCAGTAATTTATTTTATATTAATAGTCGTGTTTACACGCGATTCCGCGATACAATTTTGGCGCTTTTATAGAACAAGTGTTATTATGAGGAATAGACTAGATAGACTTTTCATCGAGTGTATTATCTATGTTCTTATAAAGGTGTTGACGAATGTATAAATGACAGATAAAAGTACAGGAGTAGAAAAAATATATTATATGCTTTAAGTCTTGTTCTTTCCGTTTAATCTCAGTTAATACAAGCTGTAACAAAAACGCGGGTGACCATTTTAAAGGCATAGTTGATGTCGTATTCTAATTATTAAAAACCGGCCAAGTGCGTGTCGGACCACGCATAGGAGGGTTCCGTGCCTTCAATGGAATCAGAACCAAACTAATACCAAAAGGTCGTATCTGATGCTTATGGAAGAAGTTTTTTGGAGATAACTCAAAAATGGCTGAACCGATAATGTTCAACACAATTTTCGGCGCATCTCTTCAAATTTTTTTAACTTACGGTTCAAAAGTTACGGGGGGGGGGGGGGGCTACACAACTTTTCTGACTTTCGAAGCGATTACTTCAGAAAATATTCACTTAATCACAAAATAGTCAAAGAAACCTCAATGTTATTTTGAAAGACCTATCGATTGATGTGTCACATGTTGATATTTGGTTAATTTTTTTTTAAATTTAGTTACCTGTATGGAACGCCCCCCTAAAAATATATTTTTTTTTAAATTTAACTACATAACTAAGTAGCTGCATACAAAATACACCTTATGTATAAATTTTATTCAGATACGTCGTATAGTTTCCGAGTAAAATGCCTGTGACATACGGACGGACAGACAGACAGACAGACATGACGAATCCATAAGGGTTCCGTTTTTTGCCATTTGGCTACGGAATCGTAAAAACTAAGAAAAAAATTGCTTTAATAAATGTACAATATTTTAAAATTAAACTTAATTGACTCGAATTTCTATTCTAAAATTAAAAAGAGTGTGATAAAACCATCGATACCTGAAGTTGTTCACTGGCCTGTTTGAAGTAACATAAGTGGAAGCCAGCGGCTCCCAGCGTCGCTGACACCTCCGAATCTAAAATATTATAGATATATTTATTTTATTCATGGAGCATTGGAGCACTTAGATTAACCTAGTAATATCTAATCAAGCTGTCAATTTCCCATTCAATAAGTTAGATGTTTCCACGGTTTTTCTTGAATAAATTCCATCAAACCTGCCAAAGCGACAGCTTTACATACACAGACATATACAGTCGTGGCCCACTAATTAAGAACGAACACATTTTATATAACTAGATGCAGAGCAAACACCTATAACTTACTTAACTCAGCACAATGCAAGTAATGAATGTCAATTAAAGTTTTATTATGTTCCTAGGTAGTAGCAAAATAGTTTTATTTACATACATTTGCATGAACATATTGATAATCAAAGAATATATAAACTTGTTACGGTTTAAAGTACTTTGTTACTGGCCTTCTAATTAAGAACAGAGAATTTGAATTCTTGTATCTCCCAAAGCAATTGAAAATAACTATCATGTCACTTGGTTTTCCGTTTATTTGATATCCTATTATTATTTCGTGTCTGAGAAGAACCGTAAAAATGGGTAAAAATGCTAGTTGTGATGCAGGAATCAGAAACGTTATAGTACAATTGGTGTTAGAGCGGAAGTGGTCATATCAAAAGTTTGCTGAACACCTTAAATGTTCGAAAACGAAAGTATTTAACGCTATAAAATATTTTAAGAAGAACCAAACATGCCAGAAGGTCCAGCGGAAACAACGCCCACGTAAGTCAACCCCCCGAACTGACGCCTTAATTGTTAGAATGGCTAAAAAAATCCTAAACTATCTTCTACCGAAATAAAACGCCAACTTTTTGGGGAAAAATCTGGTCTCGCTGCCCGTACTATACGAAAACGACTGAACGAAGCGAATTTATTTGGTTGAGTAGCTCGTAAGAAACCATTGGTGAACCAAAAAGACAGAGATGCAAGGATTAAATTTGCAAAAGAACACAAGGACTGGACTTTGTCTCAGTGGAAGCATGTTTTATGATCTGATGAAACTAAAATAAATAGAATAGTATCCGACGGTCAAATTTACGTACGCTGACCACCGAATACGGCTTTTGAGTTTTGATCCTAAGTGTACTACCGTAACGGTGAAACATGACGGAGGGAATATTCAATTGTGGGGTTGTTTTTCTTGGCATGGCGTTGGACCATTGGTGCGAATTGAGGGTATTATGAATCAACATGTATGTAGAGATATTTTGTAGAAAACCATGCTGCCATATGCTGAAGAAAATTTACCAGTAATTTGGAAATTTCAACAAGATAACGACCCCAAACACACTGCGAAATCTGTAAAGGACTGGTTCCAACGTAAATCTATTTCTGTAATGACTTGGCCCTCTTGCAGTCCAGATCTCAACCCTATAGAAAACCTCTGGAACGACGTCAAAAAAACTTTAGCCAAAAAAAATATAAGAAATCTAAATGAACTTTATGATGGGGCACTCGAAGCTTGGAGATCTATACCTGTGGAAAGATGCCGAGTGCTAGTGGAGTCTATGACAAAAAGATGTCTTGCAGTGAAACAGAATAAGGGATTCCCTACCAAATATTGATTTAACATTAGCATTTTCTTTTAGAATTCGTGACTTTTCGTTTATGTTCTTAATTAGTGTGCCAACTTATTTATCGATGACGTGGGATAAATTAATTTAAAACTTTTTTTTTATTATTATCTATAAACTTTTGGTGATAAAGTTTGTTTTAATCAACTCCATAAATACTCAAATTAAATAATATTAACGGATATAAATAAAAATATCAATATGAAAGTCAAGCTTAGCGAATGTTATAAGAAATCTGTGTAATACTAAGGCTGTTCTTAATTAGCGGGCCACGACTGTACATGTTAGACACACACATATAGACAACTGGCAATGACTATGTTAAAATTGACGAACGTCTATAATTATTATAAGCGTAGAGATTGGCTGAAAATAGTTTTTATCTACACTCACATTGTAAGTTCTCTAAAACGTGTTCGAAAACGGTAGGCAATGGCTAGCATTACCACAACCAATATTACTATGATAAGCTTTTTATCTGTGGCAGTAACGTAATTTTAACTTTCCATGCTCAAATATTGATGTGTTATGAGTTTTGATAACATAATGTACACCTGCACGCGCCCGCGCGACCGCCGGCACAATCGAGTTGGCCATGGCGGTGCAATGGCGGCCATTCTATGGTTTCTGAACACGGCATTTAGGATAAATAATATGAGTGTAGATAAAGCAGTGTATGCAACTGTACGTAATTAGGCCTTAAAACACTCGTGTGATCTTATTATGAAACTCCATACTCATGTTTTAAGGACCCTTATTACCCTTATTACGTAACAGTTACATAAACTACTATAGCGGCACCTACCGTCCATGGTGTACCGCGCGGCGCCCGACGCGATGGCGATCTCGCCTCCTCGCCTACGTTACCTACTGTATGTGTTGTGTACATACCGTCCATGGTGTACCGCGCGGCGCCCGACGCGATGGCGATCTCGCCTCCTCGCCTACGTTACCTACTGTATGTGTTGTGTACATACCGCCCATGGTGTACCGCGCGGCGCCCGACGCGATGGCGATCTCGCCTCCTCGCCTACGTTACCTACTATATGTGTTGTGTACATACCGTCCATGGTGTACCGCGCGGCGCCCGACGCGATGGCGATCTCGCCTCCTCGCCTACGTTACCTACTGTATGTGTTGTGTACATACCGTCCATGGTGTACCGCGCGGCGCCCGACGCGATGGCGATCTCGCCTCCTCGCCTACGTTACCTACTGTATGTGTTGCGTACATACCGTCCATGGTGTACCGCGCGGCGCCCGACGCGATGGCGATCTCGCCTCCTCGCCTACGTTACCTACTGTATGTGTTGTGTACATACCGTCCATGGTGTACCGCGCGGCGCCCGACGCGATGGCGATCGCGCCTCCTCGCCTACGTTACCTACTGTACCATGTGTTGTGTACATACCGTCCATGGTGTACCGCGCGGCGGCCGACGCGATGGCGATCTCGCCTCCTCGCCTAGGTTACCTACTGTATGTGTTGTGTACATACCGTCCATGGTGTACCGCGCGGCGCCCGACGCGATGGCGATCTCGCCTCCTCGCCTACGTTACCTACTGTATGTGTTGTGTACATACCGTCCATGGTGTACCGCGCGGCGCCCGACGCGATGGCGATCTCGCCTCCTCGCCTACGTTACCTACTGTATGTGTTGTGTACATACCTTCCATGGTGTACCGCGCGGCGCCCGACGCGATGGCGATCGCGCCTCCTCGCCTACGTTACCTACTGTATGTGTTGTGTACATACCGTCCATGGTGTACCGCGCGGCGCCCGACGCGATGGCGATCTCGCCTCCTCGCCTACGTTACCTACTGTATGTGTTGTGTACATACCGTCCATGGTGTACCGCGCGGCGCCCGACGCGATGGCGATCTCGCCTCCTCGCCTACGTTACCTACTGTATGTGTTGTGTACATACCGTCCATGGTGTACCGCGCGGCGCCCGACGCGATGGCGATCGCGCCTCCTCGCCTACGTTACCTACTGTACCATGTGTTGTGTACATACCGTCCATGGTGTACCGCGCGGCGGCCGACGCGATGGCGATCTCGCCTCCTCGCCTAGGTTACCTACTGTATGTGTTGTGTACATACCGTCCATGGTGTACCGCGCGGCGCCCGACGCGATGGCGATCTCGCCTCCTCGCCTACGTTACCTACTGTATGTGTTGTGTACATACCGTCCATGGTGTACCGCGCGGCGCCCGACGCGATGGCGATCTCGCCTCCTCGCCTACGTTACCTACTGTATGTGTTGTGTACATACCGTCCATGGTGTACCGCGCGGCGCCCGACGCGATGGCGATCGCGCCTCCTCGTCTACGTTACCTACTGTATGTGTTGTGTACATACCGTCCATGGTGTACCGCGCGGCGCCCGACGCGATGGCGATCTCGCCTCCTCGCCTACGTTACCTACTGTATGTGTTGTGTACATACCGTCCATGGTGTACCGCGCGGCGCCCGACGCGATGGCGATCTCGCCTACGTTACCTACTGTATGTGTTGTGTACATACCGTCCATGGTGTACCGCGCGGCGCCCGACGCGATGGCGATCTCGCCTCCTCGCCTACGTTACCTACTGTATGTGTTGTGTACATACCGTCCATGGTGTACCGCGCGGCGCCCGACGCGATGGCGATCTCGCCTCCTCGCCTACGTTACCTACTGTATGTGTTGTGTACATACCGTCCATGGTGTACCGCGCGGCGCCCGACGCGATGGCGATCTCGCCGCCCATGACGCGCGCGCCCGACTGGTACACCAGCTCCGCGCCCAACGCTAGCCGTTTTGTTACCGACTGCGAAAAGGGAGTAGCAATATATTAATAGTAGTACATTAATGGAACCTGAATCTACATAAACTACATATTGGCGCCCAACGTAAATAACTCCCTATACTCTGAGGACCAGAACATATTAAAAATAATGTCCATAAACCAATTTAATTGTATTAATAATCGAGACTTATGCTCGCAGCGCGGTTAGCACAAGTGTGCAACAATAGACAATGATTTTGGGGATCAATGTTACTCGGCGTCCGTAGGAAACACCTTAGGACAACCCTACACGTGATCCCTGGGTGGTGCTAAAAGAGTAACAAACTTGGCAGCTGCACTGTCCCATCTGGACCTCGCAGCACTCACTCATTTTCCTTATTATCTGCTTTCCCACTACTACTATCCCAGGGAGGACATGCCTATCTATATCCAGTGACATACGATAAATAATTAAATCGACAATGATTTGAAATTCACTAAATGGAAACGAAAGATGATAAGGCAAGGTAACTTTCCTTATTTCTTATTACCTATAGCTTGGCAACTAAAATTGGGTCAGTTTCAATAAGAATGAAAACAAATATACAAAAAGAGTCATCAAAACTGCGACTGGATGCGTAAAGCAACAGAGTCTGTGGCGTACCTTGGGAGAGACCTACAGTTAGGTGCAAAACTGTCCCAATAGGTGCTGTGAAGTTGACCACCCCAAACCGTTTGCCCGCAAATGGCATATCGGTATCGTTAGTTCATCGTTAGTTCATGTTTGTTCAGCAGGTTAAATCGTTAGGACCCGATCGTAACGTCAATTTTTTAAAAAAACAAAATGGGGTGGCTAACTTCACGTTAACCACCCCAAACCACTTTTTTTGCTATTTCTATTTTTATATCGAAAGATATTCGTTAGTTCATGATAGTTCACCAAATCAAATCGTTAGGACCCGACGCAATCATTTTTTTTTATTTTTTGAAAGTGGGGTGGCTAACTTCACGCCAACCACCCCACCCTGGAATCGACAAATCTAACTATGTGGGGGCATCGGGCGACGTTAGTTCACGTTTGTTCAGGCATTAAAAACGTTAGGATCCCATCAGTATTGCCACAAAAAAATAAAATCGAAAATTTGCTATTGGCGGCTGAAGGCAGGTATGTTAGGTGTCGTAAAAAGTTATACAATCGGGTCCTTACGATTCTTCAGCCTAAACAAGCGTCTGCAGGCCTTACTTAATCGATACAGTACGATATCTTGCGGGCAATCAAAAGAGAAAAAGAGATTTCCGAGGTTTTAGATTTTTTTTCATACTATGGGGTGGCTAACTTCACGCCAACCACCCCACCCTGGAATCGACAAATCTAACTATGTGGGGGCATCGGGCGACGTTAGTTCACGTTTGTTCAGGCATTAAAAACGTTAGGATCCCATCAGTATTGCCACAAAAAAATAAAATCGAAAATTTGCTATTGGCGGCTGAAGGCAGGTATGTTAGGTGTCGTAAAAAGTTATACAATCGGGTCCTAACGATTCTACAGCCTAAACAAGCGTCTGTAGGCCTTACTTAATCGATACAGTACGGTATCTTGCGGGCAATCAAAAGAGAAAAAGAAATTTCCGAGGTTTTCGATTTTTTTCCATACTATGGGGTGGCCAACTTCACGCCAACCACCCCACCCTGGAATCGACAAATCTAACTATGTGGGGGCATCGGGCGACGTTAGTTCACGTTTGTTCAGGCATTAAAAACGTTAGGATCCCATCAGTATTGCCACAAAAAAATAAAATCGAAAATTTGCTATTGGCGGCTGAAGGCAGGTATGTTAGGTGTCGTAAAAAGTTATACAATCGGGTCCTAACGATTCTACAGCCTAAACAAGCGTCTGTAGGCCTTACTTAATCGATACAGTACGGTATCTTGCGGGCAATCAAAAGAGAAAAAGAAATTTCCGAGGTTTTCGATTTTTTTCCATACTATGGGGTGGCCAACTTCACGCCAACCACCCCACCCTGGAATTGACAAATCTAACTATGTGGGTGCATCGGGCGACGTTAGTTCACGTTTGTTCAGGCATTAAAATCGTTAGGATCCCATCAGTATTGCCACAAAAAAATAAAATCGAAAATTTGCTATTGGCGGCTGAAGGCAGGTATGTTAGGTGTCGTAAAAAGTTATACAATCGAGTCCTTACGATTCTTCAGCCTAAACAAGCAACTGCAGGCCTTACTTAATCGATACAGTACGGTATCTTGCGGGCAATCAAAAGAGAAAAAGAGATTTCCGAGGTTTTAGTTTTTTTTTCATACTATGGGGGGCTAACTTCACGCCAACCACCCCACCCTGGAATTGACAAATCTAACTATGTGGGGGCATCGGGCGACGTTAGTTCACGTTTGTTCAGGCATTAAAAACGTTAGGATCCCATCAGTATTGCCACAAAAAAATAAAATCGAAAATTTGCTATTGGCGGCTGAAGGCAGGTATGTTAGGTGTCGTAAAAAGTTATACAATCGGGTCCTTACGATTCTTCAGCCTAAACAAGCGTCTACAGGCCTTACTTAATCGATACAGTACGGTATCTTGCGGGCAATCAAAAGAGAAAAAGAGATTTCCGAGGTTTACGATTTTTTTTCATACTATGGGGTGGCTAACTTCACGCCAACCACCCCACCCTGGAATCGACAAATCTAACTATGTGGGGGCATCGGGCGACGTTAGTTCACGTTTGTTCAGGCATTAAAAACGTTAGGATCCCATCAGTATTGTCAGAAAAAAATAAAATCGAAAATTTGCTATTGGCGGCTGAAGGCAGGTATGTTAGGTGTCGTAAAAAGTTATACAATCGTGTCCTAACGATTCTACAGCCTAAACAAGCGTCTGTAGGCCTTACTTAATCGATACAGTACGGTATCTTGCGGGCAATCAAAAGAGAAAAAGAGATTTCCGAGGTTTTCGATTTTTTTTCATACTATGGGGTGGCTAACTTCACGCCAACCACCCCACCCTGGAATCGACAAATATAACTATGTGGGGGCATCGGGCGACGTTAGTTCACGTTTGTTCAGGCATTAAAAACGTTAGGATCCCATCAGTATTGCCACAAAAAAATAAAATCGAAAATTTGCTATTGGCGGCTGAAGGCAGGTATATTAGGTGTCGTAAAAAGTTATACAATCGGGTCCTTACGATTCTTCAGCCTAAACAAGCGTCTGCAGGCCTTACTTAATCGATACAGTACGGTATCTTGCGGGCAATCAAAAGAGAAAAAGAGATTTCCGAGGTTTTAGATTTTTTTTCATACTATGGGGTGGCTAACTTCACGCCAACCACCCCACCCTGGAATCGACAAATCTAACTATGTGTGGGCATCGGGCGACGTTAGTTCACGTTTGTTCAGTCATTAAAAACGTTAGGATCCCATCAGTATTGCCAGAAAAAAATAAAATCGAAAATTTGCTATTGGCAGCTGAAGGCAGGTATGTTAGATGTCGTAAAAAGTTATACAATCGGGTCCTAACGATTCTTCAGCCTAAACAAGCGTCTCTAGGCCTTACTTAATCGATACAGTACGGTATCTTGCGGGCAATCAAAAGCGAAAAGAGATTTCCGATGTTTTAGATTTTTTTTCATACTATGGGGTGGTTATAGATTATACTTAATTCATACAGTTTTTGTTTTCGTTTTGCTCCGTTGGGGTGGCTCTTGTTGCTAACATCACGCCGACCATATGGACCCGGGTATGACCTTAAACTACGTCTGGACACGGGCATGTCCTTAAACTACGCCCAAAAGAGAGGTATGGGTACTGCGAATGTCATATCGCTAGGTGTGGTAGGGTACAGCACAGCGAATATCATCTCGCTGAAATCTGGAGCAGAGCCCGACTGGGGAAGTACCTTACAGAAAACCACAGCCAAATAGCACTACACCCTACTCATAGTGTTGTGTTCCTGCTCGTGAGAAAGGTTGCCAAAGAGCTCAAAGAGGACCTAGTGTGTTGACGAAGAGGGACCCTCTTGTTCCTTTAGCCGTCAACATAGTGAGTCCTCCTTTTTGTAAATGGTCGTCAACGCGCATGTGACACTTCTGGAGTTGCAGGCGTCCATAGGCTACGGTAGCTGCTTACCATCAGGCGGTCTGTATGCTTGTTTGCCATAGTTGTGGTACATTTAAAAAAAAGCAGATTATCGATATCTTAATGAATACTAACTCACTGCTATCACGTCAAACTTTGCCATACTGTCCCTTGCTAAGTCCATGCAGGATAAGTGTACGAGTATTCGCCACTTTTTTTATTCATAAACGTGTAACAAGCTAGAGCAATGTTTTGTACACTGTCACAAGTAGCCATTTATCCTAAATGTAAATTATACTCATACTTAGGTACCGCCTCTTAACCGCCATGGAAAAAAGTGATGGAGTTAGTAGCTACGCAAAATATAATCATGTTCTAAACATGATTAAATCGACTAAATCGTTAGTTTAGCATCCGTCTTACTAATGTAATTACTTCAGCTAATCATGATTGAAACTAAAAATCGACATGATCTACTCATGTCGGTGCTCAATCCGTTTGGAAAGCTCATGGTTGAATTCGTAATCATTTTTATATTATAAAGATTAACATTCACATTTTTAAGTTTAGTTTCAATCACGTAAATTTTTGCCCAACTCTGCTTCCACGGCAGTGAGCAGGAAAGTGGGGAGCAGGAGCTGTTTGTATACACGACACTTCTGACGCTGCCGCTGCTTCTCGCGCTGCCCTTTGCCCAAAAGAGCGGTTTTTGTGTGGAAGTCAAAGGACGAGCAGCGCGAGTAAAGATCGTACGCAATAAAATCCGGGCAGAGTAATTGACCTTTTTTGTTTAATAAAGAGACTCAAACCTTTTTACTGTTGACATTTTTAAATTCTACTGAAAATTGTCTATTGAACTGTAATCATTATATTTGTCTTCATACTCATTCACACAAAATGTCTTCGAATGAAGAGAGTAATCGAAAAAAAATTGTGTACGCTCACCTTGAAACTCCAAGTTTGTCGACTAGAGCCATCTCTAAATTGCTGAAAATCCCCAAATCAACTGTTGCCGATGTCATCAAACGATATCGTGAGGAGTTGACCACTCAAAGAAAACAGAGATGTGGTAAAGTTCGTGGCCCAAAGTTTCCCGAAACAGAAAAGAAAGTTATGGCTACTTTTAAAAGAAACCCGAGTATTTCCGTACGAGATGTCGCAAATAGAGTCGGTAAGTCGGCTTCTTATGTACAATCCGTAAAGAAACGAGCCGGTTTGAAGGTTTTTAAAGTACAAACTGCTCCAAATCGAAACGAAAAACAAAATTTCACGGCAAAAACACGAGCTCGAAAACTTTACAATGAAATTTTGACAAAACAGAGTTGTGTGGTCATGGAGGACGAAACGTATGTGTTTGCGGATTTTAAACAGTTACCTGGGCGTGAGTATTATACCGGAAAGGACAAAGACAGTGTTCCGGAAGAATATAAGAAAAAAAAGAAGTCTAAATTCCCTAGAAAATACTTGGTTTGGCAAGCGATATGCACATGTGGACGAAAGAGCTCAAATTTCATTTGCACGGGTACTGTCAACAGCGAAATTTACCTTAAAGAGTGCCTCCAGCGACGTCTGTTGCCATTTTTAAAAAGCCACAATAAACCCCCAATCTTTTGGCCGGATTTGGCATCTTGCCACTATTCCAAAACAGTTATGGAATGGTACAACAAAAATGGGGTATTTGTTGTACCACGCGACAGCAATCCGCCAAACTGCCCTGAACTGCGTCCAGTGGAAAGATATTGGGCATTGGTGAAACAGAAGCTTAGAAAAACCAAGAAAGAAGCTGATAATATTGAAAAGTTTAGAAGACAGTGGAATAAAGCATCTAAATCGGTTACAGAAAAGACTGTACAGACCTTAATGCAAGGTGTCAAACGAAAGGTCCGAGAATTTTATCAAAATAGTCCCCAGGAGTCATAAGATTCTTCGATATGACTAGTTAGTAACCAAATAACAAAATATATATACTGGTAAAACATATACATTTGTAGTTTATTTTTTTTGACAATAATGCTTTGCCCGGATTTTATCGTGTACGATCTTTAACAGTGCGTGTTTACATGCAGCACGTTCGCTTAGTACTACCAAGCGCTCGAATAAGAAGACACTATGCCAACGCAGGAATAACACGCCAACTTATACCTACTTACCTACATAAGCTTTTTAAAAGGAATATACAACAGAATAAAATATTGACACATTATATAAATTGATTTATTTTGTCAATAAACAATTAAGACTTAACAAAACCAATTCTAAAGATTACTGTAATAAATTGTCAGTTTTGGTTTCCATACCCGGCCTAGAGAAATAAATGGTAATGATCAGCTTACTACTGTGCAACGAGAGGGTAATATGTTTAGCTTGTTGGTTTGATATATTTGAAAAACCATTATAAAGAATAAACAGTATTAAAATAAACTTAAAAAAGTCGGCTTATATAATTTATACCTTGATTTTAGATGTATACTCATATTAACTTATACCTGTCATGTCATGGTTCGTCTTTAATATAATATGATTTAAAACGTTTAGTGATAGTAATATTATATATGTGTATATATAATATACGTGTCTCGTTCACTGGGGCGGGATGCGGCGCCAGTGTGAGATCCGCCAAACTGAATAATATTATTATTATTTAGTTAGGCGGATCTCACACTGGCGCCGCGTCCCGCTCCAGTGAACGAGGCACATGCAGAGCGTTAATTATCCTGTCTCGCACACCGTCGCCGCATGCGGAAGCTGCGGCAGTGTGATAACCGCCTTAATGACATAATTAAAAAAAGGACATTCCAGTTTCCCGAGAAATATTACCAGTTTCATGGACGTCCATTATAGGGCATTCCTCTGGAAGCAAACTGGTTCTAGGTTACTTATAATTTTGATTTGACTCTACTAAATAAACTACTTATACTATAAATAAAATACATATATGTTACTGTTACCGTAACGAATTCAGGCCATTACAACCCCTCAATGGGTTAGTTTTCAGGATTATAGGTATCTTCCATCGTTCTTCCCTGCAAATTTTCTGAGTCGGTTCAGCAGATTCAGCTTGAAATAATAAATTTGACAGATCAACTGTTACTTTCGCACATATAGATAAGTAGGTATGCTAAGAATAAAGAACGTAACATTAGAGTTTAGACCTGTGATGTTATTGCCTGAAATATGAACAAACAGAAAAACCTTGTGATTACTGTCTACCTACCTAGTACCTACAGCCTTGGAATGCGCTAAGGGGACTAAAAAGCTCTTCTAAGTTTGTATCTACATTTAATATTTTTTTATTAATTAAAACTGAATAGGTACCTATTAGTAGTATTTGCAGTTAGTAAATAGTAATTGCTTAAAAATATCGATTAGGTACTCCGTTGTTAATTCGCCTGATTATGCCTTTAATTTTTTTATTTAAATTAGTACTTTGAAGTATTATTTACTTATGTTCTCTAGTTGTAAGTACACTAATACGTAATAACTTTTGAAATTATATAACGTTTGCATGAAAAAAACAATATTTATTGAGTTAAGAAAGGTAAAACATACGTGCTCAATGCTTTTGTCCAAGGCTGTACTTGAAATATATACAAAGCTTTCAAAACACACTTCATTGTTAGGAGCCACTAATTTTAGGTACCCAGGCGCACAAAAATTGGCCATGTCTTCATAGTCTTCATACAAAACAAAAAAAAACATACACCGGGCGTATCTTTGTGGTAATAAGGTTATAAATATTTGCAGCAATCTTTTTCATTATTCAATGAAATCTATGGAGTGCCCCTCTAAAAGTAAAAGACACCTTCAGGTAAAAAATATCATCAATTACAAGTATATGGTTTACAGTCTACAAATAAAATGGCTGAGTGGTGAGCATCGTCCATGACGTTGCTATAGGTATAAGACTCAATTTTGGTTATGGAACCCTCAAAAGTACCCAATGATTTTGCTAGATACGCCGAAAAATACCTCGGGAAATTAAACGGTAACTTAAAGAGTCAGTATTGTATATAATATACTCAGAGATGGGCAAAATGTAATCGACTAACGATTAACGATTGAGATTAACAAAATTAATTGCGACTGACGGTTGAAAACGACGACTGATCAATCTTAGTTGTATAGAATGCAACTAGTTTAGTTGCAATTAAATTAGTTGCAGATTGATTTCGGACAACTAAATTTTGTAATCGACTAATTAGTTAGACTGCTTTTTCGCGAGTAATGGTAGAAGCAAATTGAACAGGAAACCTCGGTATTACTATGTTGACAGACTGAACAGGACATATTAACGGATGTATACAAATAAAATGGTCATGTACTTATTCCCTACGATATTTTAATTATTTATGGAGTGAGATCTCTTTGCTAACTATAATACCAACCAAATGAGCTAAAATTGTATATCAAACGTTTAGTTTGGATGGCAATGCTACAAACCGTCATGTTAGAGCTCGTGAGAGCTCCTTAACCCGCAAATTTCGATAGTCATAAAGCTTATAACAAAAATGAAACTTAAGTCAAAAACTTTTTGTTATCCATCATGTAAGTAAGTAATTAAGTAGTGCATCTCTCTGAAATTGGATTGAATTTCCCTAATCTTAAAGGGTAAATAAGAACTGTGTACAGTCACCATCAGATGTCTTTGTGTCTATTATTTGAGGTGTGCAATAAAGAGTATTTATGTTATGTTATACACGGTGAATCTAAGTAACCCGACAGATTTTAACCATAAATTCCTGAGGGCATAAGGATTAATAAATGTTCTATGAATTTAGGTCAATTTCGCCAAAAAAAAATAGTTTTTTGCTTTTTTTCGATTTTTTTAATGCTTTTGAACATAAAAACATAAATGTTATTGGTAAAACTGTCGATTAAAATAAATAAATACATTTTTTTTCGTAAAAAAAAATAGTTTATGTAAAGTATTCCTTGGCACTTTGATATCGTTCAATAAGAATGTCTAGACAAGACCCCATAAAGGGTGAAATCGCCATCAAAAAAGCGTTTTGTACTGAGTCACAATAAAAAATGTTTTATTATTTAATTGGTAGTAACTCTGAAACAAGGCCAATTCCAGAAAAGTTTATACGACATTTTTGTCTCCAATTATGATCAGGAATTTATGGTTAAAATCTGTCGGGTTACTCAGATTCACCGTGTATATCGGAGTTGTGGGGAAATATCGGAACAACGTCTCTGTTGTCACAGCGATGCAGTGCATGTAACGATTTCCTTTCTTCATACATCGTTCTCTTTCTTACTTTATACCTGGCGTCCGTGTCCTTAAACCTTTACCTACATTTGCACTTTGCAGTACTAATCGTCTGAGCATCGTAAGCAATAACTTAAGCACCTAAAATCTATAATTATTCATGACAACATGTTCAATATTTTAGACATAAACCCTAATCAGTAACTTATTAAATATTTTTATAACAATTTTTTATAACCAACCGAATTCCTTTGACAATCGTCATTTACTCGTTCAGAGGACATCAACGAGTCCGAACTCTAGTGTATGGTATTATTATAGTCACCTGCTGGGGCTAGCACCAGATCAGCTCGATGGTGCCATAACATTAAACTGTCATTCAACCATTTCAAATTAAACGTGTAAATATAATTTTAGCTCAATCGGTTGAAGATATCTGCTTCAAACTAACATAGTTACAACCTTACAACATACAAGTACCTATACAATGTACATACCTACTCCTAGTCACATATTGCAAGTTATGTACGAGTATATTGCAACTTAAATGCATAAAAAATGCAAAAACGAGTGACTAACGAGTTTTGATATAGATTTAACCGTGAAATTTAGTCGATTGAAACTAAAACTAATTTAATTGTTAGTCGAACATTCTCACAACTAATTTAATTGCAACTAAATTAGTTACAATTAAAAAAATAAGATTGATATTTTTAATCGATTGATTAGTTAACTAAAAAATTTATCGATTAATGCCCATCTCTGAATATACTACTTGGAGAAGTATTTTGTGTTAATATTACATGAAGCATTTGGAGCCACCTTTGACCCCTTCATAACTCAAAAACTATTTCACATAAACATGTCAAATTTGGTTCATATATTGAAACTTCATCATCATCATCATCATCATCAGCCTATATTAGTCCACTGCTGGACATAGACCTCCTTTAATGAGCGCCATAGCGCCCTGTCTTCAGCTTGCCGCATCCAGAATCTGCCTGCAGTCTTTCGCAGATCGTCATCCCACCTGGTTAGAGGGCGTCCTACACTACGTTTGCCGAGACGCGGTCTCCACTCAAGAACACGTTTACCCCAGCGGTTGTCGGTTCTTCGCGAGATATGGCCGGCCCACTGCCACTTCAGCTTGCTAATTCTTTGAGCTATGTCGATAACTTTGGTATTGAAACTTGCGAAATATATGTTCTCCAAGTTTCATAAACACACGTCAAACTATTATTTAGATATTAACGTTCAAAAATCGTCATTGACCTATAGACCAAAACTCTAACCCTGTTCCAGATGACCTAGAAAGTTCAAATTTGGCATCGAGATAGGTAATTGGGTGATTTTACACTACAAAATTATTTTACATACATCAATATCGAAGGCCATACTATCGTCGTCTCCTCAGATGTTATATCTCTCTTAGAGAGGTCGTCGTATTTACGCCAAGCGCATACCGATAAACAATACGCGACGTAGTGATGGTGTGTGTAAGCTACGACACCTGTTAAAGTATATGTCTCGTCCCCAAGAGACAGTTGTTTCGGTAGTTCACCTAATGCGTATTTACGCGCCGTAGAACAATTGTTCCTTGGGAACAACTCATTTGACAGAAATTCGACGTAACATACCTGCCTTCAGCCGCCAATAGCAAATTTTCGATTTTTTTTTTTTGGGGCAATACAGATGGGATCCTAACGGTTTTAATGCCTGAACAAACGTGAACTAACGTCGCCCGATGCACCCACATAGTTAGATTTGTCAATTCCAGTGTGGGGTGGTTGGCGTGAAGTTAGCCACCCCATAGTATGAAAAAAATCTAAAACCTCGGAAATCTCTTTTTCTCTTTTGATTGCCCGCAAGATACCGTACTGTATCGATTAAGTAAGGCCTGCAGACGCTTGTTTAGGCTGAAGAATCGTAAGGACCCGATTGTATAACTTTTTACGACACCTAACATACCTGCCTTCAGCCGCCAATAGCAAATTTTCGATTTTATTTTTTTCTGGCAATACTGATGGGATCCTAACGTTTTTAATGCCTGAACAAACGTGAACTAACGTCGCCCGATGCCCCCACATAGTTAGATTTGTCGATTCCAGGGTGGGGTGGTTGGCGTGAAGTTAGCCACCCCATAGTATGAAAAAAAATCTAAAACCTCGGAAATCTCTTTTTCTCTTTTGATTGCCCGCAAGATACCGTACTGTATCGATTAAGTAAGGCCTGCAGACGCTTGTTTAGGCTGAAGAATCGTAAGGAACCGATTGTATAACTTTTTACGACACCTAACATACCTGCCTTCAGCCGCCAATAGCAAATTTTCGATTTTATTTTTTTCTGGCAATACTGATGGGATCCTAACGTTTTTAATGCCTGAACAAACGTGAACTAACGTCGCCCGATGCCCCCACATAGTTAGATTTGTCGATTCCAGGGTGGGGTGGTTGGCGTGAAGTTAGCCACCCCATAGTATGAAAAAAAAAATCTAAAACCTCGGAAATCTCTTTTTCTCTTTTGATTGCCCGCAAGATACCGTACTGTATCGACTAAGTAAGGCCTGCAGACGCTTGTTTAGGCTGAAGAATCGTAAGGACTCGATTGTATAACTTTTTACGACACCTAACATACCTGGCTTCAGCCGCCAATAGCAAATTTTCGATTTTATTTTTTTCTGGCAATACTGATGGGATCCTAACGTTTTTAATGCCTGAACAAACGTGAACTAACGTCGCCCGATGCCCCCACATAGTTAGATTTGTCGATTCCAGGGTGGGGTGGTTGGCGTGAAGTTAGCCACCCCATGGTATGAAAAAAAATCTAAAACCTCGGAAATCTCTTTTTCTCTTTTGATTGCCCGCAAGATACCGTACTGTATCGATTAAGTAAGGCCTGCAGACGCTTGTTTAGGCTAAAGAATCGTAAGGACCCGATTGTATAACTTTTTACGACACCTAACACACCTGCCTTCAGCCGCCAATAGCAAATTTTCGATTTTATTTTTTTGTGGCAATACTGATGGGATCCTAACGTTTTAATGCCTGAACAAACGTGAACTAACGTCGCCCGATGCCCCCACATAGTTAGATTTGTCGATTCCAGGGTGGGGTGGTTGGCGTGAAGTTAGCCACCCCATAGTATGAAAAAAAATCTAAAACCTCGGAAATCTCTTTTTCTCTTTTGATTGCCCGTAAGGTACCGTACTGTATCGATTAAGTAAGGCCTGCAGACGCTTGTTTAGGCTGAAGAATCGTAAGGACCCGATTGTATAACTTTTTACGACACCTAACATACCTGCCTTCAGCCGCCAATAGCAAATTTTCGATTTTATTTTTTTCTGGCAATACTGATGGGATCCTAACGTTTTTAATGCCTGAACAAACGTGAACTAACGTCGCCCGATGCCCCCACATAGTTAGATTTGTCGATTCCAGGGTGGGGTGGTTGGCGTGAAGTTAGCCACCCCATAGTATGAAAAAAAATCTAAAACCTCGGAAATCTCTTTCTCTTTTGATTGCCCGCAAGATACCGTACTGTATCGATTAAGTAAGGCCTGCAGACGCTTGTTTAGGCTGAAGAATCGTAAGGACTCGATTGTATAACTTTTTACGACACCTAACATACCTGGCTTCAGCCGCCAATAGCAAATTTTCGATTTTATTTTTTTCTGGCAATACTGATCGGATCCTAACGTTTTTAATGCCTGAAAAAACGTGAACTAACGTCGCCCGATGCCCCCACATAGTTAGATTTGTCGATTCCAGGGTGGGGTGGTTGGCGTGAAGTTAGCCTCCCCATAGTATGAAAAAAAATCTAAAACCTCGGAAATCTCTTTTTCTCTTTTGATTGCCCGCAAGATACCGTACTGTATCGATTAAGTAAGGCCTGCAGACGCTTGTTTAGGCTGAAGAATCGTAAGGACCCGATTGTATCACTTTTTACGACACCTAACATACCTGCCTTCAGCCGCCAATAGCAAATTTTCGATTTTATTTTTTTGTGGCAATACTGATGGGATCCTAACGTTTTTAATGCCTGAACAAACGTGAACTAACGTCGCCCGATGCCCCCACATAGTTAGATTTGTCGATTCCAGGGTGGGGTGGTTGGCGTGAAGTTAGCCACCCCATAGTATGAAAAAAAAATCTAAAACCTCGGAAATCTCTTTTTCTCTTTTGATTTTCGATTTTATTTTTTTCTGGCAATACTGATGGGATCCTAACGTTTTTAATGCCTGAACAAACGTGAACTAACGTCGCCCGATGCACCCACATAGTTAGATTTGTCAATTCCAGGGTGGGGTGGTTGGCGTAAAGTTAGCCACCCCATAGTATGAAAAAAAATCTAAAACCTCGGAAATCTCTTTTTCTCTTTTGATTGCCCGTAAGGTACCGTACTGTATCGATTAAGTAAGGCCTGCAGACGCTTGTTAAGGCTGAAGAATCGTAAGGACCCGATTGTATAACTTTTTACGACACCTAACATACCTGCCTTCAGCCGCCAATAGCAAATTTTCGATTTTATTTTTTTCTGGCAATACTGATGGGATCCTAACGTTTTTAATGCCTGAACAAACGTGAACTAACGTCGCCCGATGCCCCCACATAGTTAGATTTGTCGATTCCAGGGTGGGGTGGTTGGCGTGAAGTTAGCCACCCCATAGTATGAAAAAAAATCTAAAACCTCGGAAATCTCTTTCTCTTTTGATTGCCCGCAAGATACCGTACTGTATCGATTAAGTAAGGCCTGCAGACGCTTGTTTAGGCTGAAGAATCGTAAGGACTCGATTGTATAACTTTTTACGACACCTAACATACCTGGCTTCAGCCGCCAATAGCAAATTTTCGATTTTATTTTTTTCTGGCAATACTGATGGGATCCTAACGTTTTTAATGCCTGAACAAACGTGAACTAACGTCGCCCGATGCCCCCACATAGTTAGATTTGTCGATTCCAGGGTGGGGTGGTTGGCGTGAAGTTAGCCACCCCATAGTATGAAAAAAAATCTAAAACCTCGGAAATCTCTTTTTCTCTTTTGATTGCCCGCAAGATACCGTACTGTATCGATTAAGTAAGGCCTACAGACGCTTGTTTAGGCTGAAGAATCGTTAGGACCCGATTGTAAAACTTTTTACGACACCTAACATACCTGCCTTCAGCCGCCAATAGCAAATTTTCGATTTTATTTTTTTGTGGCAATACTGATGGGATCCTAACGTTTTTAATGCTTGAACAAACGTGAACTAACGTCGCCCGATGCACCCACATAGTTAGATTTGTCAATTCCAGGGTGGGGTGGTTGGCGTGAAGTTAGCCACCCCATAGTATGAAAAAAAATCTAAAACCTCGGAAATCTCTATTTCTCTTTTGATTGCCCGCAAGATACCGTACTGTATCGATTAAGTAAGGCCTGCAGACGCTTGTTTAGGCTGAAGAATCGTAAGGACCCGATTGTATATCTTTTTACGACACCTAACATACCTGCCTTCAGCCGCCAATAGCAAATTTTCGATTTTATTTTTTTCTGGCAATACTGATGGGATCCTAACGTTTTTAATGCCTGAACAAACGTGAACTAACGTCGCCCGATGCCCCAACATAGTTAGATTTGTCGATTCCTGGGTGGGGTGGATGGCGTGAAGTTAGCCACCCCACTTTCAAAAAATAAAAAAAAATGATTGCGTCGGGTCCTAACGATTTGATTTGGTGAACTATCATGAACTAACGAATATCTTTCGATATAAAAATAGAAATAGCAAAAAAAGTGGTTTGGGGTGGTTAACGTGAAGTTAGCCACCCCATTTTGTTTTTTAAAAAAATCGACGTTACGATCGGGTCCTAACGATTTAACCTGCTGAACAAACATGAACTAACGATGAACTAACGATACCGATATTAAATGTCCAAAAGTCCGAGATCTCTGGAACAGTTATTCAACAGTCAAGTTGATAAATTATATATTTAGATATCTACCTATGTATTTATAAATCGTAACATTTAAATTATCATATATTTAATATCTACCTATGTATTTATAAATCCTAACATTAACAATGTCACCTTAATACACCTATCAAATATATTTATATTTAAGTACATTTTCATATTATCCTTATCCCCCTTATTATTTTATGATGTTCCATTCCGACATAAATCGAAAAGAGAGTTATTGTATATCTACCCGTATAATTTGAATTTTCACCCATATTTACTTATTTTTAATTTTACCCGTGTACCTGTTTAGGTTTTATGTCACTCCGCAAGGTTGAGACAGAATAACAGCGTTGCAAATTTCTCACCTGCAATTTGCAACATTATGCTGAGTCTTTGCCTGTTCTTGATTGTACACATTGTGGAACTTTAATGAAACACCAGCATTTCCCATATTTATATTTAAGCTTCTTTTTTTCTGTATTTAATGTGTTACTTTTCAACTTTTTAATGTTTCTGTTTTGTGTTTAAGTTTTGTAATCTCACCTTTTTTTGTTCTGTAATGTGTGCTTTTTGAGAATAAAATGTTTCTTTCTTTCTTTTCTTTCTCGATATGCCATTTGCGGGCAAACGGTTTGGGGTGGTCAACTTCACGCGGGCGTCCCAATAGTAGCATCTTAGTAGAATGTGGAGAAGTGGATGTCGATCGAGGAGAGGGGCACATGATTAATACATACCAGTACTATTTAAAATTTCCTACAAATCAGCCTTACATATGATATCCTTAGAATTTACGGTTATTTTGTAATTTAGAATCGAAAAGTAGAAAAAAACACATTTTTATTTTTTCGAATATTTCTAGTTCCTCTTATGGAAACTCCAAATAGGGAACCATACATAATTAAGAAATTCAGCCTGTATAAAATAAGGTATCAACTGTTTAAATCACAAACATAGTTTTGTAGTTATGGCAGAGTAAAAGTCGTCTTGAACATTGAACTAACAAACACTTTCTATGGCTGGTTTTAATGGTACACTTTTGCACCGAACTATAAGCCACCTAAAAGTAACTTGAAAAATATGCCCGATTAAAGCAATTGCATGATGATTTTATAGAGGCAGAATTTCTTAATTATGTATGGTTCCCTATTTGGAGTTTCCATAAGAGGAACTAGAAATATTCGAAAAAATAAAAATGTGTTTTTTTCTACTTTTCGATTCTAAATTACAAAATAATCGTAAATTCTAAGTATATCATATGTAAGCTGATTTGTAGGAAATTTTAAATAGTACTGGTATGTATTAATCATGTGCCCCTCTCCTCGATCGACATCCACTTCTCCACATTCTACTAAGATGCTACTATTGGGACAGTTTTGCACCTAACTGTATGTCCAGTAGTGGACTGCAACGGGCTGATGATGATTGAGTCATCAAAACCTTAATAAGTATCATCAAATGTAATCTGCTTTTTAAAAATAAGCTTTATACTCATGTCTTTACAGACCACTTTCCAATACACGTCGTCAAAAATTGTTAGGTCAATTCGTATGCGCTCACTTCATTAACAATCTAATTGGATTCTCGACTTTACCATTACAATTAAAGCTAAGAAAAGCGAAGATTATATTCTGCAAGAGAATGTTGGGACTTGGGATTAAAATTGGTCTCTAATTGCCTGGTTTTAAGAGCATTATTACAAAAAATATGGTACATGTGAGCGACACATGGTTACATTTTTTGTGGCAATCTTTTTATCGTTAAAAATCGCCAACATGTCTTTGAAATACTCGTAAATACTTTTTACTACTCTTTTAAGACTCAAAAATAGATTAGCGTAGTTCATATCAGATTATGGCTGAATGTTAACAACAGTTTTAAAAACCGGCCAAGTGCGTGTTCCGACACATAATGCGTTCCGTTCCTACTATCAAAAGGTCGTATCTACCAACGAAAACTTTTTTGGAGATAATGCGAGCGTAATTAATCGAAACATGTCGAGGAAAAATCGACTTAAATTACGTGAGTCATGCGTTATAAATGTTTTTCATCCTATAGGACGATGCAATACAGCAAAATGTTAGGTTTGAGCTGAATTTACCTGTAAATAGTGACCGACAAAGACGGAGGAGCTTTCACTAAAGTCAGGTTTGCCGACAGCCATAGCAAGTGTGTAGTCTGACCCCTTGTATTCTAATGTGCCTTGTGTGGCTGTGAGCTTGTATTCTTGTACCTAAAACCAAAATAAATGCTTATTTACATGTTATAGTATACATGCATGGTTTGTACAAGATTTACTGACTGCAATGAAAAAACTTAGCAAAGAGTAAGAAAAAATTACAAATATACCTGCTAACATAAGGTAAAGTACTCTAGAAACCGCATTTCTTTGAATGTCAAGCCATGTATGTTTGCAGCAGCTGAAACTAGGGTTCGAAATTATCAGGATAGTAGGGAAGATGCAGCTGTAATATTTACTATTATTGTGTAATCAAAATGTTGAAAAAGCATAAAATAATAGCTATTAAAACGTTTTTACTTTAATTTATACTAACAATAATTACGATTTGAAGTAGTGTGAAACGGAATGTATTTTAATCCACCAATCATTGTCTAGTGACGTCACTCCTGTTTTGACAACTATGGATGGTATAGTAAAAGATGACAATCACATATGACGGCTTTTGCACCATAGAGATTGTCATCCTTACCTTCTACCATCCATAGAACCAAGGATGAACAAATATCATGACTATGGCGAGTGACACTGACACACTTGAGTGACGTCACAGGGACTGTAGCTCCGTTTAGGCGCGAAAATTTAAATTGTGAGTTTGTAACAGCAATTTTTTACTATAAATTATAGTATTTTAATTTTTTTATACACTCGTGGTCTATTCTTAGTGCAATTCTTTCAAATTAAAGCAAAAATATAAATATTGCATCTTGCCTATTGTCTCTGATATTAATCGCGATTTTTATCAGATAATTATCCCCGGTATAGATTTTTTTTATTATAGCTCAACTAATATTGTAGATTTTATCATTCAATATTTTTTTTGGTGCCTTAACAAATTTGGGGTTTTTATCAAATCCATAATTATCGGACATAAAAATCACGATAACTATCATTGATATTTATCCTTTCGAACCCTGGCTGACACGTGGACATGTTTGCCGCGCGAGGTAGCAAGCACACATACATGTTTGCTAGTTTACCAACATGTTGTGAATAATCTGGACATGGCTTTATAGTTAGAACTTTAGAAAAAATGTTTGTAAATAGTTTCTTGAGTCATATGAAAATCAATTCAAATATCCTGAAATTACCTGTGCAGCTCCTTTGACCCTGATCTCTGGTGTGAGCTGATGAATTAGATTAAAGTTGAGGTTCCCTGAGGGATCCACATCTCCGAGTAAAACGGGGAATGCTTCTGTTGGCGACAGCTGTTTAGTGCCAATGTATGTGGCGCCCAACTTGTAGCCGTTCTGAGCTGAACTCATGGTTAGTGTGTGTGACATCTGGAATACAAAAAAATTGTGGATAAAGTGAGGTGCAAGTTTTAGGTTAATTATCCTCGTAAGGAAAATGGACCAAAGTTGTTTCAGACTGGTACCCACAAGATGGCAAAAGAAAGCAAGGAAGTCATCTCACAAGATGGGAAGATGAATTAAAATTAACAGCGGGACAATACTGGAGAATGGTTACCCAAGACATACCGCAATGGAAATCATTGTCATCATCATCTTTGCCAACCAGCATGTCAAGCTGAGCCACATTCTATAAACAGTGTTTCTCAGAATGAAATAAAAAGGCCTAAATAAATAAATCCTCATAAGACCCATGGTCCTTTTATTTCTGTAAGAGTTCAATACTCGATTTTTTATTTGTACATGTTCAAGTATGTGGGGACTTACGGTTAAATAATTGTTTAAGTTGTAAAGCTATTTCTGTATCGAATAAAAAAAAATTGTTTAATTTAAAAAACAATTTTCCAGTTTCTTTAAATCAATATATTCAGGACAAAATCATAATTGCGAGAATTTCTTTTTAAAATACAAGATTAAAAGTCCCACCTGGAAATGGTTGGATATGCCCTTGTTGACCATTAGTTTACCACCTTCAAAATTTACTGGCATTACATCTGCAAAATAGAAAATAAACTCAAATAATAAAACATCTGATATTAATAAAGGTCAGCTTCTATGGATACTACTTGGTTATGCATTAAGGCCATTAATCTGTAAAATATTTTTTCCAGTATCACAAAATAATTTTTTTTATTGATAAAGGAGCCTTATGATTGTCACGCAACACATTTAGAAGTGCCGTCAAGATATAAAAAGGGCTGAATATTAATAAATCAGTTCTTATCAGTAAGTAAACATGGAAATTGGGTCGGGACACAGCACACTTGAGGTACCACAATTCAGTGACAAAATTAACTAAGACTAGCTTTACGCTTTGATTAGGTATCTTGACATGATCAGATTTAAGTATTAAATTGAATAATTTACTAATATTACATCACAAGATAACCAAACTTTTACAAGAGGCTCAAGTTATGTTTACCGGTATTTTCTGAATGAACTGAAAACAACAATATTTCCATAAGATATCCATACCTTTTATTATCATTTCTAATAACGTTTGTACTTGTATTTCCACCCACACGACTCACCTTTGGTTTTTTTGTGCAACTCATCCAATGTTCCTGGATTATCACGGTTGTTTGCATTCTCTAAATTAGTAATGTCCGTGGGTGTGAGCCCAGAGTTGGAGACACGGTATCTGCTCGCTATAGCACCCATTTTATTGAGGAATTTGTTATACTTTCCCTAAATTCCTCAGAAATCGATGAACATGTGCAGTGAAACACAATTCTGTCGAATAAAAGACAATCGCAGCAGTGTGAAGTTGACAGTACACATGTACCAACATAACAAGCAAACCATAAACAAGGATTCTTTTTTTGGTTACCATGCTGTTTAAGACACACATATAACGACTAGGAATATAGTTTTTTTAATAACTACTGGTTACACCGACCGCAAAAAAGTATGAAAAAAGTACTTGCTACTGTCAATTTGACATTGACATATTGTATTGTGCTGTTTGCATTGCATGCATTGCGTTGCTGAAGAATCAGTAATATCAGTATCGATATTTTGCCTGCAATTCGCCTATAAATTCTATGATATAGAACATAATTTGGAGAAATAACAACCCATTCAAGTGCTAAATTGCTTTGTTACACTTACAGTTCGTTTTATATCTTCACAATGCCAAAAGTAGTATCCCGTAGCATCGTGTGTTCAGACACTAAAGATCAAGAAGAATACAACGAGACCAAGCCCCTGCACATCTACTACTGCATTTGCGGCCAGATGTCTCTCATCTTAGACTGCACCATCGACCGTTTGCCCCTACGGCCGACGGACGGGGCGCGCGTAATAGACGGTTCCAAACACGCTCATAAACTCACCTCAGACCCTGATGAGACGGTTTATTTGAAGCGGGAAAAAGGTATCGAAAGGCAATACAGGCTAAAATGCAAGAAATGTGCGATCCCTATCTATTACAAGGCAGATCAAGACAGTAACGTCGTTTTTATCATGAGAGGAGCATTAGTACAAACTTCAGGAGAAAATAATGTAACAGACATATACAAACAAGTAGCGTTACCCCAACCGAAGAAAATTATGGTCACGAAACACACTAAGAACATGGGCAAGTTCAGTTCCGTGACCGTTTCAACTATTGACGAGGAGGAGGATGAGATTGAAGCGAGGGAGGTGGCGGACAGCTATGCAAACAATGCGAGGATCATCGAGAAACAGTTGGAGAGGAAGGGCATGAATAAAAGACAGGCGGAGGCACCGGTGCAGGTGCAAGAGAAGAGAGTACGGGGGACTTTGATTGATAAATAAAGTTAAATAATTACTAGATGGATTTTATTTCAGACTAGGGCGGCAAGACGTTTTCTTGAAGTCTAATTTAAACTTAAACACCATAACAATTGCATAATAATTAGGCAGTAAAATTGCAAAATATTTTACCAATTTACTGCAAAAATACACAATTTCAAATGGATAAAAATTACCTGGTTTAGTTAGTTTTAGTGTTTTATTAAATAATCAGTTGCTAGTAAAATACATTGAAACAAAACTAATAGCATCATTTTTTTATTAAATGAAAACAATTTTACAATGTTCATTTTAAACAATAAATATAATAGTTTAAATATCAATGACTGACGGAATAAATATATCTTTCACTTACATTTTGTATTTACAATAATTATGTACATTCAGATTACTAGCCAATCTGTACTAGGATATAAAAATGTACTTAAAAAAGAAGACAAATTGTTCAAATTCTGAAATTTCTATTTTGTACATTATTTACATATTTTTGTATACCATTCGCAAAATGCGGTTGAAGATCCTGTTGAAAAACGGTAAAAAAATGCAACTTTTTTGGTCTTTCAAATGAATCAGGACAGAAAAGGTGATTAAAAATGTATGACCAACATACACAAAAATCTATTTTGTCCAATTCACATTAATATACAAAACATAGATTGAAAGAAAAAGATCTTTAAATTACCAGAGACAAGTGGGAAGTAAAGATTGGTTGTCTTATAATACAAAGTCATGTAAAAGTTATGTTTCTCATCATTGTGGCGCCTCATACAAAAATTTTAGACATTAGTTGTGTTTGTGTCATACATTTTTAGTATAATTTGAATTTTATCTAATTAGTAGCATCGACATGTCACACCAATGCATTCAGAATGAAAGTAGTCTTAACTAATTAAAAATGTTTAATATTTTTACATCTTTAATAAACTTTAATAGCATAGAATAAACAGACAAATATACACAACAAGGACTAACGAAACATTTAGGATATACATACAAGTAAATCACAAAGTATAGTTTAATATCAACAGAATTGTAGACACCATTTGAATCATTCTATAAGGCTCTCCACACATGAGTGGAATTCAGTCGATCATAGACAAAAATCAGCCGGAAGTCCGAAAAAACCCAACTTCCGGCTTAATTTTGTATATGGTGACTGAATTTTTGTATGCCACGACAAAATGAAGCCGGAAGTTGGGTTTTTTCCGAGTTTTGGCTGATTTTAACTATAAAACTTTCGTGAGACTCTAACAATCGACTTATATTACGTGAGTAACCCGTTATAATTTTATTTTTTTTGGCTGATTTCTGTCTATAATTGGCTGAATTCCGCTCAAGTGTTTGGAGCGACTAAAAAAAAAGAAACTAACCACCAGATTGATGTGAAAGTTATCAACAGAATAAATAAAAGTAAAAGTTTTTTTTCTGTTACAATAGAGTTCACAGAACAAGTCAAGGGCAATTGGCACTTAGTATAAGGATAGGGAAGCATAGAATTGTGCGGTTTTATTTCATAGGGAGAAAATAATAAATTAGGATAGTCCGATAAACTTGAACTAGATGGCGTTAATTCATCTGAACTCCTAGCGCCATCTGTTGACTGATCGAGCACTCAAATTTTATAAATTATTTAGAAAAAAGTTTCTTTTCTTTTTCTCCTTGGGCAAAACGAAATCGGTGATTCATTTATTTACCATAATTATGTTATTTTCTTATGTCTACGGAATGTTGTTCATTTGGAGAGATGATAGCTAAACTACGACATTTGTTCGATTACTTAAAAGGGCACTTACTAGGGGTCCTTACAAAGCTAAATTGTAAAATTTGACACAGTAAATAAAACAATAGTTTGTAGCATACTTATTGATCTTTCGTGGTTTTTAACTTACGCTATTGTTGACAACATAATTATTAAAAAAGAAAAAAAAACATAATTATTATTATATCTGCCTGTTAGCGTTTTAGAAATACCTGTGGTACTCGTAATAGGTAAAGGTTAGGTATAAAAATTTAACGCAACTAGAAAAGGGATTCAATTCAAGTATGTACAAAACCTTTATTTTAGTGGTAGAGGGTGTATGTTGAGTAAACTTCCTCGTAGGATCTAAACAAAGCTTAGGTAACTTAAGTTATAAATAACAATCTGACGTTAAATTTTATTCTGTATTTAATTGTATTTCTTACCCATCCAAACGACAAATTGGTAATCGCCAAGACTTAATGTCTGTCCCGTTTCAACATTTTCAAATAGATAAGTTCATATAGGCTTTCAAAATAAAATAAAATAAATATTATTATCTGAAGTTAAATTTAATTTATGGTATGTATTTTTCGGATTTTCATACGTTTACGTAGATACATATAAACACACTTACATATGTATGTTTACGTGAAAGGAACGTATACCTATACGTTTAAATGTATAAAATATATAATTTACATATTGTATGGTTGTGTATATTGTAGTTCATGGAAACATTAAGTGGCATTTACCCACCGAGGGGATTACACATTAAACGTAATAAAACTTATTATTTAATGTTTGATTTATTTTTGTACATGTTAGATTATTTGTAGATTTGTTTGTAAGTATTTTTTTAACAACTAAGTATTTTCCAATAATTATAATATTTTTTTATTATTTTTCAAAGTCAAGTCCAATAATCCCGTGAAGGAATTCTCAAAGTTGAACCAAAGGGTTGAACCAAGTTCTGTTAATCATGTTCTCCGGTATAAAATTTCAGTCATCATTATTAAACCAACTATTACCTACGTCTACAATTTCTACGGAAAATTGTGTTTTGCTAAAGTTTTAGACATTATATCAGTTCAACGATTATGGAAAGGTATTGTCAAATGGGTAAAACCATGGAAACACGGCGGATTCGAGTTTAAATATTTCTCTAGACCCTAGGAAGATTTTTTTTTGGAATACAGATATAACATTTAACTTATTTAATTATTTGAAGACTAGAAAGAAAAAAGGGTAGTTTACCACCGCTGTTACTGAAATAAGACTGTTAGGTACGGTAGGAGTACGAATAATCCAGTTTATAAAAATAAAAAATGACGCAATCCAATAATCGGTGAATTATCTCCGTACATTGCATTACAAAAGGTTGTGTAGAATAAGTTTTAGTAGGCTACAGGGTTGTTACCCATTAAAATATTTTCTTCACCACCTTCTGTAAGGCAAAATGTGGTGTAGAGTAGAATACATAATACATCAATGGGTGTAGAAAATGATCTAACTATATTCCTAGCTATTTTAGTTATTATAGCTATTTTAGTAATAATACTTTACTTATTACATTGACATTGTTTATAAGCAGAAGAAGTCGTATCCATTGCGATTTCTTAAAGATTTGTCTGCTTAGATGTCGTTGGTCCAATATTACAGGGTCCTATGTTTCACTTATCTAATTGAAATTTGAACACTAATAGTGACACTAAGTCCAAATTTAACTACCCTGAAAATGTAACATAGAACCGTAATATTGGGCCAGCGGTATGTATTTTGGTGTCACAACATTTACACACAACGGAATGAATAGCACTATGACCAAATAATTTCACTATTAGGTACATTTGATGACTTGTGCGCCTTAACGGTTCTCTTCTCGCCATGTAGATTCACAATCACACCTCAAAATTATGTCAAAAATACTTACCGTTATACTGAAAAGAAGCTCCGGTTAAATATGTGAACATCGAACTATATGACATGCCTAAGTAAAGTTTTAAATGTTTAGGTACGTATATCAATAATTTTAAAATTATTTTGATACCTATTTCATTTTTTAAATTTTTACACATCTAGAAAAATTGTAAATTATAACATTTTAATGCATAATTATCTCTATTATTGTTTTAGAGAAAATTATATATCTCTCTCTGAATTATGTTCTTAATCTACATAAAGGACCAACAGGGCTAGCACAAGTGTCTGTTACTGTTTTATCCGTCTCTTTCATCTAGTCCTAAAATGAAAGAGTATAGTCGCACGACATATAGTGCGGCCTTTTGTACCAGCTCTACAGAAAAATAAGTTTATTTTTATTCCACACAATTAACACATTTTTTATTTATTTTTAGATAACAACGGCTATTTTCACTAATATCAAATTTGCATTGTGATTCTCGTTAGCTTAGATTTGCCTACCATTCCGGAGTTGATTTAATTATTTTAGCCGTTTTAAAAACAACAATGTCTAAACATTACCTATATTTAGAGTTACTAATCTCACTTTTTCATCTGTCTTAGCATGATTGTGCTAGTTTCCTGTAGGTCTAGTTTACCGTCCACCTGATTAAACTGCTACAAATATATGGGAAAAACTTTATAAGTAGAACAAATTAAAAAACAATTTAGTTTAGTTTTTATTCCAGACCGACTTAGATCATCATATTATTATTTGTTAAGTACATGCGAAAACTTAAATAAACTTTAGTCTAGTTAATTATTTACTAGATTTTTTTTTTAAGATTTTATTTTGGCAAAAATTTGAATAAAAATATGAAATAAGTATGGACGGAAAACTGACTTGTGTGGACGAAAAGTAGCACAATAACCCTACACAGAATTTAATAAAATAGGAAGTCTAAATATGCATATACATTACCATCAAGTAAAGTAGGTGTTGATTAGGAATAAATACATAATGAAGGAGGTTCCTATTTGTTGCTAATGTTCTTGTAGATGGCGTCACATTAGCAAAATTTTAGTTCCATGTACAGTCAGCAAAAAGATTAGTTTTGCATATCTGCGACTCTGCGTACATCTTTGTCTGTAAAAGTGTCCATTTAATAGTTTTATGTTATCACCACCTTTACCAACCTTAAGAACTAAAGTAAGATTATAGATGGCGCTAATGCGTAAGCGGAGCCATAGAACATGTACAGTCACGCCTGAAAATAAGGATACGTTTTAATGTGACAAACACATGTATCTAAGATTTTACGCCTTGGTCTTCGAGCCACAATTTAAAGGAGGTCCAGATTCAAACAAGATTTACTTACTTACTTAGATTTATTTAAGATTTACTGAAAATATGGCTCGTTCAAATTTGTTACCGGCCAGTCTTATAAGTTTATAACCGTAATAAGATAGAGAAAGTTCCGCTCAAGTCGTTCATGCGGTAATATTGTGGGGCCATTTTTTGGACTGATTCTGTATCCCTAGTTCTATTTGATCGGCGGCCTTGGTAGAGTCGTGGCAACATATTTATGTCACATTAAATGCATCCATATTTTCAGACGTGACTGTATGAGTCTAGGACCTCGTTAAGTGCTGCCACCTATTAACAATATGAGGAACATGCCGTTGCTTGACTCTTAATGATAGTCTCTATTATTAACTGTTCTCGAATCTGAACATGCTTGTGCTATATAAGCACGTTTGTTACGACGTACTTTTCTCTATTGTATATAAATTTATAGACTTCCATTATTTAAATTTCATACACAACAGTATTTTGTATAATCCTTAATGGGCTTTCAAATTTCAATCAGAGAGCAATTGACAAGAAACAAGGACCCCTATTCGACATGCCACACTGT
Organism: Pammene aurita; assembly: GCA_947086415.1. Taxonomy (NCBI): domain Eukaryota; kingdom Metazoa; phylum Arthropoda; class Insecta; order Lepidoptera; family Tortricidae; genus Pammene; species Pammene aurita. The sequence goes on along the minus strand of OX352315.1, from coordinate 20,062,294 downwards.
GACACGTGGAAATCCACGTGAATCAAGTTTTAAATGCGAGATTATGACAACATGTGTCTACTAGAACGTGTCAAAGTGGTCTCACTAGAGACTTGTCAGTTTTCGGTCGTCGGATTGGGCCCAAGTTTAGCATTGACATTTAACATGGAACTTTAATTGAATAGGGTTTCATAAACAGTGAACTGTCGCCGCAACCGATAGACACACAAAAGGAGTCTATTGTTGTCTATTCTAACTATACTTGCGATGGCAAATCGGTATCAAAATCATCTGCAAACCCCTAATATTATCCTAAGCTAACAAAAGAAAACCTTTGAGCACATCTCAAACGTATTTCAATACACTATACCAATACTGGTTTCCTTTTTCTCTTCCTCTTGTGCTGTCTGTGGTGTTTCGCGCCATTGCCGCAATTTCGCGGCGCGGCGCCATCTTGGGCGCCATTTTGTCCGTGTCCGCCATCTTGAGAGGTGCGGCTACTCTCTGCTATAACGGCTTGAAGGGTGGAGGCATTGTCGGTGGCTGGTAAGGGTGGCGAGCTAGCATATCGCCCTGGAACAGCCCAAATGTTAGCCTATACATTCATAAAATTCTGTGTGCTGGGGACTATGACTAGGAAAGTTAACAGGGGCCGATTTCACCATTCACCTACTAAGTACTATTTTTTTCTGATGTAAGAATTTGTAGATATTTAATTAGGCCTGATAATCCATTGACATGGTATGGTACATTTTGTTTTACATCAAATTTAATAATGATGACATACTTATGTTAGACAAGAGTTTTGACCTCAGAATCACACCGGGTCAATGTCAAATTCTTAAATCTCAGATATAATTAATTTAATTTATATTTAATTTAATTTATACCTGGTGCCCGCGAGAAAACGGAAAAAATTTAACCCACGCATTCCTGAGGTCATAAGAAGGACTTTTACATACATTATACAAGTTTAGGTGAATTCCGCCAAAAAAAATTGTTTTGTTTTGTTTTTTTTCTACTTTCTGAATGTTTTTATACATAATAAGTAAAATGTTCTTGGAAAAATGATCGATTAATATGAATTGGTGCATTTTTTTCGTAAAAACTAGTTTATTCAAAGTGTTCCTTGTCACTTTGATATCTGTCAATAAGGACGTCTAGACTAGGCTTCACAATGGTGACATTGCCATCAAAACGGGGTTTTGCACTGAAACACAATAAAAAATATTTTTTTAAAAATTGGTATTAACTCTGAAACTAGGCGAATTTCAAAAAAGTTTATATGACATTTTTATCTTTAAACTATGATATATAATAATGACGGATGGATTATGCACAATTCAAACAATTGTCGCTAGTCGCGCACCGGCAAGCGAGAGATGCGGACGTGCCAATGAGTTCCCGTCACCCGCGTGAGAAAGAGAAAAACTAATTTTCTAACAATGAGAGTGAAAGAGATGTAATGATTGTCAAAATAGATACTTAAACATAACAGAATCGTTGCTAGGTTATGAAATAACTCTGGAAGTATTTTTTGTGCTCATTTTGTTAGAGTATAACCCAACCATAGTAAATATCATTGTCTTTAAATACAATCTAGAACATACTGTTAAAATCTTTCCGTTTCCTCGCGGGCACGTAGTATATACGTAAATTAGTAATATGTTTTATAAGAAATTAATGTTGACCCGGTGTGATTCTGAGGTAAGAAACTTTTTCTAACATAAGTATTTCAACACTATTACCATATTTAAAAAAATCAACCATGCTGGGTTTGATGTAACGCAACACCCCTTAACAACAACAATTTCCATGAGCTATATATAACATAATAAAGCAATCCTTGTCATCTTTAAAGGGTCGTTAGTTCTGTACCCTATTTGTCCCATATTTTATTGGATTAGATAGTAATAATTTATTATTGTTGAAACAAAAAATAATATTATAACAGCAGCTTGCTATGTAGCTATGTGTCATCACTGTCATCAGCCATACATATCAACTTATAATTAGAACAGGCATTGCCGGTACTGGACTTAATTATGTAAGTGGATTAAGTTACAAAATAGTTAATTAAATAGGCAAGTTTCTGACGAAGAATTAGGTAATGGGACACACATGTGAAGATGCAACTATATCTACTAGCCGTACTGTAAAAGGGGACTATGCAAAATTCCTGGACCGCGCTTAACACCGATGGGGAAAGCTGGGCACTGTGGACGCCTTTTGTCGAAACATTAGGGCATGGGTCATTGACAAACACTGGAAATGGAATCAGCATTAGGTTAAGCACAATTCGTGGTAAACATAACATTCAGGTTAGTGCATTCGGAGATGCTTGGACATGGTTTTTATGGTGTTATCGACCCCATAGTGCTAAAGTAGATACTTACAACTTGCGACTGGTTTTGGGCTTGCTTTATATTCCTCTCTTGAATCATGAGTTGGTGTGCCGCCCTATGAAAAAGATAAGTTTTTAATGTTCGTTTTTTAATTTATCACTGAACAAATAATAACAGTAAATTGGATTTTCTAGGAGAGAAGATAATAGAATACAGAAGTTTACGGAAGAATTCAGAAATATACTACCTACTATCGTGTCACTACTCTTAACTCACCAGCAATAAATTGAAAAATAGGTATCTATATCGTGATTAATATTAAAGAATTCTGTAGAAAAAGTTATGATTTAGTAGGTAAGGTTATTTTCACTAAAACTAGTACTTAGCAGGCGCGAGCTAATCTGTAAACAAGAGAGTTCGGAGTTTATTTCATCTTAGATTGATAGCTATAGATATAGTACAAGGACATCCGTGCATTTGACCCCACTTGACTTTTTTTGTGAGGTTTTCTGAAATCGCTGGTCTACTCATACAAGCCGCTATCCATCCATGCCCTTTAAATCAATATAACCCAAGTTATCGCTGGAATTCAGCCTGATCTATGCGGTAGAATTGAAAATTTAACTTCTAGGATATGGGCTACCAGATGATATTTCACAAATAATGGCACTATCCTTTCAAATAAAAGTAAAAAGTTTGTTTGTTTGTTTGTTTGTTTGTTTGTTTATTCCTCAAATCAACACTTACCAGTCTAGCTACACATGTTAATACCGGACAGATAAAGCAAGAGAATATGTTACAAATTACTTAAAACTTACGTACTAAATAATTTTAACAAATCCTAATTAAATAATAATGGAGCTTCTAAGTAATAGTAGATTGTACACCAAGGGGATAAAGCACTGTTTTATGTCACGGGCGCAATATTGAATCCTGAACGTAACGAAGGACTCCAGATTTTACTCCCGAGCGCAGCGAGGGGGTTATGAGTTAATTCCCGAGCGAAGCGAGGGAATTAAGACTGAGTCCTGAGTGCAGTGAGGGGTTCAAGCGCGCCCGTGACAAAAACAGCTTTATCCCCGAGGAGTATACTCTACTTTTCTCACCTCTTGCGAGACAATAAAATAGCTAAGGCTACTAGAAACGGATTTTTATTAAAGTAAATCAAAAGTAAAAACCGGCCAAGTGCGTGTCGGACCACACATAGCAGGATTCCGTACCTTCAATGGAATAAGAACCAAACTAATACCAAAAGGTCGTATCTGATGACTATGGAAAAAGTTTTTTGGAGATAACTCAAAAATGGCTAAACCAATATGTCCAAAAAAATTTTCTTAGAAAGTATATGATAAGGCGCATCTCCTCAATTTTTTTCATATTTTTTGGACTTACGGTTCAAAAGTTACAGGGGGGGGGGGGCACAATTTTTCTGACTTTCGAAGCGATTATTTCAGAAAATATTCACTTAATCACAAAATGGTCAAAAAACCTCAGTGTTATTTTTAAAGACCTATCGATTTATGTGTCACATGTTGATATTTAGTCAAAAATATAAAAAATAAAAATTTTGTTACATGTATGGAGCGCCCCCCCCTAAAAATTTTTTTTTTCAAATTTAACTACATAACTGAGTAGCGGCATACAAAATATACCTTATGTGTAAATTTTATTCAGATACGTCGTATAGTTTCCGAGTAAAATGGCTGTGACATACGGACGGACAGACATACAGACAGACATGACGAATCAATAAGGGTTCCGTTTTTTGCCATTTGGCTACGGAACCCTAAAAATTGATTCTTGATACATTAGTCCATTTTATTCTAATTTTATCTTCTATTTTTATAGAACCTGCAGTTTTACTCCGTATACTGCAGCGTCTTATGACACTCGCGGCATTTGTTTTAGGTATTTAAAATTGAGGTGGCCAGCACGATTTTCCGAATAAATTCGATTTTCAAATCAGCTCGACGCGGCGGCGCGGGCCCCGGCTGGCGTCGCGGGGCTATGCACCGTGCGGACTTTACGAAATTAGACTTTAAGCACATAACAATAAGAGCTATGGGAAGTGAATTCACATTATTAACCAGCGGGTTATAATGAGATTTAGTACAACATTATAACCCGGCTAAAGCCAAGGGCTATAATGATTTGCTTTCGGTGAGGTTTGCATGATATATAATTTGGCATTGTCGAGCAGGTGGTGTGAAAAAGTAATTAATGTTTTACATATAGCCTCTTTTATTGCATTATAATTTTTAAGAAAAAAAAACCGACTTCAATGGGGGTAGCCGGTGAAGGATTATTGTAGATGGTGCACTTAGATTCCATACAATGAAATAACTTGCTTAAAAAACGCAGCGGAGAGGACAAATCGCCAAACGTGAACTATGCGTCGTTGAAGAGTTCCGTTCTGATTATCATCAGCAGTTCCACTTCATCAAATGTCACTCTTTTGAATGAAAATGCTTGATTTGTTGATAAAAATACAAAAGTCACTTTATGTATGCCTTTAAGATTTGAGGAATTCCCTCGATTCCTCGTGGAACTCATCATCAGAACTTGAGCTTGACGAAAATTGGTCCTGACAATCTAACTTGCTTAACAAACATAGCGAAGAGGAAGAATCGCCAAACATGAACTATGCGTCGTTGAAGAGTTCCGTTCTGTTCATCATCAGCAGTTCCACTTCATCAAATGTCACTCTTTTGAATGAAAATGCTTGATTTGTTGATAAAAATACAAAAATCACTATGTGTAAGCCCTTAAGATTTGAGGAGTTCCCTCGATTCTTCATGGATCCCATCATCAGAACTTGAGCTTGACGAACATTTGTTCTGACAATTAAACTTGCTAAACAAACACAGCGAAGAGGACGAATCGCCAAACGTGAACTATGCGTCGTTGAAGAGTTCCGTTCTGATCATCATCAGCAGTTCTACTTCATCAAATGTCACTGTTTTGAATGAAAATGATGGTTTTGTTGATAAAAATATAAAAATCACTATATGTATGCCTTTAAGATTTGAGGAGTTCCCTCGATTCCTCATGGATCCCATCATCAGAACTGCGTTTTGACAAAAACGGGACCAATCTGTATATATATACTTACAATCAAAAAAAAAAATTTCAAAATCGGTTCAGACATGACGGAGTTATGGAGTAACAAACATAAAAAAAAAAAAAAAAAAAAAAAAAAAACATACACGCCGAATTGAGAACCTCCTCTTTTCAAATCTTGAAGTCGGTTAATAAAATAGACCTGGGGCCGTATTTTAACTTTAAAACACGTTTAGACACGACCCAACTTGAATACAACTCCAATGCATTAACTACGCAATACAGCTAGCACCAAAACTTCTAAAACAGAAATATCGGAATTTGCTTGAAAATTATTCCGATGCAACTTCAGCACAACTTCTACTTTTTTTTTTATACTACGACGGTGGCAAACAAGCATACGGCCCACCTGTTGGTAAGCGATTACCGTAGCCTATGGACGCCTGCAACCCCAGAGGATTCACATGCGCGTTGCCTACCCTTTAGGTACCAATTCACTCCTTTTTTGAAGAACCTCATACTGTAGCTGTTCTACTGTTGTGTGTTGGAGTTATGTTTGAGATAGAGTGTGTTTTTCAACAGAGTTTTTTTTTTATGTATGTTCACCGATTATTCGAAGACGGCTGGACCGATTTGGAAAATTATTTTTTTGTTTGAAAGAGTATACTTCACAGTTGGTCCCATTGTAACCAGGTCAGGATCTGATGATGGGATCCTGGAGAAATCGAAGGAACTCTTCAACTATTATAGACACACCTATAGTGATTTGAGTATTTTTTACAGCAGCTCGAGCATTTGCTGTTGGAAAGGTGGATGCTAAGTGAAGTCGGTTCTTTTTTGTTTAAAATTATTAATAGATTTCATCATCATCAACTTAAGAATTGTTCTCTTGTCGGCGGAGTATGTTCCACCTATCCCTATCCTGCGCCAGTTCCTTGACCTTTTGATACGAGACGGCTCCTACTTTTTCCTTCACTTGGTCCATGTAGCTGCGTCTGATTTTAATATTGTTTATGTATTATATAATTATAATACGGCACCTGCCCTAATTGGAAAACCCTTTAGAATTCACTCGCTGCTTTTAGATAAGTTATACCTTCAATTATTTTATGGCAATTCTAATTTTTTTTATTGGAATCTATATTGCGATATTCATTTATCTCCTTATCTGTCACTTAATACATTAAACAGCGATAGAGGTGGAGATTGAATTACGAAATATGGATTTAGTGGCCACTGCTTGACTGCTTTACTAATGTGGAGATAGAATGTTTTAGAAATTCCTTCCAAAATGTACCTTATGGAAGGATGTGGGCTATATCGCGAGCTAGATATTTTCCAGAAATTTCTTCAGTTTTGGAAACTTTCTATAGCTTTCACAGCTGCACCTTGGAAACAAAAATCCGCGAGTACCTGTCCATTTCCTCCTGCGTCATCTCTAGCGCCTCCTGCATCTCCCGCGAGGTGTTCCTCACGAACTCTGCGTCGCAGTATGCCGCCAGACCCTGTTCAGCTAACACCTGAAGAGGATTCAGGAATTAGCACCTTTCTGAATTTTAGTTATCTTGTACTCGTAGCGTAACTTAAAGTGGGAAGACTAATTTCAACAAAAACCTTCTGCTATGCTTTTTTTAAAGAATAATTTTGTTCCCGATGGAGCTAATCTGAGCCATTGGACAACTCCTTTTATATTACTGTAAGTTGGTGCATTCTTTATACCAAAGAACATCACAATATTTCCTTAGGCCGTTTGGTTTCTTTGGACAAAACATCTTGGGCTACGCGCTCATCAGATCTATTTTTAGACTAGAATGTTTTACTAAATTAAAAACCTAAAAAAAAATTACCTAGTCATAGCGACTCCTCTTTTGTTGTTACCGTAAGTTGGTGCATTATTAATGCCAAAGGGTATAGAAACATTTGAAAAGTCATATTTGTGTGCTGAATTCCGTTTTGGCTAATGCTCTACTTGCTTTCGTTAGAGTTTGATAGTCACAATAGTTTATGTACAGTACACACCCTAGTAACAAGGCTCTCAGCTGATCCAACTACCGGAACTGAGGAGTTGATGCCACGCGGACTGCCCGGCAGTGAGACCACGCCGCGGCCCGAGCTATCGTCTCCTGTAAAACATACTGAGGTGAAGATATTGCGACGTAAGTGTTGAATTTTCATCGTTCATACTGTACTAATTGACGAAAAGTTTCTACAAATAATACTTTTACTATTGAAAGTGGCTATAATATCTTAAGATTCCATTGAGATATTGTACTACAACCATAAATCCAGATATATTTTAAAACTATGTATGATAGTTTGATATAGTTCATTGGTTACTCGTTTGTTTTTTGTCGCGTGCAAAAAAAAGTGTCTTAAAGGGCCTGAAAGTAATATTGAGACTAAGAACTGGTTTTAAATTTAGCTTCTCCAAAATCATTCTAATAATTAGATGGAATACTCTACTGATATATTTTCTATTGTTGAAGCGTAACTAGCCACTCTATTTAATGTTAATCTACAGCTTTAATCTATTTAGTTAACAAACGGCAACTAAATCTGATGTCCTCGTGGATATTTACGATTTTATTAGAAGCTGTCGTGCTAAAATAAAGGAAAGGGTGAAAGTAGAAATTTGGAAGTATCAGCACAATTCATAGAATATTTATGGACGCTGTGCCGATTATATGTTTAAATGCGGATGGCGAGATTCCCCCTCGTGTGACTGCGGGGCACCAAAGCAACATCATTTACGACTGCCCTAAGAGAAAGTTTAATGGCAATTTTGCAGACCTGCTTGAGCCTAGTGAAAACGCAGCCCAATGGGCGAAGAATCTGCATATCGCTCTCTAATTCCTTGATAACTGTATTTTTGGAGCGACTCTAATATAGGAATAATGTATTTAGCCATACGATTAAATAATAGTACATTACTTACCAAGGACTGTAAAAGAAAGAAAGCCCGAAATCGCAGGTATTTGTAACCCGAGCCGCAGGTGAGGGTTGTAAATATGCGATAGAGGGCTTTCTTTTTTATTGCCCGTGGTGAGTACACAATTTTACGTCTCCATCTGGCCATAATGCGAGTTTTACCGCACGCTACGCGTACGGTAAAACTCACATTATGGCTAGGTGTGACGTAAATAGAATATTTATTAAAAGAGATAATTTACATAATCATATGATTGACTCGGATAAATTCTAAGTATGTATTCAATTATAATGATTTATTTCTGGCATTGTAAATCCGTATGAAATTCAAGATACGTTACCATATTTTATGTATTTCAATTCGTGTCTATATAAAACCTGTATGACCGCCAAACCCTAGATTTTCTTTATAATTTTCACTGAGAGTATATTTTAATAATGTAGTTTTTGTCTTTATACCCCCCATAAATGTAGATAGGTACATAGATAGATAGGTAGATAGATGTATGTAATTTTGATTGTTCCTTAATATTTTATAAATAGTGATGATACCGATCAAAGCATCCATTCCATCACCCTATGTAAATCTAAAACTCAAGTTTTACTTTTTCTAGAAGCTGCTAGACCTCTTCTATTTACTAAGATGCACTATTATAGCTCATCACACGATTTCTTTACATGCTGCCATATACAGAGTGTTTTTTTAAATAACTAGCCATATTGTGCGAGGTTATATGTTAGGCCATACTAAACAAGTTTTACTATGGGGCAAACTCCGATATCACAATAAAATCTTGGCTGTTTCGTATTTGGGCCGAACAGACATCGACATTTTCTATGGGGAGGCCAAATTTGTTTTGGGATTTCTAGGTTAGTCCCATAGAAAAAGTTGTTCAATATGACTTACCTAAGCACTTCTAACAATATGTCTAGTTATTCAAAAAACACCCTGGACATAAATGGTTATTGTCTCAATTATTTAAATAGGTGTTAAATTTTAGCTGCTACAGTTTATGGATATGATTATTCTGTCGTAGCAAATTCAGCGGTTATTTAATGTGTATAATAATGTGCAAAATATAGTGTTAGTTAGTGTAGTATGGCTAGCCAAATGTGGCGAAAGCTTGACCAAGTTCGAGATAATTACCCACCTCTTTCTGTACCATCGCCCACACTGTTAATTGCCCATCGGTGGACCTTATGCCTTTTGTAATAAGGTTCACCGATGTATATTTAAGAGTGTTACTGTTTGTACTATGGCAGTACCAAGCGTAAAAAAAGAGATAAGTAATTTCTCAGCTTGCTGTTAACTGCCAGATCTGGCTGGTCATATTCTAATGTTAGTTTGAAAAAGTGATTTGATTGGCAAAAGCTCAATGTGATAGTGTTCATGTATACCGTCCCTTTCCTCCTTCATAGTTCTGTAAAACCTTGGAATTTTATTAGTGATGTATTAATTTTTCTACAATTTCCGGAAGCTTCCTTCTAAGGAATAACAAAAATTTTGCTACGTCTAATTTATTTGTAATTTTTTTATAAAATTGCCAATATCAATCTGATGCTGCAAAATAATCCAAAATTTCAAACGTCAAAAGAAAAGTGATTTTATTTAGCAATTGAATAACAATAAAATCATGAAATACGGAAGTGCTCTAAAGAGATGGGTAACCTAATTATGAAAGGAAAAAATAAACATGGATTGGTTTCGAAACAACCATAAAAAGTTCAGGATCGTTTTACAGCACTATGCGTCGTTTATTAAGACTTGAAGAAGGAGGCTCCCAGAAAGGGTGCGGACCTGGCGAGTGCGGTCGAGCTAAAAGCTGGGCGGGCGGCGCATGCGAGCTCGCCGCCCCTGACGAGGCACTGCGCACCATCCGACCTGTCACCACTGGCTTGATGGCTCGGAGACTCCTCCTCTCTCCTCCTCGGCATGCCACCTTCGCGTGGGAGAAGGCAAAGGGAAGCTTCGCTGCTGCATTGTAGCCGTATAACGTCATCGTTTTGGCCCCGGTCGTCGGTGTACATTCGCTTGCAAGATGCGGAGGTATCTTCGGATGTATAGCTTCAAAAGCGCTTGGCGACGGTGTTTTCTCCTCTGGTGACGCCTTCCTCGGTATTGGTAGCTTCTCCCTGGAAGACGTCGAGTCTTCTGGGTGAACTTTTTGTTTAGACACAGCAGGGGACGTTCGGATTGGAGCGGCCTCGCTCGGTGTCGTTAGATAGTTAACGCAACCGAAAGCGAGGCCTATTTGACCTAACATCTCCGGGTAATTAGACTTTTGATTGCTATACGTTACCGGAATCCACGGAAGGATGCAGTAAAATAGAAGATCGTGTTAGGAAAGGTGTTAGTACTAAAGCTAGGGTTATTAGTGCTGTGGGCCAGAAGACTTATCTACTTCGGGGAAAACAAACTCAAAACCACACAAGACTACCTTTGTAAGCGTTCTTTAGATCATTTGTGGTTTTTCTGCAATGTAACAAGTAATTGCCATTTAGAATTTGAGATATAGACGGATTATTTTCTAAATTGTAGAATATCTAGTTGGCCTTGTAAACAGACATCTTAAAGTGCGAATATGCCAACGTTAGAGCTTAATATTATTAGAATTTTAATGACATTAAAGCAATATTGCGATATGATATTACATTTATAGGAAAAGGTTTCAACTCACTCTAGAACTTGGTATATCTTCTCCGATTCTCCATTGAATATTAAAGGCCTTAGTGGTATTTGCTCTTTGGGTTGTCCATTCGGTCTGAAAATTTAAGTTGGACCTCACACAGTTATTAATATTTCTAAACTAACGACAGGATGACGGTTGGTAAATTATTATACCTCATGATTAAAATAACGAAACATTAACAAGACAAATGCTGCGATTTTGAGAATAAATGATAAACATAATATTTAAGCTGTTGTAAATCTTATAGATAAGGCAGCTAGAAACGGTACAAATAATAATAAAAATGATACTGTTGATAGTGTTGACTGTCGCAAAAATAATAATTAGTATGGAAATGTTCGGGATACGTTTACTCACACTGACGGTGCTAAAGGTAAAGTTCCTACTCCATATTCACGTTGCATCATCGAACTCAGATGATTACCCACTCCTTCTCCTAATGAACATTACAAAAAGTCATAATATAAAAGCACCTCACCACATCCTCAATAACAAGCAGTATATAACTGTTTATATTGGGAGCAATAAATTTTTGTCAGTATTGGTCTGAAAGAGGCGTACATTTCAAAATCAATCGTGTTATCATATTAGACAGCAGACCGTTTTTAATTTGATTATGATTACAAAATGATATATTTACCCATCGGAGGATCCCCCGGTTTCCTGTGTCTGTTCATATGCCTGTTGGATCCGTGTCTTCGAATGCTCGACCACACGCCTCCAAATAATGAATGGTTTCTCTGTTTGGACACATTCAGCCTTATTATTCAGTCTTATTATTTAATATTCGCATTGCCTTATCAGTTTTAACATATGCCCTTTGGTCTTAATGCATCTCCTTTTTGTAATAGATCAAATATAAAGGGAAACATGGATTGGCACCAAAACAAATTCCAATTGAAATATAAACATTGAACATTTTCTAAAGTGTACTTTTACAAGTATTGTTAAATGAATGCTTCCTTCTTAAGTTCTGCATTTCTTACCCTATGCATTGGCACATCACATTCTGTAGTAATGTCGTCAAGGTTCCCTGATATAGCTCGTTTCAGCTCAGGTCCGGCTTCGTGAAGAGTTCTGAGACCCGCCTGAAGAGTCATCTGGTGACAGGCTTCATCATTCTGCCTCAACTCTTGCTCCTTCCGCTTTTTGAACCTTGTGATTAAGACGGAATTATTGAAAATCAAATGGTACATTGATGGTAACTGTGCAACTAGGCTAGAAGATGGAAAATCTAGTGTAATCTAGGCTATGCGTGATCTAGGAGCCATCGTATATAATCTATTAAATTGTATTAAAAATTGTATCTTTGATAAATTGCGTAATATACTAACTAATAAAAAGAAAAGTTAAAGTGCAATGGCGATATTAAAATATTGTTTCTTATGCATGTTGTAAAATAATTAGCAACCTAAGTAATAGAACCATTTAAGACAGTTAAAATGCTACAATATTCCTAAAAGAAAATCGGCCAAAGACAACCTAGTTTAACTTTAACGACAATTTAAGTTTTTAAACAGAATTTCACAAAAACACAACATTTAACCATATATTACCAAAAGGAAATTATATACCATATTTTTTGGAATCAGGGACAACCCAAAAATACATGCCTTGAAGCTTTCGTGGGAGCTTTAGTTATGTATATTTATTTATGTCGTCTTAGGTACATGCATGGACCCAAACTATTTGCGGGTAGTTATAGTTACACATATTTTAAGTTCTAATTTAATTTACCATTTTTACACTGGAGCCACACTGACAGTAATGTACAATTAATCGTGATCCATTTTTTCTTAATTATGCCGACTTGCCAGAGGAACACAAAACACATAAAAAAAACTTAAGAAAAATTGTTCTTGTGTAACGCCCAATTCGAAAATATCGAAACGAATTTAGTATAACTTGATAAAGATTTTAAATTTTGATGTTTGATGGCAATAAATGGCATAAACAAATAAAGACATCACGAATATTTGCATCATAGCCAGTGTGGAGCCTGCTTTAGGATAAGTGTAGAAACACTAATTGGGAACATTCGAGTCCTACACATACGTCCGATGCGTTACTTACGCGTGATTCCTATGAAACAAAAATAACAGTGTCAGTGTTCGAAACAAATCAAACTTTAACGTAATGTAAATAAAGTCGAAAATGGAACTGGATTATGAGTGATCATTGTTTTTATGATAAAGTGCATCGACATCCCATGTGTTTATTGCAGTGGAAGAAAACATGTATTAAGAACTTAGATTCAAGATTCTATACCTACATCGCTGCTTTCAAATCTGAAAGGCGCAATATAGTTGAAAGTATAATTCCCTTTTATTAAAATAGTATTTATCATTCTCCCTTTTCTGATCAATAAGTATAATAGTTTCGTTTATATTTATATTATGAGATACAAAAGTACACATACTCCTCAGATATGATCTCAGATGTGACCTCAAAAGAAATGTATCTCGATTGGAACCTCGTTCTCTTGAGATATCGGTGAGTGTGTAAATTAAACCAAATATAAAGAAGATCTCACAAACATTAGGTAAAAACTATTAAACCAGTGACTTAGAAACATAACCCTTTACCAACATATCCTGTAGGGATCAATGTTACTCTGCGTCCGTAAGAAACACCTTAGCCACCCCTACACGTGATCCCTGGTGGTGCTAAAAAGTAACAAACTTGGCAGCTGCACTGTCCCATGTGGAACTCGCAGCACTCACTGGATTTTCTTTATCATCTGCTTTCCCACTAAACCACTACCCCAGGGAAGGGAACCCCTATCTATATCCAGTGACATGTAGCCATAAGATAAAATAAAAAAAACATATCCTACCTTCTAAAGTAGTCCTGTATCAGGAAGGTGGCATAGAACTTGCCAACGGTGATCTCATTGGGGTCTCCTGGCGGTGGTACGACCTGGTCTAGAAGCTTCGGAGACGTTCGTTTCCAAATCTTCTTGATGACCGCTCTTAGTTCTGTGTTGCAGTCGTCTATATTACCTGTGGGAAAAATGTGGGTATTACCTATTTAAGTTTACGGTATATTTTTTATGAACACCTACATAATGTGAAGATGACGTTCACTAATAAAGATGTGTTGCACTGCGCCACTGCCGTCAGTCCGTTTTTTAGGGTTCCGTAGTCAACTAGGAACCCTTATAATCAAAAGTTAAAGTAAAAAATGTGTTTATTCAAGTAGGCATAGCAACACCACTTTCGAATCGTCAGTTACAATTATTATCTTAAGATAACTGACTGATTGTTGCAGCTAATATACAGTATGTATAATTCAGAGAAATATATTGATGCAATTATGATATAGTTTCGCCATGTCCGTCTGTCCGTCCCCGGCTTTGCTCAGTGATGGTTAGTACTATATAGAAAACTGAAATTTGGTGTGAGTATGTGTTTTAATCACGCCGACAAAGTGGTAATACAAAATCTGAAAAAAATATTATTGTTTAGGTAGTCCACATGAAGTGGGGGGTGATTTTTTTTCCGCTTCAAACCTATCGTGTGGATTTTCATTGGTATTTAAAAAAGAATAAGGGTATTTTAAAACAGTTTTTGCATAAAAGTAATACTTTCGTAAATACTAGCTACGAGAAAACTCTGTTAATTTCTATCTACAAATAGACATGCGTAAAAACCGTGAAAGTTTAAATCAGTACCCTCAGTTTTGATCTTGAGAGAAGTCCTGACGACGGCAAAGAGTGTGGCATTGAAGAGCACCGTTCCGTCAGAGTTGAGTGGCATGTTCATGGACACCAGTCTCTTGCAGGCAACGCGGTGTGGACACAGCTTTCCAAACCCTGAAGTACATGTGGACATAAATATACGTCAGCTTAGGTAGTGATAAACTACGATAACATGTCCCGCCGCTCCAAAATTCAACGTTTCAATGTATTTGTGAAAGTGTTTATTATAAGTAGCACCACCAAGACTCCCCGCATGTGTGCGTGCTGAGCCAGCCGTCAAACAAAAACAAAACACTCTTTCGTAGGGCTGTGACTATGACTAAACACATTGAAATAGTAATTTGAAGGGGCGGGACATGTTATCGTAGTTTATCGTATGTAATCTAAACGTGATAGTGAATGGAAGACGAAAATTTATAAAAATATTGAAAAAAAATCTGACCATTTTTCTCACTGAATCTTAATGGACTAAGAGCTGGCCACTTCAGATATGATACAATAATGATAGCAACGAAACCCGTCTCATAAGATTGCAATACTATCCTTATTGCTAGATCCGGGCATCTGGCAGCTTTTAATGGGTGGAGGTCAAAGTGACAGACTAGCAAAATTTTTCAGTTGAAAAAAAGTAATATCAAAATAGGTAAAACTGCCGAAGTTGTCTGATTTAGAGGACTGGGCCTATATTTTAACATTAGAACAAAAAAACATTGCGTATTATTACAGAAACAGAAACAGTAGGTTACAAACTATGAATTTCATCATATGTCGTTTTGGACTACTTTCCCCCTTCAGAAAGTTTTGGCAATGATATAATCTAATTATTTATGTAATTTATCATAACTTATGATTCATAAGACTGCATCAAAACCAGAACTCATTTGTTTGCATTATTTGATCTCCACCACTTTACACCTGCCAGATGTCCAGATCTAGAAATAAACATAGTATAGCCAATTAACGACAGGGGTTTCGTCCCTCATATTATAGTGTCATATCTGACGTGGATAGTTCTCCGTCTATAATGATCATAACTATAGAGGGATACTTTGTTTCTATTTTAGTTTTCGGTAATATATTGGTCATTTGCTGAATACGGACCATAAGGTAAAAGAAGAACTTACCTAAAGGAGGACTAATTTTTCTTAATAAAGTAACTACATCTAAATGTTTAATTCGACCCTTTGCGTCCGGATCGTATTCACTCCATAATCTGTAAATTTAAATAACACAGAATAATATCAGGGCCTTATTCTAACTTTAAAACACGTATAGACCCGATCCAACTTCAATGCAACTCCAATGCATTAACAATGCAATACAGCTTCGGCATAAACATCTGAATCAGAAATATCAAAATTTGCTTTAAATATATTCCAACGCAACTCCAATACAACTTCAATATTGGTCAAAGGTTTGTTGTGTGTTGGAGTTATGTTTGAACCTACCTCAAACATAACTCCACTGTCGTGTACTCGGTTGGAACGAAGTTGATGAATGGTTGGAATGTTATATTATGTCTTGTTATTTTATGTTATGTTACGTACTGGTCTGCTATATTATGTTATGTTCTTCATGCCTGTGTCTGTGTCCTTGTCCGTGTCTGTCATCCTCATCCTATTTCTCATTTTCATTACATTATGGACTAAAAGCTGGCCACGTCAGATATGACACAATAATGAGAGCAACGAAACTCGGCTGGTTTGATTGCTATACTATCCGTATTGCTAGATCTGGGTATCTGGCAGCTTTTAATGGATGGAGGTTAGAGTGACAGACTGGAAAAAAAAATTAAATGGAAAATTGTAATACCAGAATAGGTAAAAACTGTCGAAGTTGTCTCAGTTATAAACGACAGGGTCTATATTTTAACATTAGAACAAAAATCATTGCGTATTATTACGGAAACAAAAACAGTTGGCTATACTATGAATTACATTTTACGTAGTTTGGCATTACTTTCCCCAAACAGAAACTTTTGGCAATGATATAATTTTATTATTTATATAATTTCTCATAATATTGTATCAAACCCAGAACTCTAGTATTTGTTTTCTTGAAGTGGTTTGCATTCTTTGACCACCACTACTTTACAGCTGCTAGATGTCCAGATCTAGAAATAAGCATAGTATAGCAAACTGACTAGAGCGGTTTCGTTGCTCTCATTATTGTGTCATCTGACGTGACTAGCTCTCCGCCTACATATTTCGCAACCGTATGGGTTGTGACGGGTTTTCGTGACGATCTAATCTTACACTTTTTTCGCTTAGCCCCCCATGCACCAACCGTCCGATAAGGAACTTCGTTCCATAAATTAACTCTGTCAAATTGATGAATACTCGTATGTAGTAAAAATTTGGGGCCTACGTACGGTCACTGACTTTTGTTGAGCAATTTAGGGTTCGCATTGTATTCGACACTTTATAGAGTCAGTATTAAACAATAAGAAAATAGCTGGAACCTCTCAACATTAAAGTCCATGACTGTACGACGTGTAGGTGTCTAGATTAGCTTGACCGAGCCAAATACATTTTAAAATTATTGTTTGACTTATTAGTGCTGTGTCCTATGGCTATTGTATTTATATATAAAAAATATCTATCGTTTAATCCGACATACCTTATAAATTCATCTAAGTGGTGTGGTCCCAGAATTGACCAGTCTCTGGTCAAATAATCAAAGTTGTCCATAATGACGGCTACAAACAAATTGATAATCTGCAATAAAAAAAGAGTTAAGGATATTAGATAAGACAAAATAAATCTTTAATTCACATAAATTAAATAGGCATGGTGAATTTTTTTCATGTATGGTATCAATCGATTCGTTTTGTTGTAAGGATCAAATGTCTATATACGGCCAATTGCGTTAAAGCAACACAAAAGTCAGAAATTAGACTTAAAGTCTGAGATTTGCATTTCTCGAAACGCTCCTAACAAAATGACGTGCAAAAGTGACGTCACGATCATATAGTCGCCCTGTTTAAAGTATGGAAAAATTATGAAATTGCTATTTTTACAGTGAAATGTTGCGTTTATGTATATGGTTACCATAAAATTTATTTAACTGTAAAATGTTAAAAATCGAATGGTATCATTGTTTTTTAATTACGTACTTTAAAAATTTTGAAATTTTGAAGCATGATATCTTTGAACCATTGCAATAGACTTTCTTTAATTTTCACTTTATTTGGATATATTGGTAATTCTGCATCCAATCAACTAAATTTTATTGCATAATTCAACATATGTCTCTAGGGGTCTCCGCACTAAGCTTCGCGTGTATGTATTGCGGTGAAACAATTACCTAATGGATGAAAAATCCTTGAAGAAGTGTTTTAAATTAGCCTAGGATACACGCCTAGATACCTATATCCGCCTTATTTGTCTGGCGGCTGTATAGCGGGAATTTTATACGGATTTGTCTGCGGACAGAATTGTTTGGCGCCATATCGCCGGGTGACACCCAAAACTCATTAACTACTACCACAAGTTAATCAGTAACACAGCAAAGTTGATTTTCGTTAAATATTTTTTTGCAATTAGTGAGTTTTGGTTGTCGCCTAACGATATATCGTCGAATCAGTTCGCCGGGCAAATATGTGCTTTTTTTTATACCACGACGGTGTAAACAAGCATACGGCTCGCCTGATGGTAAGCAGCTACCGTAGCCTATGGACGCCTGCAACTCCAGAGGTGTCACATGCGCGTTGCCGACCCTTTACATGGAGGATTCACTGTGTTGACGGCTAAAGAAACAAGAGGGTCCCTCATCGTCATTGAGCTCATTGAGCTTGTATCCCTAAGCTTACCATTAGTATGATTCTCTTAAAAGGGTGTATTCAGATCTATCCCTGCCTCGATCGCGTCCAGTATGGCGATGGCGGGAATAGATAGAAAAGATTTATATGAAAAACTTCTATGAAGTAGGGAAAGGAGAGTACGGAGCTGCAACATTCTAGCCGGATTGCTCCTCATAGTTGTCTACTGTTTTATTTCTTTGTCTTACCAAGAAAGGATACATACGTAGAAGTAGGGAAAGGCGTTGACGGAGTCGCAGGAACCAATAATCTCGCTGGGTTATTTGTAGTTGATTACAGTTTCACGTTTCGCTCTAAGAAAGAACACATCATGTAGAAATAGATGAAGTAAGGGAAGCAGAGTAAAGAGCCGCAGGAGCCAATATTCTCGGCGGGTTCCTCGTAGTTGATTACAGTATACGTTTCGCTCTTACCAAAAAAGAACACAGCACGTCGAAAGAGATGAAGTAAGGGAAGGAGAGTAAAGAGCCGAAGGAGACAATATTCTCGCCGGGTTCTTTGTAGTTGATTACAGTTTTACGTTTCGCTCTAAGAAAGAACACATTACGTAGAAATAGATGAAGTAAGGGAAGGAGAGTAAAGAGCCGCAGACGCCAACATTCTCGGCGGGTTCCTCGTAGTTGATTACAGTTTTATGGTTCGCTCTAAGAAAGAACACAGCACGTAGAAAGAGATGAAGTAAAGGAAGGAGATAAAAAGAGCCGCAGGAGCCAATATTCTCGGTGGGTTCCACGTAGTTGATTACAGTTTTACGTTTCGCTCTAAGAAAGAACACAGCACGTAGAAACAGATGAAGTAAGGGAAGGAGAGTAAAGAGCCGCATGAGCCAACATTCTCGGCGGGTTCCTCGTAGTTGATTACAGTATACGTTTCGCTCTTACCAGAAAAGAACACAGCACGTAGAAAGAGATGAAGTAGGGGAAGGCGAGGACGGAGCCGCAGGAACCAACGTTCTCGCCGGGTTCCTCCTCGTAGTTGTCGTCGCAGTGTACCTCGGGCTCCGGTGATACCCCCATCATGATGTCCTGCCACGCCTCCCCTGGAACCGCCAGATTAAAGATAACAATACAAGTATAGCAACTCCCAACTCTTTCAAGTTTGCCCATTAAAAATAAACAGCGTAGTAGATTATTTTACTCAAAGATAATTTCTCATAGAAGATTATTGTTGAATAAGTAAAATGGTATCAATTTGTGATCAGTTTATTCTTAGGCGCAAAACACACTTAGCGGAAATTTAACTATCATAGACATACATCAACCAGAAGGCAGAAATTTGTCCATTGCAACTCCCATATGAAGCCCATACATACAATGAGCCGGATGATGGATTTTTTCACCTTCCCGCAGATTTTTGTCTATGGTAGCTGAATTTGGCTCAATTACCTGTAGCTGAACGAAATAAAACTAGAATGGCTTGCGGGAATGTCTGGAAGTGGTTGTTCCTAGTGATCGGCGTCTCATCATCTATGGCTATTTTTCCAAACACCTAAAAACAAAATGGTCGATATAACATCACTTTTTAACGACTGCTGTAAGGCCCTGTTACATTTGTCCTAGTTAGCTTCCTAAATGATTTTAGTAACTTAATTTAGTCAAGTGTAATCGAATTTAGCAAGTAGTTTTCTAGAAAGTAACCTAGTTAGGAAGCTAGGATGGTCACTGACGAACTTATTGAGTTTACGTTTTAATTAGGACGGAATAAAGTAAGCGTCTACTCGCCAGTCGACCTAAAACTTTAATCGCAGACTGATTCTGCTTATTGTGAATTTTGGATCCTAAATAGGACAAGTGTAACTGGGAGATATATTTAGTATCCTAATTAGGATGCTAGTTAAGACACTAAAAAAAGTAAAGTGTAACAGGGCTTTAAGGGTTGATAGCCCTAGGGTAGGGATAGGGTTGATTACCTGCATCCCAACTACAGCATAAATGAAGAACAACATCAAAATCAACAAGGCCACATACGGCAATGCTTGAAAGGATTTTATAAACGTCCAGAGGAGAGTCCGGATCCCCTCCCCCCTTGACAGTAGTTTCACAAGCCTCATCACTCGGAATAGTCGGAAAAAGTTTATCGATGGTATCGAGGTTTCCTGCAAAGTTTATTCATAGACAAGCTTTAAAAATTTCATTTTAGTAAGTCATGTATAGAGTTAGAGGATAAGACATTCAGCCGAAACTACACTTAAACCAATAAGACTGATTTGCTTTGAAATATAAACTAAAAAATTAACGAAAAGGGAAAATTGTTAGTTATTGAATTAGTAGTAAATTTTGGTCTTTCAGTTTCACAATGTACCTAGTTTAATTTTATGTAAACAGGACCTTGTATGATATGATCGTGTCTGATTTGTACATTGCATGATTGGCTGAGTGCTGAGTGCCATTTACATGTTTGGTAATTGCAGGTTTGCTTGTTACTGTCCCATTATCTAAATCTATATTTACATCTATAATTATATCAATATCTTTATTTACAGCATTAATATATTCTTTTTTTTTAATTTAGGTTCTCATTTGTGTTTAGTGTTTGAATAGCTATTAGTGTCGCAGAGTGCAACTTACCTTTATGTGGGCTTTTGTTAAACCGCTTCCCTGAAATCAACATGTTGTCTACATTTGTAATAACATGGAAACTTGTTCTACATCATGCGGCTTAAATGAGTCATGAAATGATGACTTATTACGTAAAAAAGTTTTACAAAATGGGGGATAAATATTTTGTGATGACTAATTAATGTTAGAAGTCTAGAAGAGTCTATAAGTATACACACTTTCTCAATTGCTTTACAGTTTTGAAGTATTTATGGGATTATGAATAATACTAGGTTGTTGATGAATTTCTGCATAAATATCTTTAAGGGCTTAAAGATTACTAGTTATAGAATAAGCTACAACAATAAATTCAGTAACGACATAATCGTCCATGCTCGGGACAGTAACTGTACTATGCTTATTGAAAAAGCCACTTTTGATTGCTCTAACATGCGATTTGATATGTTTTTATTATTAATTTAAATTTTTATTATTTGCTTCGTTTTGACATTGTTTCGATTTATCGAAACCGTCTCAAACTTTATTTTCTACATTAATAAAGTAGATTTAAGAAATAGCTTTTTCAAAGCTAAATAGTACATTTATTGTGGTCGGTGATTACTATAGTTCTAGAGGTGTACCGCGGTGTTACCTGATTTTTGAGCTCGTTAACTTGTGATACCACAATATCTATAATACTTCCTAGCACGATGATGAAGTCGAATGTGTTCCATGCATCTCCAAAATAATTCTGAAAACATTATAATATGTCACTTAAAATAAAACTAATTACATGCCACAAATAATCGTGCGGATGACTTGGATGAGGCCATTCTAGTTCAGGTTCACAGAGATTGTGTATTTTTAATATCTAAAAGTATTTAAGGCATCAGACAAGAGCACATATAATAAAATAATAGTCTATAGATCCTAAACTAGAAGTAAATGGCAAGAAATCCAAAGTAAATGTGAAGACAAATCAGAAACTATGAGAGATAGGTACCTACAATTGTACCCCAAAACAACTTTAATTTGGGAGATAAAAAAACTGTGATTGCTATTATTAAAGCACTATTTATCATAGACAAATGCTATATATACACTGTAAAAATATTACTGAAATATTGCAGCCGTGGCAACCGGAATGAAATCTATTATTTATTATCTTCAAATTTGGTCCCATTGTGCCTGAAAATGTAACCAGTCTCATATAGTTTCTTATTTTTCCTCATTTCCCAGTTTTGATTAATTACCATGTACATCAAAAATCAAGATGATAAAATGAAATACATCAATAATCCTACAATGCGTTTTATACAATTTTAATATCAACATCATAAGTTCATAACCAGTATTTAGAGTTAACAACTGATATTACTGCTAATCTTTGTACTTATCGTATTTTATCATAATCTTTGTATGATTTAATTTTAATTTTATTGATTTTATAATTAAAATCAAATATATATAAACTATCTATCAGTGGCCAACTCAAATTATATTATAAAAAAATACTGTTAACTTAAAAAAAAAGTATAAAAACCGACTTCAATCGATTCTGATAAAGGTAAAATGAAATAGCCAATTTTAAAGATGGTGTGGTATGTTTATCCTTTTTATAATAAATAAATAATAAAATTCTACAGTAAAATAATAAATTATTTTGAAAATACCTATTACGTTTTGAAATCGGTTAAAAATCATACTACCCACATAAGAAAATTAATACATGTAACAGTACTAACAGTAGACCAGTTTTAACAATGATGCGATTTGTTACCAACATTAACGACCTCATTGATGTTAAATATGATGACTTTCTTGGTATAGCCGAATAGGTCGGGTAGGATTATAATCGATGGATATAGGTATTATAATCGATGTTTGAAATGATAATGTCTGTAAAAATATTTAACTTCAGGTCTAAATGACTAACTTAATTACTCATGCCACGGTATCTTACTACTCTGAATTTAGTTTTGCCGAATGTATCGTTCTTCATTTGCCCAAAAAATGTGTAATCTTTTGTTGCCAATCTAAACATTTCCTTGTAAAGGTAATTTAACAGTCTTAATATTTTGTTTCAAGAATTTAGGGCAAATCAAAATTGCCTTAAATGATACATTCGTTACAATATTAGTCGGATCTTGAGAGGTAACCACATAACATGCTACAGATAACAATGAGTTTAATCGAGAGCTGATTAATGACACTGAAACATATTTTGCCATTATACCTGAGAACCTCTTAGCGGCTAAATGAAACGAAAGGATCGATGAAATAACTGTTATGAAAAATGATTCTGATGATGTTAAAACTACTGGTGATACAAACCTTAAACCTAAAGGCAGCGAGTTTAAAAATGAACTCAAGAGCAAAGACAGCGGTGAAAATCATATTGAGCAAGTCCAAAGCTTTGCTGTATTCGAGGGGCTGATTGTGGTACTTCATGGCTAGTGTGATGGTATTGATCATGATGAGGACGAAGATGGCGTATTCGAACGGCTGGGATGTTACGAACCACCATACTTTGTACTGGATGCGATGCTTTGGGATATACCTGAAATTTGAATAGTTATAAGATTATATAAAAACTTAAATTACAAAGAAACAATGATGTTAAACTGTTATACATTATGATATATTCTGCAACC
Source organism: Pammene aurita (assembly GCA_947086415.1). Taxonomy (NCBI): domain Eukaryota; kingdom Metazoa; phylum Arthropoda; class Insecta; order Lepidoptera; family Tortricidae; genus Pammene; species Pammene aurita. The sequence continues at coordinate 20,038,581 of OX352315.1, read as the reverse complement.
GTTTTAAAGTTCTTCAATACTGTAACAATGTCTTCCAGTATTTTTTTAATATCAACTATTACATGTAAAACAATGTATTGATGTACTACCTTCTTATAGGCTTGGCTTTCAGCGCGAACTCTATGCAGTTCCTCTGATTCTTGTCCAGTTCACAATTCTTATACTCTTGTTCTCCCTCGTTTTGGAATGTAACTATGACGAAACCGACGAATATATTAACCTAAAACCACACGACAATATAAAAAATGAGTACAACAAAGTTTACCAATTTAACACTCCGAATATAGCCAATATAGTTTATGGGTATTGTTAAGATAATACTACGTAATAAATAATACCAATAGTAATCGTACTAAGACCCACCATAAAGAAGGCGATTATAATAATATAAACAATATAGTAGGTTGCAACGAATGGACGGTAGTTAGTAATGGGACCTTGGTCCTCGTGGTTTGAGTCAATGGACACATATAACAACCTGCAACAAAAACGAACTTTTGAGTATCTATTTACCAGTAAGGACTATACAAATGTATTATAATTCATATTCAGATAGCCAAATCAAACAATATAAAGTTTTTATAACATAAATACTCTTTATAGCACACATCGAAATAAAGAAACACACAAAATACAAGTTACAAATAGTAAAAGTAGAGGTAAAACAATTGGCGGTCTTATCGGTAAAAAGCGATCTCTTTCAGACAACCTTAATAATATTTATTATTCATCGAAAATATTTAGAAGTTCATGCTGTTTGTTGTATACACAATGATAATGAAGACGAAACATTTATGTCACTGTCAGTAGTTGCGATGATATTTCTGCTGCAATATAAGCATGTGATACGTGACAGAGAAGGAAAATTAAACATTGGATACGGTATATATTAAACATGCTATAAAATTCAAACTTACGAAGGCCAGCCCTCGAACGTAGAGACGGTGAACAGCGTCAGCATCCCTTTCATGACATTGTCGAAATGAAAATCATTTCTCTTCCACTCTCTATCTCTACTTACATAAATTTGATTTTCAAACACAAGGTATGTTCCTCTGAAACATTTAATGTTGTTTGTTATTGTTATTTGCTTTTAGTCCTAAGTTAATAATTATTTTTTACTTAATCAATAATAGCACCATGAACATGGACTTTGAGTTTTGTCAGGACGTAATGTAGAAATAGATTGTTACTTACTGACATTCTGATTTTGTCATCTTCGAAATATCATTACATCTAAAAAACTTTCCCTGAAACCAATACTCAATGATTAATAACCAGTCAACAAAAAAATAAAAAAATATTTGTACCATGCCTTGCCACTACAAAAATATGAGTCAAATTAAATCATTAGATGATTTCAACCTGTTAAAGGATTTACTTGATGATGTGTCTACACAACTCATTTCTCATGATGAAAACACTATACAAAAGCATTAATATTGGCTACAGTATACAATTTAAGTATGTTATGTTTGAGTCCAAAGATTGAACATGTTTCATAAGATAACATGATAAACATGTTAAATAAAAAATGTGTTTATAATTCATTGATTAAGCTCCACAGATTAATACGCGTTTGTCACTGAAATAAACTAAATCAAACGTAAGCTTATCTGCAGTTTAATGTCGCATAATAACAAACTTTTAGATTTTGAGTGTAAGAACATTTCAAAGCAAGAGTTTCTGATATGGCAATCTAGCAATAATAATAAACAAGTACTTTTATTTATTTTAAACAGGTTCAAAAGTTCAATGTAAGTAAAGCTTTAACTGCAAATGCCTGGCTAAAATCTAGCACAAATGCAAATAATTGCATCCAAATAAAAAGTTCACCTGAATTTAAAAATCTTAATAGTTAATAAAAAAAATATCATAGTTATCAGAAACTGAAATAATTATCATGCTATTTTAAACACCTAGTTCACATGCCGCGATGATAGTTCATTAGAATTAATTTAATTCTGAGGAATTCTAATAAGTCTTGAAAACATTGAGGTTCCCACAAATACGTTTCGAACAGTTACACAAAGCAGTTAATATAACACGGTATAACAAGGATAAAATTATATTAAAGAAAAATAAGATGTTTTGTTGGATCGACCTTCGCTCATGTGCCAAACTGTCGATAAGATTAATGTGAATGTTGTTCAAGACTTTCCAGGAAATCCCAGAACACAACACCAAAGCCTCACCTTAAACAACTGTACGCCGACGACAGCAAACATAAATTGTAACAAATACGTAACTAGCATTATATTGCCTATAGTCTTAATAGCTACTATCACACATTTCACCACATACTACACAGGTTAGAGGGGCAATACGTTACCGACGGGGACGACCAACCATCCAGCAGCGGGACATAGGGGACAAGCAGACCAATTTTAATAACAAGGGACTTCGGGGCGAATTTGTTAACGGGGCACTTGTTATCCTTGGGGGAATTGTAAACGCCAAGGTAGGGGTAGTTACCTCTAACATTCATTGGCTTTATTAGTCAATTAACGTCTACACCTTTGGGTTCGTTCGTTATTTCCATGCTATACTATATTGACGACATCCAATCTTCTATACTTTTGCTACTGCTAACAAGTTCACATGCCGGCGATGAAACACTTTTGTCTCTTTTTTATAAAGATAACATTTGTAGTTTTGGTAATAGAACAGAGAGTGTTAAATGTGATGGATTCCTTTGGAAAATAGTTAGAAAAGTAGTTATTAAATACGGTAGGAATGAAGCAGAAGACGACATTGATATATCGTTCACCATCAAGCTTTCCAATATTGATCACATGGAAGCTTTTAGCAGCAAAATAAATAGGTAGCGAAAGAGTTAGAAGCTGAACGAAAATGACAGAATTGGCTTTAATAGACGATGAAATCATGAGAAATGAGTAAAGGGATGTTGTAGCAAATAACGTTTCAGGAATAAACAATAACATCTTATTCTCATAAAGTAACTGAGAGTAATATATTATAGCTTAAACATTATATGCTACTGCATCAGAAGAAGTAAAGACAGTTACAGAAAAGATCATTTAGTTACCCAAAGGTGTAATCGAAGATTCTAGATAAGGAATCGATGAAAAATGGAGAAACCGTGGACCACACGTGTTCCCAAGGAAGGTGCTAAATGTGGAGAATTCAGAAGCCCCCTACCTTGAACATTTGTACTCCCATGACAGCAAACATGAATTGCAGTAACGACGTTACCAACAATATGTTTCCAATTGTTTTGATAGCAACGATCACACATTGAACAACGTGCTATAATCATGGAAAAAATGAGTTCAAATGATGTATAAGTTCACATATACAAAAGCTGAAAAAGTGTTGGTCTAGATAGACATTGGTATCACTAATAATTTAAATCTTTTTTCTAAAACACGTGAGAAGGGCCTTACAGATTTTTTTTCATACTTATGGAAAAATAAACAAAATGAGGATATTAGATATCAATTAATATTGAAAATGTGTGAATAACAGCAAGTTAACCTAAATTCTTTACACATTACATTATAATTAAAGTAGCCTGTACATATGATCCAGTAAGTTTACAATCATCGTGTGCGTCAAATGCGGTAGATCCGATTTTTTGGGGACTTGTTTTTAATGTTGGCCCAATAAATAATCCAAGTTTGTGAACTCGAACGCCAAACGCAACTTTGTCACAAAACGAATAATCAGATTTTTTTCAGATATTGGCGATTATAACCCCTTAAAGACTAGTTTTTGACAGTATCTTTTCAAGACATTTTTTTAGACTAAATTTGCTACAATATAAAACTATAATTGGCTCTGTAGACACAATAGTTTCCAAGATAGTTTTTCCCAGAAGAGAAGGGGAAGTATAAAGGGTAAACTGATCTGGGAAAAACGGTTCTACTTTGAAAAGCTTTATCTCAGAAAGTATTAGGTCTACGGAGACAATTCTAGTCTCATATTATAGCAAATTTAGTCTTCTTTAAAAATGTTTTGAAAAGGTACTATCAAAAATCAGTCCTTTTGGGTCATAATCGCCAAAGTCTGAAAAAACGATTTTTCGATTTTTGTCAAAGTTGCGTTCGGCGCTCGAGGTCACAAACTTGGATTATTCATTGGGCCAACATCATACCCAAGTCTGCAAAAAATCATACCTACCGGATTTGATGCACAGTACCCCGTACTTTCAGGCGACAATGTTCCTGGATTAATAATAAAATCATAACAAAAAAAGTAGAAAGAAGATAACTGACCTTAAGGCCCTTGGCCCTATTGATGGCCCTGAGTGGCCTCAGCACCCTGAACACTCTTAATATCTTCACCACTGATATACTCCCTGACCTGAAATTTGTTACAAACAAAACGCAATAACATATAGATGAAAACTGATTAGCAAAATCGGAAAATTACGAAAGTATTGATTCATGACGAGTATGACCAAGAAATTGGAATTAGGCGTTATACTCAAGGTTTCGTATATCAAAGGGAGATCGTATTTCGTATATCGTATACAAAATGAAATCGTAGAAATAGGTTAAGTATTTTTCCTATACTTATAAAAATAAAAGCACTAATCCTTTTACGTACTTTCTAAGTTAATTACAATACAAAAAAATATACGTTCCTGAAAATTATTTCATAAAGGCAAATTTATTTTCACGAGCATATGTTATCTTGTTTTCTGGGTAGGATATAAGTTTTAATTTTCTTTGAATAAGCTAGTCTATATTAATTGACTAAATAAATAGACAAGGACTCACAAGGAGAAGAATGTTTTAAGATAAAGGAGGTAAACATACTTAAAGCACATGGAGATGAGCGACACGCAGACGACGAGCATGTCCAGCACGTTGAAGGCAGAGCGGAGGAAGGCGCCCTCGTGCAGGATCAGCCCATACGTCACCAGCTTGAGGAACAGCTCCAACGTGAAGATGCCCGTGAAGCACACGTCGAATTGGCTTAGAAGCTTGAGAAGGTAGAAATGAATTATATTTATTGGTATACTTTTACAAATTTTTAGGCTGCCGAGCGGACCCAAGGCTCAAAATACCCGTGGCATAAAGCCGAGACAAACGCTAGGAGGTACACGAGTATAACCTTTTGATGTTCCAAATCTATGTAAAGGTACTTTTGAAGCAGCGTTACTTAAATATATTTTGTACAAATGGACATGTTAGCTTGGAAAATAAAATACAATACAAATTCTCTTTATTGAAAACCTCAAAAAGAAAACCAGTACAGAAAATGCATAAAGTCAGATTAGAGGTAAACAACGGGCGGTATTATCGCTAAATAGCGATAATAAAATAAGTAGCGAAAATCATAGGTACTAAAGTGGAGTTACCGATTGCTTGCAAAATATGGCCAGATAAAATAATATATAAATGTAGTAGAAGGATATTAATATCAGGTATTAAATTAAGAATAACTGTCTGATTGCTGAAAGGACATACTTGCACATATTATGAAAGAGAGACTTTTAACTTACCCAATTTCTGAATCCTTTCTGCTGAGCATCTAGAGGATCTTCAGCAGCCAACATGGCTGACGAGAACATGATGCAGATCAGGATGATGTTCCCGAAGGTCGAGGATGCTGACATCTTGTAGCAGAACACGCGGAACCTGGACATCAAAACGATCATGTAGATGATGCAGATAAAAGTGAAAATAAAGGTTGGACATAAGGGGTTAGTGTTCTAATGGGAGACACCAAAGTGATACACATAAAATACGTTGGCAGATTCGGAATTTAAAGTCACTATTGAATAATGGTGCCAAAAAGGGTCGGTGCTATATTAGGACGTATTTATTGGAAATAAAGTTTAAGGAAATATAATATATCTTAGTTTCAGTATAACATTTACTAAAAATTTCTATAAATATGGTAAACACTTTGAGATAACATAATTAGGTAGGAACAACAATTTAGAAATTGTTCATTAGTAATCTATTTAGGCACATTTAGATGCTTTTATAACACTTAAATAGATACATATCATATATACAATACGTTTTTAACAACACACCAGTTAAGCTCATACCTAGTGCATGCAACATAAAAGCAAATCTAAATCAAATTTACAACATCATGCATGCAGACAAAATTATAACTATGCATATTCAGACTAAAGCCTAATCTATCTAGGGAGTTTATTTCATGCTTTGATCTATCAAAAGGGAACTGCTAACATACAATCCTAACGGCTAACAAGAATTTTTAATACCCTGAAATCTCATTGTTTTTTAACTTTGTTGGAACCACATTGAGGAACGACACTCGTGCGATGATTTTAACAGGACAATTGAAATGAATGATGGAATGGATAACGCCAATCGTTTGAAAGACAACACTACAATAAGCGATGACAAGTAGGAGCTTATATAAAACGTTGATATCTTTACACGCATTGCAAGGGTGAATAAATGTTATAGAGTCAAAAATATCAAACCAGACAGATTCAATTTATATTTCCAATTAATTAATTAATTTATTGTGATCTGTAGTCGTCCGTTGTATTATAGGTTTCATTTATTTTTATAGTTCGGATGCCGCTGATAAATACAAAGTAATATTCCGCTATTATTTGTTGCTATAATGTGTCTTCGATATCAACGTTTATACAGATACTGCTACTTGTATTCGCCTATTGTGACAATACAGTGCCGATTTTGACAATGAGATCAGGTATGTCCCCCACCAATCACCTGTTCTTCGGTGACAATATGAAGAAACTACTAGCGTTCGGTATAGGCGGCACTTGATTGGTCATATTCATTTCTGAAACCCGCCGTGGCCTGGCGGTAACTAGCGTCCCTTCTTCTTCAGACTGCCCGGCATCTTTGTGAGATAGAAAGAGACGACAGTAGACTTTTGTTTAAATCTAAAATGCACTGTAAACCTAGAGCAAACCCTAAACTAAAGAAACTCTTCTATATACATGCCGAAATCCCTGTAAAAGATTTTAGATACCTAATTTCATTACAGTTGTTAACCTTGGCTAAAAGTAAGAATATTAGAATAAGATAATTCTAAATTAAATAAAGTGAGTGTAGCTCATAAACGTGTAGTAATAGTAAATAATAGTAATATTAAAATATACATAATAAAACAGCTGAAAATATTAAAGTAGAAAAATATAGGCGTGAAGAAGATCAATTAATTTATCTTTGATAGTTGTAGTGATATCACTAAATAAATTATAATAAAATTTAATTAAAGTAGCAAAAGTGACGGTTAAACTATCAATGACAAATCAAGAAACATCAAATCAAAATATACTTCAAAAATAACATCTAATTAATAGAAGCTGTAGATGCTGCTGTCCCACACCCTAACCTGTTGGTTTTGGTAAATATGAAGAAGGAGGTAGCGTCAGGGATGGGTTTCTTAGAGTCATGTATGTCGACTTCAGACAACCTCCTTGGACGCGCCGACGATGTGGTCGGCTTTCTCTTCAATCTTGGTTCGTCGGCTTCTGTATTTACTGTTGTGGCATAGTTAGGCTCTGTTTCTTTGTGTGTTAGCTCCATGACGGTAACAGTGGGTCCTTCTTTGTTAGAACCTAATGCATTGTTAGTATTTTTACCATTTCCAGGGATTACGTTAATACCTGTTTTCCTTTACTAGCACAAAGTGATTAACAAATATTAGTACAGTTAATTAGAAATGTTTGCTGATATTTATAGAATGTTCAGGCCATATCTTTCCATTTTATTTGGCTTATTTTAATTGTGTAGTCATAATATCAGAATATACTTATATATTGTATTACACGCTTGAAATATATAATATCAGAACATTATCAGTGTAAATATCAGCAAACAAAAATGATATCAAATTCGTCGATTTCGCATTTAAACGGTTTTTTTAAATCTTAACACAAGCAATATCGAAAGTGCAAGCTAAGTTTGAGTCATCAAAACCCTCTAACTTCATGAATCAGGCGTGTATTTGACTCTCGTTAAAATTGAAAAAAAATTACTAGGTACGTATTTAATTTATATAAGTTACTAAAATACAATTTAAGCAAAGGAATCCTTATCATATCAAGTTAATAAACCTGTGTATACTTTTAAAATAAAATAAACAATTGTACTGTCTTTAGACTTCATCCAATAACAACACAAGCATCTATCAATGGATATACCTATGTGATTTCTCTGAATGGTCTCTTCTTCTCGTTCTTGCTCTTCTTCTATCCTATCTGTTTCCTCTCCACCCTCTATCTCGATTCTACCTTCTTCACCTTCTTCTGAACCTGTCTCTTCGTATTCTCGCTCCGAACTAAAGGTAACAAATAATAGGGTTATTTTTTATATTATTATCATATAAACTTACATTTGTTACTTCAATGTAGTGTACGTACTTATCAGTCGTATAAGCATCGTCGTCGTGTATATATTCATCATCAGTGTCAGCATGTGCTCCATCTAGTATAACACTACCGGCTTCCTTGTCATCTGGACCCTAAAAATAAAATACAGAAATTATAACACTGGTTATTACAGCAGTTAGAAAAGTAGAATTATGATATTAATTGCAGTGGAAAATACGCACAGCTTCCTGTTTTTCAATGTTGGTCAACGATTCTGCGTCTGCTAGATTGTCCACGGCGATGGCCAAGAAAACATTTAGGAGTATGTCTGTATTAATGAGTTAAGGACTTTTAAAGGCATGTGCATTGTATCTCCATGAAAAATATTTTAACACATTTTTATTCTAAATATATAATAGAAGAAACTGACTGACTGACTGACTGATTGACTGACTGAGTGACTGACTGACATATCAACGCACAGCCCAAACCACTGGTTCTAGAGATTCCAAATTTGGCACGTAGATTCCTTATAAGGTATAAGGATGCACTAAGAAAGGATTTTTCAAAATTCACCCCCTAAGGGGGTAAAATGGTGGTCCAAAGTTTGTATGGCGAATCAAGATTTGTTAGACTATTTTATTCGGAACTTCACAGGAGTATTTCTAACGATAAATGAGTAAACACGTGTTTCAGGTTTTTTGAAAATTCAACCCCAAAAGGGGCAAATGTGGTCACAAAGTCTGAAAATCAACATGGGTATCCTTTTTGAGTACTTATAGTACGCGGGCGAAGCCGCGGGAAAAGGCTAGTTTGAAATATTGGTGTTAAAGAATCGGTTCCGATAACTTACATGTTGTAAAGGCTAAAATAACTAGGATGAAGAATAAAGGATACAGTTGCCACAGATGAAGAGAATGATGAAGTAGATGCAGGCAACAATGCCAACGGTGCCGGCACCGCCGTACGCTTTGATGCCCTCGTACATGACCGCGTTCCAATCCTCGCCCGTCAGGATCTATAAAGCCATGAAATAGAAAATAATATATGTGTAGACATAAATAAATGTGTTTTCCAAATGGCTGCAATGTTGCTTTCAATTTTTCCTTCATAATAGCAGCAACTAAGTCATAGATTAAACCATCGTAAAAAAAATTGGACCTACCAGGTTTTATAATATATCGGACATATACAGAGACTTGGCTGAAGGCTGAGTGATAATAATAAGAAAATGAAATCTGACGAACCTGAAATACTGTCAGCAGTGCCTGCCAAAAACAATCGAAATTGTGCCGGTCCTTTTCCTCCACGGGATCATAGTTGAACTTCCCGCCGAAGACCTGCATGCCGAGCAGCGCGAAGATCATGATGAAGAGGAACAACAGCAGCAGCAGCGAGGCGATGGACTGGATGGAGTTGAGGAGAGACGCCACCAGGTTGGAGAGGGAGCGCCAATATCTAAATAATAAATAATATGTTAAAGCAAATGATACAAAAAATATGTACCAACATTAGTCCTTTTTATAAATTTTTTTTTCAACACCTACATATGGCACCGAGAGCGCAGTTTTCTTCAATTTGAGATTTATAATTACTAATTCTGCAAAACGTTTCAAAGCTTAGCTACTGATCTTTACTAATGCAGTAGAGGCTGCAAATACTCGTAATAGTAATGAAAAATAAATTTTATTACAAAAGTATTTCGGCTCTTATTTCCAATGAATTTCAGGAAGTAAAAGATTAGGTTTTTTTATCTTACTTGGTAACTTTGAAGACTCTCAGCAGCCGCACGCACCGCAGCACGGAGATGCCGAGCGGCGGCATCACCTCCGTCTTGGTTAGCACCATCTCGCTGATCGAGCCAATAACCACGAAGCAGTCGAAGCGGTTGAACAGCGAGACGAAGTAACCCTGGACAGGGAACAGGTTTGTAAAAGAAATGACAATATTGCAACAGAAGTGACAATGATCAATGACAATGCCTGTGAATAAAAAATTATAGATGAATTATTCAGAGCGAATGAATTTGCAAGAAGTGATCATAATATGATCATAAAAATTGCATGAAATAAATTAAGTAGTGTTAATAGAATAGAGATTGTTGAGCAATCCAGAAAATTTGGAACGGGAAAATGGTGGAACAGTCCGATCTCAACGATTAAACAAATACAGACAAAAAGAAATAGACAGATGTCAATGACGCAATGGATATGGTGCGACTAAATGATGCATTTTGTATTTACTTACTTGTAAACCTAGACTGTACATCTTGACTAACATTTCTAATGTAAAAAGTGCTACGAAAAATGCGTTCCCATACTCCTGGAATAAGTCCAGCCAGCTTGGTTGCCTGAAATAACAATTTAGTTAACACAAAATGTCTTAAAGTTTTGACAACTATTGTAAGCAATCTTTTATAATTTATGAGAATGATAAGAGTTATTAATATTTCATTCTTTACTAGTTATCCTTTTTAGAGGATTGAGCCTTAAACTACTTCAATATTTATGTAATTTTCATTATGTATTTTCTGTTTAAAAATCGTTATACAGTCGACAATTCTACTTATTTTTATCCGTATCTTATTTATTTTATGTTTATCTACTTAAAAAATTTTTCATTTCTCTATCTTGCTTTAAAATATACTTACTGATAATGTTCGCTAGCCAGCACAACTGTGTTCAGGAACACCAGTAGAATGATCAGCCAGTAGAACGTCTGTGACTTCACGGCTTTCCGACAACTACGCTTCATTCGACGATTGATCTGGAAAACAACCACGTAAGTAATAGTACATTACTTACCAAGGACTGTAAAAGAAAGAAAGCCCGAAATCGCAGGTATTTGTGACCCGAGCCGCAGGGTTGTAAATATGCGATAGAGGGCTTTCTTTTTTGTACACAATTTTACGTCTTCATCTGGCCATAATGGCCAGATGTGACGTAAGTAGTTTATGTGATGACAACAAAATGAAGGGCATTAAAATGCGAGTGTGGTTTTATAATAACATCAGACATGTTTTAATGCCTAATTATGTACAGTTACTGTTCACTCATATATTGGTGTATCTACACACATACATATTATAACTCCTTAATAACGTGTTGAAAATGTTGTGATTCATAAGAATGACCGCCATTGCACCTCCATGGCCAACTAGATTTCAAATCGTGACCAATTAGATTGTCATTAGTACCAATACTTTAATTACATTCAAGTTTTAAAGATCTTCTGGAATCGATATACCAGAAGACGTTCGTGAATGTAATTAAAATATCAGTCATCGATATTGTTATATAATATAATAAATATAATATATATATACATTTTACGATGCACCACAGATATAGGCCGATAGCTTATCATTTCTAAACATATTATAGGGAAGTTATAACACGGGTGTAAACAAAACATCTTACCTTTTAACAACAATTAGTATTTACAACTTGTTGATATATACAATAAACTATAAATATTTAGCTGAGCGGTTTAACCTTTATATTGATGTAAAATAAACCATTTCAGTTCTAAAAATCATATCACCAGTAGAAGGATTTCAGAAATTTTCTCATATAGTAAATACGCAAAAAAAATATTGCCAAATATAGCTAATGATTAACTAGATATTCTTCTCTTACCAATTAGTATTACTAGAAAATGAGTAGAAAAGTTCTTTGAAAATCATTAAGAATAGACGAGGAAAGATGCTGGAACTGTAACAAGACAAAAACATTAAAAAAAATTAAGTGAAATAAAAAACAGTCTAAAAATTAAGCTTACTTTATCAAAGTCTTGCTTCCAAAGTTTGCAGAGGCAGATTTTCTGTGGTTCACTCATCTCTACTCCTAAGTGATCTGATGAGTCATGGTTTTCAGCCGCACCTGCACCTGTATCACGAGCAGTTGAACATGTTAACGAATTTAAAACAAAAATAAATGGAGAATAGAGGAAAGGCGGAGAAAATGAAGAAGGAAGGTGAACTAGCTCGATAACACCAAAAAATGGTCAAGCATTGAGGACGCGGCCACGCTCGCAAGACTGGCCGAGAATAGGAAAGACTTCGCAAATGTATCTACCGACGCCCTTTAATTTAAGGCATGGCAGAATAGGAAGAAGATGAAGCATAATGTTAGGCCTTGTATTTTTAGTTGTATCATTTTTGGAGCAGGGGTCAGCCTAAGCGTTGTTACATCAAAAACTCTGCTTAAGTAATTGTTTGACAGGTTTTCCCTAATGGTCGCGTTTTGTATAGCCTAGGTATTTAAAACAGGAGGTAGGTATTCGTTTAATGTTAAATATCTGTTTGTAAATAACTTTTGATGGTCTCCTTAGAGTTATTGTTATTAATATTACATCATTTTCTTTTACCTAAACTGTACTCTCTCAACTGGTCAGCAGTATCGTTCTGATCTGCTAAAGGCTCTAAATACTCGGCCTGCGTGATCCAGTCGAGGTACCCCTTCAGGTCCTCTTCAAGCTGCTGTTTTTCTCGAAGTTTCTGGAAGTCTCCTCGGTTTTTTGCCTTTTCTCTTTCTTTGGAGAATTCTCTGAAATAAAATCACAAGATTAGGTCACAGTTATCTTGTATTATAGATAATTTTCACGTTAAAAACCGAATTATTGGTACATACCCAGATAACACACCGAGAATCAGGTTCATGACGAAAAAAGCTCCCAATATAACCATAGACACGAAGTAAATCCATTCCCAGCTGTTGCCCATCGCATCTTGAATCTGAAAATAAACACAATGAATGAAGTCATGTTAGGGTAATATTCATTACCATTTATTATTACCTAAATGTCTAGAAATGTTTGTTTAAGTATTGGCCCCAAAATACTTCCTTGTAGTATACTTCCGCTAAAAACTATAATAGGCTGCTAAACAGCTCATACTCGTATGTGACGTTTTCAAGTCAAAGGTAACATAGGTACATCATTTTCGGTTGTCAATGAGGCGTTACTGCCATAAAAATGAACTCTATTAAAAACCGACAATGATGAACCTTTGACTTAAAAACGTCTAACATCATGCACTTCAACAGAGGCCGAAGTTATAAAAGTTAGTGCTTTTGCAGCTCTCCACCTTCACATAAACTTGAAAAAGAAGCCCATGTCCTCGTGTTGTAGTTTGTATTATTACTTACGTTATACATGACTTCCGTCCACCCCTCCAGCGTGATACACTGGAAGACAGTCAACATGGAGAGCCCGAAGTTATCGAAGTTGGTGATTCCGAAATTGGGCCCAATCCAGCCCTCACGGCACTCCATATCCGCACCGAGGGTCGAGCAGTTGAAACCGTTGTCCCCGTCGCAGGGGTGGGGGGAGTCCATCATCTCCTCTGTGAAACACATGGCAACATTGCATGAATTGAAATCAATGAAAAAATCTTAATCGATCATCGAACTCGTAATTTAGTTCTTCGAATCAAAGTTAAGTTTGTATTTTCGTTTCTAAAAACTAATTAGCAATCGTTGGCCCTCTAGCACACACATCTCATATTGTGAGTTCACTGGAAGATAGCGCGAGGAAGCGGTTGAATTGCTTGAAGATTTATTTCCACTACATTTTTCCATCCTGTATATGGTTGTTCAATCTAAATGGGTCAGTAGGGTGAAGTCAGAAACTATGAAACCGGGAATCGAACCTGGTCGAAATCTATGTAAATACTACACGCGATTATATAAAGAATATTTTGACCAGGTTCAATTCCCGGTTATGTACAGTCACCAGCAATAGTATCTTCCTACACGAAGACTGCAAAAATATGTGACACGCTCTGCAAATAAGAGCGTGTCACATATTTTTGCGGCCTTCGTATAGTAAGATACTGGTGACTGTACTTATGTATGATACTTAAAATAGTAGTTTATGTAACTGTTACGTAATAAGGGTCCTTAAAACATGAGTGTGGTTTTATGAAATGAGCCGCAGGCGAATTTCATAATAAGATCACACGAGTGTTTTAAGGCCTAATTACGTACAGTTGCATACACTGCTTTATCTACACTCATATTATATATATTAAATTAAGTGTTCGGAAACCATAGAATGACCGCCATTGTACCGTCATGGCCAACTCGATTGTGCCGGCGCTCGCGCGGGACCAATCGAGTTGGCCATGGCGGTAACATTATGTTATCAAATTCGATGTTCCAAATTTGAAACTCATTGCTTAACAATATTTGAGCATGCAAAGTTAAAATTACGTTACTGCCGCAGATAAGAAACTTATCTTAGTTAAATCGTTTGTTGTAATGCTTGTCATTGTCTACGGTTTTTGAACGCATTTTAGAGTACTTACAGTATGAGTGTAGATAAAAAAGTTTGTATGTCATTATTATTAAATCTTAAATCGATACCATGCATGGTTCCTAAAAGCAGATTTCGCTATCTCTTATAGTTTCTGACTTTTGACCCATTTGGATTGAGCGCCCTGTAAACCGTACGTGCTAATTACATGTTTTCTTCCAAATGGAATCATATTTTAATAAATACCGATTTAAATTAATACTGGTGTAATAATTACTGGTGTGTTTATTGAAGCAGGTCTTGTGCATTTTGCCCGAGAAGAGCTCAAGCCCGATGATGGCGTAGATGATGATAACGAAGATGACGAGCAGCGCGATGTGCAGCAGCGGAATCATCGCTTTCAGGATGGAGTTTAGCACGATCTGGAGACCTGTAATAGTGGAAATATCCAGGGTGAAATTTTAATCATTAGCCATACTGAGCGAGGTGATTAAGTAAGCCATACTAATAATCAAGTTTTACATGACCAGAAGTCACAGAATTTTTTTGTCTGTTTCCTACATTTCGGCCTATATTTTTTTGTTGGGATTTCCGGGTTGGTCCCATAGAAAAAGTTTTTTAGTATGACCTACTTTAATATGGCTGATGGTTAAAATTTCAGCCTGTATAAATAGTCGTAAATAACTGTTCTTAATGGTTCTCAACAAACTACTCTTCTCTTACTAATTATAGTATTACTAGAAGATTATTAGAAAAGTTTCTTAAGAACCATTAAGAATAGACGAGGAAAGATGCTTGAATACACGACAAAACCATCATAGAAGTGAAACTTAAAAAAAAACAGGGAAGCCAAAATGAGCGTTGTTGGATAACCGCGAAGAAAGAAATAAACGGGGACCCAAAAAAAGTGTAATCTGAGGTTTGAGGGAAGCTTGAGGCTGAAAGAGATACATATTATACAACCGGGAGGAGCAATAACAAAATTACCACTTAATCTTTAAAAAAAAGCTTACTTGGAACTCCAGAAACGAGCCTCAGAGGTCGTAGCACTCTGAATGCCCGCAGCGCCTTCACGTCGAACGCATCCTTGAATATGCTCGATAGAACCGTGCTCACCATCCTGCAATGAGATGGACATTTTATTCTCTAATATTAGTACAAGTTATGTATTCGAAGGTAGAGAAATTCATCTTGATCACAAAAGCCAAAATCAGAGAGTTCTGCCAAAATTCATAAAATGTTCCCCAAGGATTACCACATCGATCATGTACACTATATAGCTTCGTCCATTCCTACTTAAGCCTGGCAAATCTCAGCGCTATAAAACCTGGATGATATGTGCTATGTTAATAAAATTGATCAAGTGTTTTTTGCTCAAAGCGCAGTAAATTTTACCGTGGCTTCTTTAATTGTCCTTATCGGGACCGTAAAAGGACATTGAAGCGAAACTGTAAATCGGAGTTACAAAAGGTACTAATATAGTTAGATCACGTTAACTCTGCTCTGAATTTGTAATTGACAAAATGTGGCGAGCCAGCATAAACGTCAAATTTATATTAAAAAAAATACTTATATGGGTAAATACTTATATCTTACCGCTGCAAAATCCATACTTATAGTTAGGTGAGATAGTTAGGTCAGACTCTATTGAACAAGACTTACCCAATAACGACGATGGTAAAATCCAGCAAGTTCCATCCATTCCTCAGATAAGAGCCAGCGTGCATCACGAATCCGTACGCGAAGATCTTCATCAGACACTCCCCCGTGAAGATGACCAGGAACACGTATTCTATTTTTTCCTGTAAAATAATTATATCAAGCATTACTATTGTCATCTTCTTCTTCGGCTTAGCGTTTTTCCGGCCTAGCGCCAGGGTCCGCTTTCCTGCTTAGCCTTTTCCACTTTGCCCGGTCTTCTGCAGCCAGATGTGGGAGTAGTAGTAGTAGTATTGTAAGTGGAAAAATACTCTCACAGATTTTGGGCGCTCTATTTATATGAGGGTTGCTTTGAATTAGGGCATGCAATACTGGTATTGCTTGTATGGGCTAATACCGGAATTCCGGGATTGCCCATACAAGCAATACCGGTATTGCATGCCCTACTTTGGATAGTACTTTTATTAAATGGGCGGTGGTTGCCCTCGCAGAAATGTCCAATTATTTTGCATTCTGTGAAGAATCTGCTAATGTTTGCTTAACTTGAGTCATAAAGAAGGGTAAGGAGAAGGGTATTGGCATTGTAGTCTTTAAACCTTGCCAGCCAGTGAAAGAAAAAAACGTTTTTTCGTGACGTAATTCTTAAGACTAATTAAATGGTACACATGTACTTAATGAATAAGACTAAAAGATTCATTTGTCATGAAATGGTCCCGACTCAGCGTGGTGCTAGCCTGGAGGGCCAGCGCTGGTCTTCCGTCGGGGCCACATGTGGGCATGTGACAGTTATCTTCCTACGAGAACTATCTTCTTTTTACGAGAACTCCATAGGTATGGATAGGGAGTAAGAGGGTCCTTAAGAGGTACTTACCAGCACGGAGTTGGTGTAGTTGGAGTCGCTGTTGGGGTAGGGCGTGAACACCGCTAGAGCTATGCAGTTCGCGAAAATGGTGGTCAGGATCATCCATTCAAACGGTCTGGTGGCTGGTTAAGGAACTCATAAAAAGCATTATTTAAGTCATAAATTACTGTTGATGTGTTACGTAACTAATGTAACACTAGCTTTGGCCAGCGACTTTGTCTGCGTAAAATTCAATTATCGAACTTTTATTTACTTTTACGAACTTTTAAATTCTTCCTCATTTTCACCAATTTTTTAAAATTCTATGTTGTGTCCTTGTGAATTTTCACGGTTTTGACTTACCTATTTTAATTAGTGAAACGTTTCCATTCCACCAGAGATAAGCTGGGATGCGTTGGGAGGAATGTGTTTGTTAAGCACCAATAAAATAAATAAAATAATAAATAAATAAATAAATAAATATTATGGGACAATCTTACACAAATCAACCTAGTCCCACGGTAAGCTCAATAAGGCTTGTGTTGTGGGTACTAGGCGACGATATATATAATAGATAAATACTTAAATACATAGAAAACATCCATAACTCAGGAACAAATATCCGTGATAAAGACACAAATAAATGCCCTGACCAGGATTCGAACCCGGGACCTCCTGCTTCATAGGCAGGGTCACTACCAACTAGGCTAGGAGGCCGTTAACCAACCAATAGAATCACTTTATTTGTTTTTCCTCGCACAGCTCTATGATTGGTTCTTAGTAAACACATTCCTCGCAACGCATCCTCGCTCATCTCTGGCAGAAACGCATCCTTAACCAAGTGTATAAATGTCAAATTACCATCGATGTTTTCGAGGAGTACTTTGTCCCCGTGGTTCCGGAGAAAGACTGAACCGAACCAAAGGCAGTTTTACGAGTATACCTACACGCGGTTAAGTCCCATTTATATAAATATAAAATGTTGCCCTTCCCGGGACAACTATCTCCATATACTAAGAGTCATGTGTGCATAGTTATGAACACTTTGTCAGCATAGCTACAGACTGCAGAATGCAGGTCGCTAAATATCCATGAGTCAATACGCTTAGCGCCTCATTCAACTACTTTACGATAGAACCAGAGACAAATAAAAAATAACGAGTACCTACTAGTATTGTGCTGCCTAAAGAAGACTAAGCACCGACTTCGATTAAATAGTAAGGCTGAAACAGAAGTTAAAGTAAGGACCTGCATCTCGTTTTGATTAAGGAGTACCTACCTAATGACTTCATTAGAAAATAATATGTTAACACTATTTTCACCTATACACTATTTTCAACCATTTTATCCAGTCTCATTTGAAGAATTTAACTTCTTTATTGCTCAGTGACAATGTAACAAAAGTTTGTTATTAAATCAAATACAAGCATTGAAAAAATTTAAAAAATATCAACCTCGCAGGACTTGAACCTGCATCGAAAGGGAAAGGGCATCTAACTCTAGTAGTTAGCGCCTAGATGTCGCTTACGGTTGCTGTAAAGCTGATGTAGATCAAAATAAATGCAAAAAGATGATTGAAGGCATTGAAAATTTCGTTATCTTAGTAACTTGACCCATAGCTTAATTGGTAAATCGATCGAGGCCCGGCAAGGCGTATCGATGCAGTTTCAAGTCGTGCTGGGTTGATTATTTTATCATTGTTTAAATGTTTGTATTTGATTTGATAACAAACTATTGTATGAGTGGAATGCCCCACTTTAAAAATATGCAAAAATAATTATAAACTGTAACAAAGTTCCATTCAATTTAGCAAATAAATTAAATGTTCGTGTCATCATAGGTTTTATATATTGTTTTTAGATGCATGCATTAGCGACGTCTTAGTGTTTTACCTGTCGCATGTCTTAAAGATCAAAATACGGGGGTTCTATTTATTAATCGTATGGCTATATGTCACTGGATATAGATAGGCATTTCTCCCCTGAGGTAGTAGTAGTGGGAAAGCAGATGATAAAGAAAATCCAGTGAGTGCTGCGAGGTCCAGATAGGACAGGGGGGTCAGTACATTAAGATTGATAGTCTTTAAAATGTTATTATCTCTATTCCAAACCTTGAACCTGCATACTCATCTGACATTTCATAGCTATAGTTAAACAACATAATTCAGTACCTACCTCGAACTGTCAGAATAACTCAAATGCATTTTCGAGCGATTATGGTCTTAATTGCTGATGATTATGTCACAAAATAGCGTACATGTGTTTGCGAACATGGGACAGTTTGGGAGAGATTGCAGGAATATTCTGGAGAGGAGCCAACTCCACAGCATATTCATAGTTTAAAGCAGTATTTTAACAAAGGGCATCTATGCAGTCAAGTAAAAAAAAGATGGTGGTAAGTAACCCAAATAGGGAAATGTATGTAATTAATGCTGTCTACATTATAAAGTTATTTCTCCTCCACGGGACAGGCTTTGCCTAGTGTGGAGGTCAGTAAAACTGTACCCCTCTGTATCCTTTTGAAAATGAACAATTTTTTTTTAAGTGCTAAAATAAATGATGGATTGATGGCAGCGGTTTAAAACTGCATGAGTGCAACACTTTTTTGATTTTCTGTTTCATTTATAAATAATTCACCTTAATCTAACAGCTGTTTCAGGATGTTTGCTTGGAGAGGTGAAAAAAGGAAGATTTTTATTGATTATTGATTAAAGTGATGTTAAACTAATATGCAAAATATATAAATACGTTGAAAAATGAGTCGTTTAAGAAATACGTAAACAGGTTTTTTTTTTTATTTTCATATATAAATAAATAAATGAATATTATGGGACAATCTAACACAAATCAACCTGCCCACAGTAAGCTCAATAAGGCTTGTGTTGTGGGTACTAGGCGACGATATATATAATATATAGATATAGATAAATACTTAAATACATAGAAAACATCCATAACTCAGGAACAAATATCCGTGATGAACACACAAATAGATGCCCTGACCAGGATTCGAACCCGGGACCTCCTGCTTCATAGGCAGGGTCACTACCGACTAGGCTAGGAGGCCGTATATATTTTTTAAGCAAGAGTATGTTTACCTAGAGCAATTTTAAGAAAAAATGCCGAAGATTAGGTGGTGTTTTTGGGAATGTCTTAAAGTATTTCATAAAAATTAAAATGGAGAAATAAACTTGACTTTATTTATTCTTTAATTAGATAATACAAAACGTATTGGAGGGCTTAACAAATAATAATAAAACATCAAGCGACAAGTTTGCACGAATCAACGTCATCACATCACTAAACAAGCTCTGCAAGAATTGAGTTTTCGGGTATTAAATAATAATAAATGCGTACCTAACCTAAAGTATTTTTAGGGTTCCGTCCCCAAAATGGCAAAAACGGAACCCACGAAACTATAATTTCGTCATGTCCGTCTGTCCGTCCGCCCCTCCGTCCGTCCGTATGTCACAGCCATTTTACTCGGAAACTATAAGACGTATCTTAATAAAATTTAGACACAAGGTGTATTTTGCATGCCGCTATTTTAGTTATGTAGTTAAAATTGCAGAAAAATATTTCAAGGGGGGAGGGGGGCAGGGAGGCGGTCCATACATGTAACTAAATTCCAACTATGATCTTTCAAAATATAAACATGTTGCACATCAATCGATAGGTCTTTAAAAATAACATCAAGGTTTCTATGAACATTTTGTGATTAAGGGAATATTTCCAGAAATAATCGCTTCGAAAGTCAAAAAAGTTGTGTCCCTCCTGTAACTTTTAAACCGTAAGTTAAAAATAATAAAAAACATTGAGAATATGCGCCTTATCACATAATTTCAAGAAAATTGTTTTGAATATTATCGGTTGAGTCATTTTTGAGATATCTCCATAAAACTTCTTCCATAGACATCAGATACGACCTTTTGGTATTAGTTTAGATCTTATTCCATTGAAGATACGGTTTTTTTATTTGAAAGCTAGGTAGCAATGGTTCTTAATCATCTTTTACCAAATAGGTTCAACTATGCTGAATGAGTTTATATTTTTTATTAATCATTGATATTTAAGCATAAAATAAAACATCAACATATAAGA
This sequence comes from Pammene aurita, assembly GCA_947086415.1. NCBI lineage: Eukaryota > Metazoa > Arthropoda > Insecta > Lepidoptera > Tortricidae > Pammene > Pammene aurita. The sequence continues at coordinate 20,017,424 of OX352315.1, read as the reverse complement.
ATATTTGCTATCTAACTGAATTTATAAATTAATTCGAATGAGTGCACATTAAGTTTAAACTGTATAGGTACGCGGGGAAGCGGAAACACGAGTGCGTAGGAGTTGCGCGTACGTGAATTACGACTGGAACTTCAAAATCTCGGCATGCCAGTCTGTCGAGGGACTGGGAGGAGGGGGAGGGGAGTTTAGAATGTTTGCAGCGATTGTGTGTTTTTAAAACATTGTATACTTGGAAAAACCCGGAACTAGTGTGGTGCTATCTATAAACTTTTGTGCAATTGCCTAATGACTTATTGAGTTTGTAACTTGAAATAAGTAATTCATCTCTGTGTATGAATTGATAATTATTTATTGTAATTATTTAGTTGTAATTTTTTTCGTACAAAGTTACAAAATTTATGGTACTTACACAAAAAAAGACTTAGATGTAAACCTAAATTAACTTACATTACACATGCTAAACACACACAAATAAATTTAAATATAAATCTAAAATAAACCTATGATAAACTTAAATATAAATCTAAAATAAACCTATGATAAACTTAAATATAAATCTAAAATAAACCTATGATAAACTTAAATATAAATCTAAAATAAACCTATGATAAACTTAAATATAAATCTAAAATAAACCTATGATAAACTTAAATATAAATCTAAAATAAACCTATGATAAACTTAAATATAAATCTAAAATAAACCTATGATAAACTTAAATATAAATCTAAAATAAACCTATGATAAACTTAAATATAAATCTAAAATAAACCTATGATAAACTTAAATATAAATCTAAAATAAACCTATGATAAACTTAAATATAAATCTAAAATAAACCTATGATAAACTTAAATATAAATCTAAAATAAACCTATGATAACCTAAAATATAAAACTAAAATAAACTTACAAATAATAAATGCTCCCCAGGTCGCCTTCGTGGGTCATGGTTCCCAGAAGGCTAGCAGCGTTGCCTTTGGATGGCCAGGCTTATCATCTGTCCAAAGAAGCTGCCAGCCCTCTGGTTGCCTGAGGCATCGACGAGGCGCTTGAAAATCTCCTTGTATAGAATTTGTTACGAGTAGCTACATGAATAAAAGCAAATCTATTGTTCTTAAAAGTTTACAAGGTTTAGAAATGAAAACTATGTATTTGAAGAAAAAAACGTTTCACGATTGTCACGATTGTTAATTTTTATAAAAAACTTTTTGATGATACTACTATACATAAGTGCTATACCACATATTTCATAATTCATGAAGTATTTTCATTATTCATATCAAACTACCTATTCAGTCAGAACCAGAAGTAGATAAATGGCCGAGTTATTCTAAATTAAGGGGCTGACAACAGCTAAATTCCCTCCCTATCTTTTTCAGCGCGAGTGAAAGAGAAACACTGTTACGATTAGTATGGGAGCTTGTGGCAAAATTTGCAAAATGATGAATTAAAAAAACACTACCTACGCATCCATTGCGAAATATAAAACAACGAAGTTTTTAGTATTAGTGTGGTGGAATTGTGTCCTTAGTTACAGACGTATAAGTCAATCAACTAAAGACATACAACTGTTTGAAGCTAACTTTAAGATGTAATTATGTTCTATCGAGCCGATTTCGTCCAATCGTGTATCGGAATTAACGAAGTTTTTCCAAATATAACGAATATTAATTTTTTTTTTTAATTTCTCAAAACAAGTAGTTATAGCTAAAAAACTGTTTGAGTAAAGTCAATTTGAAAGTCATCGGGTGTTGTCAGCCTCTTAAATGCATAAAATTCTGGAGAATGAGAGCAATCATTTTGTATAATCAGCTCGTTTAGGCTATTACTGGCGTACTAGGCTAGCAGTAAGCGCCGCAACCGGATGCGGATACGGTGTGCAAGCGTGACAACGCTATACACACGCAGAGCGCTATCTCGCTCGCGCACCGGCGCTGCATGCGGAAAAAGCAACAATGTGAAAGCCGCCTTATAAAATAAAAAATATGTTTATTTTCATAACTTCAGATCCATACATTGTTAGTTACACTTATAAACCTAAATTAGTAAACTAATATTAAGGTATTAACTATGTATAACTTATTATTTATTTATTATTATTTATTTATTATAAAGCTTAGCTACTTAACAACGTATAATAAATAATTTTAAACAAAAAAGAACCGACTTCACTTAGCATCATGGCTGTGGAATGAACTCCTTGCCGAGGTTTTCCCAGTGGGCTACAGTATGAGGTTCTTCAAAAAAGGAGTGTATAGGTTCCTAAAGGGTAGGCAACGCGCATGTAAATCCTCTGGGGTTGCAGGCGTCCATAGGCTACGGTAACTGCTTACCACCAGGCGGGCCGTATGCTTGTTTGCCACCGTCGTGGTATAAAAAAAAAAAAAAAGCATCCACCTTTCCAAAAGCAAATGCTCGAGTTGCTGTAAAAAAAACTCAAATCACTATAGGTGTGCCTGTAATAGTTGAAGAGTTCCCTCAATTTCTCCATCATCAGATCCTGACCTGGTTACAATGGGAAGTGTACTCTTTCAAACAAAAAAGAATTTTCCAAATCGGTCCAGCCGTCTTCGAATAATCGGCGAACATACATTAAAAAAAATAGCAAAAAAAACAAAGATCCCGACGAATTGATAACCTCCTCCTTCGAAATCTTGAATTCGGTTGATCGGAAGCAAGGCCTAAAATAAACTTAGCCTAATGTTATTATCACTAACCTCAATTGCACGGGAAAATCTGAGTAGGTAACTAAGAACGTTAGGTATAATATCGTGGAATAAAACTTCACTGGCAAACAAATTGTTTATTATTCCAGCCGGATTTCGCAAACAGCGAAAATTGAAATGGCCTCTTGAAAGTTTAAGAAGCCGTAAACATAACAAAAGTCTTTCTGTAAGTTTTTCCATTGAAAAGTAAGCTTTCGCAATGTGTTTGTTTTTAATACGATCAACAGCAATGGAAGGAATATATTACGCTTTCAATCGTTTTCAATTCAACGGACTTCAAGATTTCGTAGGTTCACAATTGGTCGAGATCGGTGTTTTTTTTAAATATTTGTTCACCGATTATTCTATGACGGTTGGATCGATTTGGAAAAATATTTATTTGTTTGAAAGAATATACTTGACAGTTGGTCCCATTTTGTTTAATGGCTTTTACTCCTCACCGGTTTTAGCGAGGTGAATTCTGCCAATGTCGAGGTGTAGACTTCTGATGTTATTAATTTTTGCATAAAATATAAGCAACGTTGTTCGGTTGAGGCCTTGTTGATTGTAAGGTGATAGCCTCCCTATAAACACATGGGTGGCCTAGACCTCGGATAACCGTTTGTTCGACTAAAGGGTGGTTACGCGCGTGTCGAGACTAATTTTTCATTAGCTGCATACTTGTTCGTTAGGTCACCGTACAATGAGCTATCAATATTACACACTGAACTACGTAAATGAGCAAAAAACAAAAAAACAATTCTAAAGACGCCGCAGCCATCTTGAGCTCAAACGGGTATCCATCACATCAGTTGGCCCCATTGTCATCAGCTTAGGATCTGATGATGGGACCCTGGAGAAATCGAGGGAACTTTTCAAATATTATAGGCACACCTATAGAGATTAGAGTATTTTTTACAGTAGCTCGGTCATTAACTTTTGGAAAGGCGGAGTAGGCTAAGTGAAGTCGGATAATTTTGTTTAAAACTATTATTGTTCTGGAATGTAGGTGCAGTCAGTAGCAGAATTAGCACAGCGAACAAGGTGATCAAAATGAACTGAACACAGTTTTATTGTACGAGTGTTAGAGCGTGTGTGCAGGTAATTTTAAACTCCTTGTCCCGCTTTGTTATTTATTCTGCTGTCTACAGGAGGTGTTAGGGCCATTTATTTAAAGTTGTAATTTTTTTATTACTTAATTTGAGAAATTTCGGCGATTTCGACTAGGAATTATGACCTCTTTCGATTTTATTAGGACAAAAAATGTGTCCTAAGTTTTTTCCATTCCGTTATCATTTTCCCATAGACTTCTTATGGCGGTATCGGAATGGAAGTAACAAAAAATATATGAAATTTTTTGGTACTCTTTTTGTGTCTTACTAAGATCGAAAGAGCTCGTGATTTAAATCGAAATCATTTAAAACTTATCAAATTTACAAAAAAGTGGAGGGAACTTTAAATAAAATGGCCCATTAACATTTAGAAACTTGAAGTAATATGTGCTATTTTCGTAAAGGTACCCGTTGGCGGCCGGCGCTCGCGTCGTACGTCAAACGGTACCTTTACCAAAATAATGTCACATAATTATTATAAATACGATAGAGCCCTGTCTGTAATCAATTTTACCTTTTAATGGCTAAACCCCCAAACTGAGTCTAAGAGCGTTATCAGTGTTATCACACTTATCACACTTGCGATTTGCAAGCGAGTTTTGTATGGGAGCGAACACGCCGCGAGTTCGCCGCGTGCGAGTTTAGAATAGAAATCGCTTTCAAATCGCTCAAGTGTGATAAGGCCCTTATATATTTTTTAAAGCAGTAAGCTGCATATCTCGTAGACACTTTATTGAACAAGCGATTGCGAAGGTCTCCGTTTCATCTTGGACAAAAATGCTTTCGTATGTCCGTTTGGCGTCGGTTAGGATGTTCTCTCCTACATGGCGTATATGTCAACCGATTCCCTTACATAGTTTCCCATGTGAGCAGGTTCTACAGTTCCGTAGATTTTTTTGTCGTTTAGTTTTTCGGAAAATGTTTAAAATGGTGGGAATTGGCGCAAGGAACTCAGACGCCATAATGGAGGTCGGAGGAAAATATACAGGGTGGGTATATTAATTAATCAAACTTTAACTAAATAATAAAAGCCTCCTAGCCTCGAATCCTGGTCAGGGCATTTATTTGTGTGCTTATCGCGGATATTTGTTTCTGAGTTATGGATGTTTTCTATGTATTTAAGTGTTTATCTATATCTATATATTATATATATCATCGCTAAGTACTCACAACACAAGCCTTATTGAGCTTACTGTGGGACTAGGTTGATCTGTGTAAGATTGTCCTATAATATTTATTTATTTATTTATTTAATAAGCTTCCCTACAGTAAATGAGATAATTTGAAATATAATTTATTGATAAAGTATATGTAAATGTCTAAGATAGTTTTTCGAGTGGACATTGTTATTCGCAAGATTTCGAACTCTTGATCCTTTAAAAAAATATGAATACCACCGCGCGATCTGTGTTGCCTGCAGTTAAAAAAATTACCGCATGATCTGGGTAGCCAGTTCCATAAATATCTGTGCACTCGGTCCATTAACCGCAAACTCGTAGCCCCTAAAAAAGCTAATCTCGCGTATTTATTTTCTTTCAATCTCAAACGTTGGCGGATTTTAAATTTATGTCCGCGATAAAACTAGTGAGGCATTCGGATTTTGGAATCTGTAATTGATTTGATATTAACGTCTTCAACTTAAGCCAGGTAAAAATGACGGTCATATCGAACAAATTTAATTATAACATCAATACCGAAATCATAAAAAAACATCGACTATCCTATCTATTTTATTTACACTCATATTGTAAGTTCTCTAAAACGTGTTCGAAAACGGTAGGCAATGGCTAGCATTACCACGACCGATTTTACTATGATAAGCTTTTTATCTGTGGCAGTAACGTAATTTTAACTTTTCATGCTCAAATATTGATGTGCTATGAGTTTTAAAACCACACTCATGTTTTCAGGACCCTTATTACGTAACAGTTACATAAACCACTATTGTCGACATCAGGGGCTGGAGTCAAGATGACAATCGTTTATATACTTCGTTAATACATGTAACTTCATTAAAAGTGGAAACATGGCTCAGATGTATTTACCTACATATTCACCCCGGAAAGTATGGCAAAGGCTTTAAAAATACGCTCTGTATATTACTCCCAGTGTATTTCCCTCTCGCTCATTGGGTACGAACAAGTTGCACGATTCACAGGAAGTCATATCATATCAACATTACATATTTTTTAAATCCGGAATGCCGCATAGTCGGATTAACTCATTCGATCAATAAATCAGATTGATGTCTGTTCGGTTTTAACTGACTGAGTTGTGATTATTTTTATAATATTTTTGTGTGAATTGATGTATGGTATGCCGCGTTTATTTTATACATCATACCTAGCCTTTAGTTAAATATTATGAATCCAACGGTATATATGGATACTTAATAATAATAAACAAAGCAACTGTCAACTTCTTTTTAATTTAGTAATAGAAATACATTTATTTGCTTGAATGCAGGCGAAAGATTAATATAATTATTATGTCAGTAGTTCCGTATACGTATGCAAAAATGAATAAGGTTTATACTAATATTTACTAAAAAAGGCTAGTCCCAGCTAGGCCAAAAAATAATTGTCAGTGTACGACATTTTCATTTTAATGAAATTTAGTTTATGCAAATTAAATCATTATCATTATATATAATAAAACTAAGTTGAGAAAATGTGCGTGCCGATAAAACTTAAAAAGGAGTCCCAGCACGATAAAGGGACTTATATAGTGTGATAGCCCTTTATTCCCCCTCGAACAAGAAAGTTCCCGTTTTAACCTAAAGGGTGTGTCTTTAAAGATATAAGGGCTTTTCCAACCCTTCAACTCGGAAAGTAAGTGTAGTGGCGCCATCTGTTGTCGAGTAGTTGAACTTCATTCATTGTCCAAAGTGGCGCCATCTGTTGTCGAATAGTTGAATTTCATTCATTGTACACAATATGGACTTAAACGAACGATTATTCCCAAATTTTCTCGAATATCCTAGCGCCAACATTCTCGAATATACTAGAGCCTAGCTTTCTGAATATATAAGAGCCCGGTGTCACCCGCCAGAGTTAGTTTGATTTGAACAGCGAAACAAGCGATTTCGAAACGAAAAAGAAAGAAATTATCTGTGTGTGAGCCTTTATTTTGAAGTATCACGTGTGAGTATTTTTAATAGTGTGTTTAATTAATTCTCAATTTCGAAGCGAAGAAGAAAAAAGTTATCTGTGCGCCTTTATTGTGAAATATCAAATGTGAGTATTTTTAATAGTGTATTTAATTAATTCTAATGGTTTTTTTTTATTTTCTTTTAATTGTAATTTCCTTAACTTTCAAGTAGTCGCGCGGCGTTGAATCGATGCCTTCTATATACTTTGGCCGTAAACAAAATATCGCGCGACCGCTTGAAGATTAAATTTTTTTTTTCTTTGTCTCAACGTGCTCCACGTTTACGTAACAATATATTTGTCTATAAAATGTTCATTTAATTTATATTTTACAGAATACAATGCCTAGACGTAAAAGAGGTGGAGATCTTGCCAGTTCTGCAGCGAAACGGCGGAAACAAAAAGAAAATCGAAGAAATGAAACGGAAGAAGAGCGCGAAGCACGTTTACAAAATCAACGAACCAGAATGAGCACCCTGAGAAGCGGAAAAAGCGAAGAAAGAAAAGAAAATAAAAGTATTGAAGAATCGAGCATTTTAAAAGATAATCTAACAAAGGAAGCATTCCACTACGAACCGACGAAGAAATATTACGATCATAAATATGTTGTGATCGGAAAAATTAATAACATTTGCCAATTTTGCCACGCGAAAAAATTCAGTAAAGAAACACCAGGTCTCTGTTGCATGAATGGAAAAATTCGATTACCACCACTGGAAGCACCTCCACAGGAATTTCTACATTACATGACCGGGGAAACACCAGAATCAAAACACTTTCTTCAAAATATAAGATCATACAACTCCTGCTTTCAAATGACTTCTTTCGGTGTTACTTCGACTGAATTTGAGAGAGAACTGAAGGAGAGTGACTTGAAGAGACAAATTTGAATATGTATTTTCAATTCAAGGGCAAATTTATCACAAAATTGGATCGTTACTACCAATGCCTAACGATGACTATAAATTTCTGCAAGTATATTTCATCGGAAATGAAGAAAACGAAATTGATCAACGATGTACAAATTTTATTGGATTGAAACGCGAAATAATCCAAGATGTACAGAGGATCTTACACAAATACAATCAACTGATTTACATATTCAAAACAACACTAGACCGCATGATTTCTGATGACTATAAAATTGTAATTCGAGCCGATAAAAGACCACGTGGAGAACACGAACGTAGATTTAATGCACCTCAGATAGATGAAGTCGCCATCGTAATTGTGGACAATGAAAATACAAGCCGTGACATAATTGTACAACGAAGAAGAAGAGGACTACAACGCATTGCAGAGACACACCGTTCATATGATGCTCTTCAATATCCGTTAATATTTCTGCACGGAGAGGATGGTTATCATTTCAATATAAAACAAATTCATCCTAAAACAGGCATAGAAACAAACAAAAAAGTCACTTCCAAGGAGTTCTATGCTTACCGCTTAATGATCAGAGACAATGAAATATACAATCACATTCTCAACACTCGCCGTTTATTCCAACAATTTCTGGTAGATATGTACGCAAAAATAGAAGCAGAATGGATGCTTTACATAAGACTGAATCAGAAGAAACTACGCACAGAAGAATACATCCACCTTCGAGATGCGATCATAAATGACGGCAATATTGACGATATTGGAACAATGGTAATCTTACCCTCATCATACATAGGAAGTCCAAGACATATGCACGAATATACTCAAGAACCTACCTACCCTACCTATACCTACGTAAGAAAATATGGACGACCTGATCTCTTCATAACATTTACATGCAACTCATCATGGCCAGAAATCAAAGAACAACTAAAATACGGACAAACCTCCATGGATCGACACGACATGATAGCCCGAGTTTTTCGACAAAAACAAATAAGATTTATTGAAGTCATCACAAAATACCACATCTTTGGAACCGTTAGATGCTGGATGTATACAATCGAGTGGCAAAAACGAGGATTACCTCACTCACACAATCTCATATGGCTACACGATATTTATCCCACGGATATCGACAAAATCATCCAAGCTGAATTTCCCAATCCACAAAATGATCCGGAACTATACAACATAGTAGTGAAAAACATGATTCACGGACCATGTGGACCATTAAACTTCAATGCGCCATGCATGAGTGATGGAAAATGTACAAAAAAATATCCAAAACCATACTTGGACGATACAAAAACTGAAGATGACGGCTATCCCAAATATAGAAGACGATCACCGAAAAACGGTGGCTTCACAGCAAAAATACGAATACAAGGCAGAGACGAACTGGAAATAGATAATCAATGGGTAGTACCATATAACCCACTACTTTCCAAAATGTTCCAAGCACACATAAACGTTGAATATTGCAATTCAGTAAAATCTATTAAATATATATGTAAGTACGTAAACAAAGGTAGTGATATGGCAGTATTTCAAATAGTCAAAAATAGCGAACAAAATAATAGAAATGATGAAATCCTCATGTACCAAATGGGAAGATACATCAACAGTAACGAAGCAGCGTGGAGGATTTTTAGTTTTCCCATACACGAACGCGAACCAGCTGTGCAACATCTAGCAGTACATTTGGAGAATGGACAGAGAGTTTACTTCACAAAAGACTCGGCTAGAAAAATTGCAAGCGAACCACCTCAGAACACAACATTAACAGCTTTTTTCCAACTTTGCCAAACGGATCCATTCGCAAAGACGTTACTGTATGTCGACGTCCCTATTTATTATACGTGGGACAAAACAAGGAAAATTTTTCAACGACAAAAACAAGGAATGCCAGAAGAGGGTCATCCAGAAATAATAAAACTAACGCAATAGGTCGAGTATACACTGTACATCCAAACAATGCCGAATGTTTCTATCTCCGAATGTTGTTACACGAAATACGGGGACCAACAAGTTTCACAGATCTCAGGACTATTGACGGCTACATATGCCAGACTTACAGAGAAGCATGTCAACGTTTAGGATTATTGGAAAACGATAACCACTGGGAATTAACACTACAAGAAGCCACACTCACAGCTTCAGCTGAACAAATTCGAGAGTTATTCGCCATAATTCTAACAACATGTAACCCATCAAACCCAAAACAGCTATGGGACTCTTTCAAAAGGAATATGAGTGATGATATATTGTACCAAATCCGACAAGCTAATCCAGAACTGACTATAGAATACAATGACTACATCTTCAATGAAACACTCATTCGCTTAGAAGATACATAAATGTTTAGCAATAAATAACCAGACCTTAGTAGAAATTGGAATGCCAGCACCACAAAGAAATACTTTCAGTGTGCTAAACTACGAAATTACAAAGGAAAAAAGCTACAACGTCAATGAACTACTTGAATACATTGCTCACAACAAACCACTCCTCAATGACAATCAAAAAAAAATTTACAACGTTATAATGAACCGAATAAATAACAACACTGGTGGAATTATTTACTTGGACGCACCAGGAGGCACCGGTAAAACGTTTCTAATAAATCTAATACTGGCGGAAATACGTGCTGAAAAACACATCGCACTGGCACTAGCATCATCCGGCATTGCAGCCACACTTATGGAAGGAGGACGAACTGCCCATTCTGCCTTACAACTACCGTTGAATATAGCCGAACAACAATTCCCGGTATGTAAAATCTCAGGAACATCTGGACGGGGTCAACTTCTAAAACATGCTAAAATTATCTTCTGGGATGAATGCACCATGGCCCATAAAAAATCACTAGAAGCCATGGACAGAACATTACAAGAATTGCGAAAAAACTCTGAAATGATGGGAGGAGCTCTACTCATACTCTCAGGAGATTTTCGACAAACACTTCCAGTTATTCCCAAATCAACACCAGCAGACGAGATCAATGCATGCTTAAAAAAGTCACATCTCTGGCCGCAAGTACAAATACTGCAATTAACAAAAAACATGAGGGTTGAATTATCAAAAGATGAAACAACAGCACATTTTGCTAAAATACTTTTACAAATAGGCGAAGGTACATATCCTACTGACCAAACGACCGGCCTCATTGAACTCAATAGTGATTTCTGTAACATAGCCACTACTGAAAAAGAACTAATCGACAAAATTTATCCAAATATTATTCAGAACTATACCAACGTAGAGTGGTTATTTCAAAGAGCAATTTTGGCTACTAAAAATAATATTGTTGACGATATCAATTTTAATATTCTAAAGAAAATACCTGGTGAAGAGAAAGTATATAAATCGATCGACACGATAGTATCCATTGAAGAAAGTGTCAACTTTCCTACTGAATTTCTAAACTCTTTACAAGTACCAGGAATGCCATTACACTGCCTTCGTCTGAAAATTGGATCTCCAATCATACTACTCAGAAATCTCAACTCCCCAAAACTATGTAATGGAACGAGGATGATCGTAAAACAGCTATCGAATAATGTCATTGAAGCTGAACTTATTTCTGGAAAGAACAAAGGACACACAGTATTTATACCTAGAATACCACTGATCTCTTCTGAATTGCCATTTCAATTTAAAAGATTGCAGTTTCCAATTAAATTAGCCTTTAGTTTTACAATTAACAAAGCGCAAGGGCAAACTTTGAAATATTGTGGCATCAACCTCAAAGAATCCTGCTTCTCTCACGGTCAGCTATATGTAGCTTGCTCAAGAGTAGGAAGTTCGAAAAATGTATATATATATACCCCGGACAATAAAATGAAAAATGTTGTTTATAAACAAGTAGTGTAAATAATGAGAAAATGTAAATACATGTAAATATAGAAAATGTTTTCAAAATATATTTTTTACTTTTTACGTCATAGTATGTTTTTTTATTTCGTCTACCACGTAATCTCATATCAACTGCCGAGCGAAGCCGGGTATCATAGCTAGTTAAATATAAAGAGTACTTAATATGACTTTTAATATTATAGTCAACTAGTTTTATACTATTCAGTATTTGCAGGTTAGTGAAAATGTAGAAATATAACTGACCAGAAATATATGATTCTTGTCAACAGGGCGCTATTATTCTCATTTATATGGCAACAGTCATAGAGCGTGTTATCCTTTATGGTATAGTGACATCTTGATTTGTCACAGATTTGTTTAATGTTAGCTGTCAGCTCTAATGTTAATTTGAAAATGTTTCACAGTGAAATAGTATCATTTTCCGAGCATATTATTTACATCAGTTTATTATACACACTATTTACAATGTTTCGCTCTTGAATATGGATAATTTTGGGAATTTTTTGTGGTTTATTATTTAATATTCAACACTTTATTTTTATTCAAGTAAACCGTCTCAATGACACTTGACAACAGTGACAGCATATCACATGCACTCACACATGCATATCATTCTGTCATTAAAATTATTGCCAGTGTAAGAAATTAGTTCCAATGAAATTCCGCAACATGGTGCATGATCATATATTTCTGCTCAGGCTTTAAATGAATTAAAATGAATAGTAAAATATTAACTGTAGTTGTTCCGATTGATAAAGACGACAAATGTATCATGTTTCCATGTAAAAACAATTTATTTTTCTTGTAAAAATTTTTTGTTCCCAGTTTTTTATAATTAGTATATTATGATATCAAATATGCCCTCAAACGGATCGCCACCATTTTAGTCACACCTCGTATTTGTTTAGATCATTATAATTTACTTCTTAGTCTTGTGGAGGAATTTTTCATTCACCTATTTTATATAATAGTATTTTTTTTAAAGTGGCCTTTTTAATAGGTATTTAGCGTGTTGAAAGTTGATTACGCTCCAAAGTGTCATTACGTGCTTGCATCAAATTGTATTATAATATAACTGTTAATCTGGATATTTCTGATACTTATATTTCATATTACTGGGTGTAGGTATACAGATGAACGTATAAAACTCATCCCGGATAACTTACTGGCGACTGGACAGGAAAACAGTATGCGAGTTAATAAACCTTTGCATCTCTGGGGTATTGTACCATAATGAGATAAGATGTGCCAAAATGAAGGCTTAAGTATAAGTTCTTTTTTTGCGTAGAGAGCGGCGACACGTTGTATATCAGCAAGTGAAATAATGATATTACATGGTACGTTGTTACAAACACAAAAAAAAATGGTTTGATAGTATTTAGACAACGTTTTTTTTAATGTATCCGTACCTAGTACCTATATATCCACGTAACAGAGAATTTTTGTGCCCATTGTTATAGTATATAACCTATATTATATATAATATTCGTATACTGGGTGCATACAAAAATGCTCTCAAATTGGTTTAATTTTTTTTATTTTACATACATGGAAAACCAACAGCATAATATTAACAGCATTACTATAAACCAGAGTAGAAATACAAAGCTAATTACAGGTTCTCACTTATAAATTCATAACGTAACTATTTATTGCTAAAATATAGACCCGTACCGATAAATTATGAAGTTTCGATAATATTAAAGATGCTTATTATTCGCATACAGAGTTCAGGCCATCCAACTTAGCTAATAATAATAATTTGTGTCATCCTAGGTTGTTGCGTAGGTAGAAACTTAGACATTTCTTTTTTTTAACATTATTCGTTAAATAGAAAATTAGAGATCAAAATTGTTTTTTCACTGTAACAGCAAAGTTGTTACTGACACACGGACGCGTTTTGTGTCACTTTCGTCAATGGGAATACTGACGTTCAATCAGCACATATATGTAGACTTTTACAAGCCTATATAAAATTAGAGTTGATCGATTAGGTACTGTGCTTTCTAATATATCGGTATCTATTATTTGAATAAATTTGTGCCATATTAATCAATGATATTTATTTACTTTAATTTTTTTTCTTGTATGACCCCTGTTAACAGTACAATAAAATATTAAAGTTATTAAAGTTTGCATCAATATTTTTATAAAAGCGTATCGAAACAATGTTTGAAATTTGTGTCATTATAATCAATGGATTATTTTTATTTTTCAGAATGATAACTTGTTTTGCGTAAAGGGCATGCGCGGGGAAGGGTAAGGCGCGGGCGGGGTTCATGTGCCGACCAGGCTGCCTAGCGGCTTGTTTGTTACTAGTAATAGTACTAATAAGTGCGACAAAGACAAACAGCGATTTTTCAGTCGCTCTTCTTTATTTTTCATAGTAAAGAAAGCAATAATATAAAACTTAAGTAAGTTAAGGATAATTAATGTAAACGTAGTCCATAAGGGACTGCAACGGCGGATCTGTGTGCCACGGTAAACCTAGTTTACCATTTAAACAGTATTTTGGCAAATTGTCACAGATAATTTGTAACTAATAAATATGTAATTTATGCATCAAGGCGGTTTGTTTACAGGATGGCTATCGTGAAACGCGAAAATCGAAATATCGTTATCTGCCTCTCGGTTGGACTAGCAAAGGGCCGGACTGGACTTAATAAATTTTTCATCAGTGTGATGTCATAATAAGGCTGTTTTTATTAACTTATCGTATATAAGACATAAACATAAGCAACTTTTCTTTAACACATTTTTTTTTAACTCAATAATTTCGAAGTTATGGGGCCCTGAAGGTTAAGTACAATTTGGACTATTTTGGTTGGAATGGTGTCATTATGACACATACTTTATTTTGTAGAATGTGTTAAAATAAGCAAGTTTTATAAGAAACATTTTTTTACCCAAAAACATCGAAGTTACCGGACTTTGAAGATTGACTACATGGACTAATTTGGACTTAAAAAATAAAATGGCGACGGGGTATCATTATAACGTGTACTTTTAATGATTTGTTCCGTATAGAATACGCTAATAACGCTATAATAACGATTATAACAAGTACTTTTTATGATTATTCTGTATAGAATACGCTAAAATAAGCGTGTTTTATTTGAAAAACTATTCTCTAAAATCAAAAATTGCCGAGAGAATGGACTTTGAACTTGTATATCGGGACGCCATTATAACGTGTACTTTTTATGATTTTTCCGTATAGAATACGCTAAAATAAGCATGTTTTATTTGAAAAACTTTTCTCTAAAATAAAAAATGGCTGAGATAATGGACTGCGAACTTGTATATAATTTGGACTTCGAAAAAAAACCATCGACGGGACTTCATTATAACGTGTACTTTTTATGATTATTCCGTAGAGAATATGCTAAAATAAGCGTGTTTTATTTTAAAACTTTTCTTCATAATCAAAAATGGCCGAGATAATGGACTTTGAACTTGCAATTTGCATATCGAGACGTCATTATAACGTGTACTTTTTATGATTTTTCCGTATAGAATACCTACGCTACAAAAAGCGTGTTTTACTCAAGTAACTTTTCTCTAAAATCAAAAATGGCCGAGATAATGGACTCTGAACTTGTATATAATTTTGACTTCGAAAAAACAACCAGCGATGGGGTATCATTATATAGCATATTTTTTATGATTTTACCGTATAGAATACGCTAAAATAAGCATGTTTTATTTGACAAACTTTTCTCCAAAATAAAAAATGGCCGATTGGACATGAAACTTGTATATCATTTGGACTTCGAAAAAAAACCGTCGACGGGACGTCATTATAACGAGTACTTTTTATGATTTTGTCGTATAGAATACGCTAAAATAAGCTTGTTTAATTTGAGAAACTTTTCTCTAAAATAAAAAATGGCCGTGATAATGGACTTTGAACTTGTATATATGTAAAAGCGTGTTTCATTCGAAAAACTTTTCTCTAAAATAAAAAATGGCCGAGATAAATGGACTTTGAACTTGTATATATTTTGGACTTCAAAATAAAACCATCGACGGGACGTCATTATAACGTGTACTTTTTATGATTATTCTGTACAGAATACGCTAAAATAAGCGTGTTTTATTTGAGAAACTTTTCTCAAAATCAAAAATGGCCGAGATAATAGACGTTGAACATGTATATAATTAGGAGGAACATGTACTTTTTATGATTTTTCCATATAGAATACGCTAAAATAAGCGTGTTTTACTTACGAAACTTTTCTCTAAAATCAAAAATGGCCGAGATAATGGTCTCTGAACTTGTATATAATTTGGACTTCGAAAAAAACCATCGACGGAACTTCATTAAAACGTGTACTTTTTATGATTATTCCGTATAAAGTATGCTAAAATAAGTGTGGTTTATTTGAAAAACTTTTCTTTATAATCATAAATGGCCGAGATAATGGACTTTGAACTTGTATATCGAGACGTCATTATAACGTGTACATTTTATGATTTTTCCGTTATGAATACGCTAAAATAAGCGTGTTTTACTTAAGAAACTTTTCTCTAAAATCAAAAATGGCCGAAATAATGGACTTTGAACTTGTATATTATTTGGATTTCGAAAAAAACCATCGACGGGACGTCATTATAACTTTTCTCCAAAATCAAAAATGGCCGAGATAATGGACTTTGAACTTATGTATTATTTGGATTTCAAAAAAAAAACCATCGACGGGACGTCATTATAACATGTACTTTTTATGAGTTTTCCATGTAGAATACGCTAAAATAAGCGTGTTTTATTTAAAAAAAAAATCTCTCAAATCAAAAATGGCCGTGATAATGGACTTTGAACTTATATATTATATGGATTTCAAAAAAAACCATCGACGGGATGTCATTATAACATGTCCTTTTTATGATTTTTCCATATAGAATACGCTAAAATAAGCGTGTTTTATTTAAAAAAACTTTGCTCTAAAATAAAAAAACCGGCCAAGTGCGAGTCGGACTCGCGCACCGAGGGTTCCGTACAAACCTATAACAAGCAAAAGTTGTAGTATGTTTATTACTAATTTCAATTTAATACCTCTACGCGTTTACGAGGAAAAAGTTAGTAAGTATAAAATTAAAAAAAATATTTTTTGTATGATTTTACTAAAAATGTCTACTTTTCGTAATTTTTCCTCTATCTGTGCTATATGAAGTTTCTTCGTGCCAAGTTTCAAGTTTCTGAGTTTACGCGAAGTACCCTTTAGGTTTTGAGTTTCTTGCGAGTACTAGTTTCAAAATATGCGACTTAAATTGCTATTTCTTTTGATTGGGATGACATAAAAGTTTGGTTTTGCTACATCTGAAAGGTCCTATAGCCCTGAGTATTTGACATGAATTTCAATTTAATACCTCTACGCGTTTACGAGGAAAAAGGTAGTAAGTTTAAAATTTAAAAAAATATGTTTTTGTATGATTTTACTAAAAAGTCTACTTTTTGTAATTTTTCCATTGTCTATGCTATATGACGTTGCTTTGTGCCAAATTTCAAGTTTCTGAGTTAACGGGAAGTACCCCGTAGGTTTTGCGAGAATTGCGAGTGCCGAAAAACTATAAAATTTGCAGCATAAACGACTGTATCTTTTGATTGCGTTAGCTTATAAGTTTGATTTTTTCACAGCTCCAAGGGACAATAGACCTGAATATTTGATATAAATTTCAGCTTGATACCTCCACGCGTTCCTGAGAAAAATGGTCTTGACAGACAGACAGACGGACAACAAAGTGATCCTATAAGGGTTCCGTTTTTTCCTTTCGAGGTACGGAACCCTAAAAATGGCCGAGGTAATGAACTCTGAACTTGTTCCTCCTTTTTGTAAAGGGTCGGCAACGCGCATGTGACACCTCTGGTGTTCCAGGCATCCATATGCTACTGCTTACCATCTGGCGGGCCGTATGCTTGTTTGCCACGTTGTGGTATAAAAAAAAGAGTAAAATAAGAATACAATTAAACAAAATAAACGGAATAAAAACAGAATCAATACAAAATAAAAACAAAATACAGACGAAAAGAAAAAACAAAAATAAAACAAAAGTAAAAAAAAAAACGTTATTGTCGTGGAACACACCGTTAGAACGAAGTAATATTATTTAATTTTTGACTTTTTCGTAATTTTTGTAGTTTTTAAATTTTTTGAATTTTTGAGATTTTTGAGATTTTTTAGAATTTTTGAGATTTTTGAGATTTTTGAGATTTTTGAGATTTTTGAGATTTTTGAGATTTTTGAGATTTTTGAGATTTTTGAGATTTTTGAGATTTTTGAGATTTTTGAGATTTTTGAGATATTTGAGATTTTTGAGATTTTTGAGATTTTTGAGATTTTTGAGATTTTTGTGATTCTTGTGATTCTTGTGATTTTTGATATTATAGAAATTTTTTAACTACTTTTTTCACTTTGTCACTTCTCACTTTCACTGTCACTTCTATTCACTTTATTCTATTTTTCATTTTTTTATTTCATTCCATTTCACATGTTTTTCAATGCTGTTTCGTGACGGTCACGTGACTTTTTTTCGCCTAGCCCCCCATCCGCGAACCGTCCGATAAGGAACTTCGTTCCAATAAAACAGCACTAAATAAAAATATTACGTTGCGTTTTCTACCCATAATTCACGATGCTTGAAATCTTCGAAAATGTACTCAACAGTCTAGTCAAAACACAAACAAAGCGGCTACCGCTCAAAAAGGTACGTATTGGCGAGACACGCACGAGTTCATTGCCCTACTCGCCGGCTTCCCGCGACTCGCTCCTCCGCTCAGTTCCTTTGTCGAGTATGTCAGCTTTATCACCCCGCGCGCGCCTCCGTGAGCAAGTACCTACATCGTAACAGCTAAGATGCCAGCGCCTGGTTGACCCATGGATTAGCTTGTTAAGAAGCGAGCCGGGGGTCTACTTCTAGTGGTCATTACAGAAGTAAGCCGAACAGGCGTACCATCAAGGTCACGCGCTATAGTTAAGAAGATTTCCTCTGAACGCAAATATTGTTTCTGTTTAATTTTAGACGAAATATCATTGATGAAAGTGACACAAATTGAAATATCTACTTTAAAATCCCTTTTTGATGATTAGAATGTGAACTCTGATGACTTTAATAATTTATTAAAACGATAACAGCCTAAAAATACGAAATTACCAAGAAACTTAAATTTTCATTGCTTAATTTGACACATATTGATTTTATTGACATATTTTGTGTATCCTTATTTTATGAACTCTAATTTTTTATACATAGTTTTTTAGCGTTGTCATACTATATAAAATTGCACTCGACGTAAATGACACAAACTAGTTTTGTACAACAATAAAACTGTTATAAATACAAAACAGTTATATTTTCTAACTCTAATATTCTTTTACTCAAGTTATGGCAAGCTAAAAAAGTTAACCTCAAATTATTGAAACACAAAAAAAGCACCAATTGAATATGACACAAAACGCACTGAAAGATTCTCATGTACACACTGTATTTCCAACTTCAATAATAAGTGACTTTAGAATTTTCGAAACTTAACCCTCAAAATATTGCCAACGAGACGGGACTAATAGTGTTTATGTTATGTTTATCAAAATATTTACGCAATCGGTATGTGATTTCACTTAGTTTCAAAATACAAGTTTAACTTTAAAGTATTTGGGTAGGTAAGTCAGAAATATAAACATACAAAATCTTCAAATAAGACGAATTCAGATCAATTGTATCATTTTCCTCCCTTATGACCAACTTATGCCATAATGAGCTATTTCCAGCTCTTGTGCCCGATTGTTGCGGATTACCGGCCTTGGCCGCAAATATGATTGTTTACTTAGTGCGGCCGGCAACGGATCGAGTGCACAATATTGTGGTTTCAACATATGCAGCTAAAAGTGCTGATTAGTTTTTCAGTATTACCATGCTAACTAGAAAGTATTACGGTAAGAGTATACTAGATGAAATTTAACAATAGAGTCAACTGTCAGTTTTTAGGGTTCCGTACCCAAAGGGTAACGGGGCCATTACTAAGACATCGCTGTCCGTCTGTCACCAGGCTGTATCTCATGAACCGTGATAGTTAGACAGTTGAAATTTTCACAAATGTATTTCTGTTGCCGCTATAACAACAAAAACTAAAAAACAGAATAAAATAAATATTTAAGGGGGTTCCCATACAAAAGACATTCGACACACAAAAATATGTAAATGATGCTGTAAAAAAATAGAAGAAGATTAAACATGTATAGATAGTAATGTAAATTAATTATGTAATTATACTAATTATGTAGTAATGCCCGGGGTAGGGTGTGGGATAGTTTTTATCACGGAAATCGTGCCTTAAAAGGTTGAAACGGGGAGGACTTTTTTATTCTCTAATTTAATATTTGCCTTTTTTTATAGGAATGTACAGTCACGGACTTTAATAGTTGAGCATTTACGGTTCAAGCTATTCTCTTTTATTTAGTACTTACTCTATGTAATGTCCAATGTAAGGTGAACCGTAACCTTAAAATCGCAGAAGTATGAACTAAAATGAATTAAGTAAAACATTTGAAAAGGATACTTCCACTCAACAATGTCGATGCAGACCTTCCTAATAGGGTTCTTGAGCGTTAGACAGAACAGGGCCCGCTTCGGCCTCTCCTGGAGGACCTTAGGCCCCCGTCGCGCGGTCTTGCGGGGCGCGGGGACCGGGATGAGAGGCCCGTCAGGCTCCGGGGGGTCCGCGGGGGTCCCGGCTGGCGGTGCTGGGACTGGCTCCGGCTCTGATGCGCTCATTTTGGCTGGAAAGGAAGAGGAATATATGTAAAACTATTAAAAATATAGAATTAGAATATTCTTGTAACGAAATATGTTAACTTCAAAATACTTTAATTTATTAAAGTCGATCGGACGTTAATGGATCTATAAGTCTATCTTAAATTAACAAGAAAATTTGCTAAATTTAGCTACCTACACGTAGGGACTATACTAATTTATATTCGTTGTGCGTGTGAGTTATTAATAAACATGACCTGACCCGCGTTATTAATAAAATTGACGTCAAAGACATTTTAAATTAAAGTCTATGAAATAGCCATAGAAGGTACAGAGCGTCGAACAGTACAGCACAACAGAGGCCGGGAATCCGTTTTCACGTCGAGATATGTAGGTATAGTGCTTTTCTCGAACGTGCAATTAAATAAAGAAACATTGCCTATACAACAACCATCCAGTCAAGTAAAAAAAATCAACATCAGCTGTTCGTAGAACCAACCGCAATTTTTGATGCCACGGCTACTTTGCAGGCCTAGGACTGAAATTTTTTGTATGAAATCTCATTACAGTCCCGTCAAATTACTGCGCCCGAAACACGATACTTCCGAGTCTATTAAAAGGAGTGTAATTAACGAAAATATTTTATAAGAAAGAAAGGCGTATGCTTGTTTGCCACCGTCGTGGTGTAAAAAAACACTGCGCACACCAAGAATATTTTATTGAGATATTATGGTTACGCACGTTTTGATATTGAATATGGCAGTCTGCTATGAGGAAATAAGATAAAGTGGGCATTAAACTTAAATTAAAAAAAAAACAGCTATGTACGGTTTTGTAGAGGCCTAAATATAATATAACAAGTAGATATAATAACAAAATATTAATAAAAAGTTTATAAACAAGTAGGTATCATAGACATATAAAATAAAGAGATGTAATCCCAAGAAAATGTAAACTGTGATTCCATAATAAGCCGCGGTGTCACGACACCCACTCATTTTTAGGGTTCCGTAGTCAACTAGGAACCCTTATAGTTTCGCCATGTCTGCCCGTCCGTCCGTCCGTCCGTCCGCGGATAATCTCAGTGACCGTTAGCACTAGAAAGCTGAAATTTGGTACTAATATGTATATCAATCACGCCGACAAAGTGGTAAAATAAAAAGTGTTTTTTTTTTTATTAGGGTACCTCCCCTATACGTAAAGTGGGGAGTGATTTTTTTTTTCATTTCAACCCTAACGTGTGATATATTATTGGATAGGTATTTAAAAATGAATAGGGGTTTCCTAAAATCATTTTTCGATAATGTAAATATTTTCGGAAATAATCGCTCCAGAAGTAAAAAAATATGCGTCCCCCCCCCCTCTAACTTTTGAACCATAAGTTTTAAAAATATGAAAAAAATCTCAAAAGTAGAACTTTATAAAAACTTTCTAGGAAAATTATTTTGAACTTGATAGGATGAATAGTTTTTGAAAAAAAAATACAAAATAATTTCTGAACTAAGTTTGTAATTTAACCGTATAAGCAGGTGTTTATTGTCCCTGTAATTTCTACAAAATTACAATGAAATGACGTGCTTTCAAATAAAGTAAAAACGGTGAAAATCGGTTCACGCAATAAAGAATTATCCCATAAAAATCATCTTCCATACTTTATGCTCGCGCGCAATAGTTTACTTAATTTGCCGATAGATGTCGCTGTACGTGGAACTCTCATATCATATCCTACATGGCGGTGTTATTAACTCTTAAGTGGGGACACTTACTGTGACGGACGGAAAACTACGGAACCCTACAGTGAGCGTGGCCCGACACGCTCTTGGCCGGTTTTTGACGTTTGAACCAATCACCACGAGTTGTATATGTGTGCGCGTCGCGGAAATCGGCTTTTTAACAGTTTTATTTTCACGGCATTAGGTCTCCTTATTTTACGTCTATGGTAGGTATGGTAAACAGCTATGTTTAGGTAAAAATTACTGTTGAAGTCAGTAATACAAGCAAAGGACATAAATGGCGTGCGGAATTATCGTTATTGTGTTAATTAATAGAAGTAGTTATTCAAAACGACACGTATAACGTCAATATATTTTTGCTAACAAGCCTCCGTCACGCTATAAAGTGGTATTACCTCGATTACAGACAGGAGGATCAACTGTCAAAGGTATTACCTGTTTCTAGTTTTGTCTTATGGAATTCATCTTTAAGGCTTTAGCATCCAGGCCAATAAATTGTAAATAATGATTATAAACTAATAAAAACCTCCGAAACGGTTAGAAACCTGCTTTCAAAGCTGCACTTCAATCGGTTCATTCGTTTTAGCTTGGTTTTAGCGCTATAGTGCCTAGACAGACATACACACATAGCGGTCAAACTCATAACACCCGCTCTTTTTGAGTCGGGGGTTAAAAAAACGAAGAAGAATTTGACATTAGTAGGATCGACTGGTCTTTGGTCATTTGCGTTGTTTTTGACTTATAATCCGTTATGAACGTTATGAAGATAGTAATTATGTTATGTGTGTTAAACATTGCTTACTGTACCTAGTAGATAGCATTGTCGTGTAAATTACGGAAGTTATACCAAATTTCAGCTCAATAAGACACAGAGAAGTGATTCAAATTTAACTTATAAGACTTGAAGCACATAAATATACGGGGTCAAGATAAATACAAGTGTATAAAAATAATAGACGGAGAGCTAGCCAAGTCAGATATGACACAATAATGAGAGCGACGAAACCCCTCTCGTTAGTTTGCTATACTATGCTTATTTCTAGATCCGGATATCTGGCAGCTGTAAAGTGGTGGAGGTTTTTCAAACTACTTTAAGAATACAAGTTCTAGAGTTCAGTGGGAGTGGGTTTTGATGCAGTTTTATGAAAAAATATATAAATAATTAGATATATCCTTACCAAAACATTCTGATGGGGGAAAGTAGTCCAAAAAAACGTATAATGTAAATCATAGTTTGTCGCCTACTGTTTCTGTTTCCGAAATAATACGCGATATTTTTTGTTCTAATGGTAAAATATAAGCCCCGTCCTCTATAAATAAGACAACTTCGGCAGTTTTTGGTATTAGTTTTTTCCAACTGAAAATTTTTGCTAGTTTAAAAGCTGCCAGATGCCCCGATCTAGCAATAAGGATAGTATTGCAAATTGCAATCTTACTAGATGGGTTTCGTTGCTCTCATTATTGTGTTATATCTGACGTGACAAGCTCTTAGTCCATAAATACATGTGGACGGAAGCGACCGTTATTTTAACTATGTAATCCTGAAAAAACTAGGTATATAAAGAAATAGTATTTATGTCGGTTTCCTCTGCCTTGAGAGCAAGTTCTTGGTACCGACTCCGGCTCGCAAGCTCTTAAACGCTCCGTTTCACGGAAAATATATTTTTATCGGGCATTGCGTTGCGCGTTGTGAGTCAGACAGTCAGAATATCGATTAATTAAGGGAAAGGAAGTTCGTTTTCAACCGACTTCAAGATTTCGAAGGAGGAGGTTATCAATTCGTCGGGATCTTTGTTTTTGCTATTTTTTTTTTTTTTTTTTTTTATGTATGTTCACCGATTATTCGAAGACGGCTGGACCGATTTGGAAAATTCTTTTTTGTTTGAAAGCGTATACTTCACAGTTGGTCCCATTGTAACCATGTCAGGATCTGATGATGGGATCCTGGAGAAATCGAGGGAACTCTTCAACTATTATAGGCACACCTATGGTGATTTGAGTATTTTTTACAGCAGCTCGAGCATTTGCTTTTGGAAAGGTGGATGTTTAGTGAAGTCGGTTCTTTTTTGTTCAAAATTATATTGTGAATTGTTTGATTTGGTTACTGATAACGGGAATTATTAGGTAGTGTAGAATTCAATACTTTATAACTAGTAGTCCGCCTCGAACTCAGAACTTGCGATTTCCTTGCAAACGAGATGACCGATATAACAAGACCCCAATGAAGATTTTTTCGCGCCTCCTAGCTCCATGACCCCTTGGTCGATCCTGCTCATATACGAACTCCCAAATTACATGTATATCTGCTACAACCCCAACAAATTTCATGAAGATCTGAAAAGCGTTACTAAAGTTATCGCGGAACAAACTCTCAAAATCAAAAAGCCATCGAAATGCCGAGACGTCCCACTAGCCAGAAGTTGTTTGTAAGAACTCACTTCGCTCGTTCGAATATACTCCAATCTCTACAAGTTGTAACAAAAATACTGGAGATCCATTTATGGGCATAATTGGCATCGTATTACGACTAAGAAAAAATAGGAGAAACATTTTGTGGACAAAATTTTTTTTTTTGTAAGGGACCCGTTGTCCCAGCCGGTCAACCGTGCAAATCGTGCGTAAAGTTTGATTTTACGCACGATTTGCCGATCAGAATTTTAAATAAATGAGTATTATGCGAGACCCGCTTATAAATGACCCACCTGAACTAAGCGCGATTGGGCATAAAGGAGTATTATGCGAGACCCAATAGTATTACTTGAACAACGCGCGATTGAATGAAGCTTTCGTACATTGACAGAATATGAATGTAATTTTTTCTACTCCTGTACTTTTATCTGTCATTTATACATTCGTCAACACCTTTCCCAGGTAGCAAACTGACGTCAGCGACGCACAAGCGACGTCATTTTTAGGTCATATTAAGGTCTGTCATTTATTCGCTGAAAACGTACGTTATAGTGACGTCAATTTAAGGTCAGGTTAAAAAGTGGACGTCGTACTAACGTCAATTAAGGGTCATCATCTGGACGTACCATATTTACCGCAAAGTGGACGTCTTAATAACGTCAATTTTAGGTCAGCATCTGGACGTACCGTATTCGTCGCAAAGTTGACGTCTTAATAACGTCAATTTTAGGTCAGCATCTGGACGTACCGTATTCGTCGCAAAGTTGACGTCTTAATAACGTCAATTTTGGGTCAGCATCTGGACGTACCGTATTCGTCGCAGAGTGGACGTCTTAATAACGTCCATTTTAGGTCAGCATCTAGACGTACCGTATTCGTCGCAAAGTGGACGTCTTAATAACGTCCATTTTAGGTCAGCATCTGGACGTACCGTATTCATCACAAAGTGGACGTCTTAATAACGTCAATTTTAGGTCAGCACCTGGACGTACCGTATTCGTCGCAACGTGGGCGTCTTAATAACGTCAATTGAGGGTCAGCAACTGGACGTACCATATTTACCGCAAAATGAACGTCTCAATAACGTCAGTTTAAGGTCATCACCTGTACTATGTACGATGTACAGTAAGACGTACAGTATCCGTCGGCAACGAGAAGTTTTGCTAATGTAAATTTTTGGGATCACTATTAACGGTTAGATGTTTGTGACACGTAAACTATTTCAACAGGAAGTTTTATGTGGCAGTTAATTTATATGCTAGTAAGTTATCCTATACTTTACTCAGGCTTTGTAAATCTTCTTTCTTCGTAAATCTGTCCATTATCATAGCGAATGCTAAGAGAAAATACTAATTAATACATTATAACAAGACTTTATGTAGCCAGTAAGCCAGTACTTATGCATAGGAATTTGAAATTTGAACAGTTTCATATTAGTCGTTAGAATCTGTCCGGAAAGAGAAGTGTCATAGAATGTATGAGCTCCCATATAAACCACGATACATCTATTTCCGGACAAACTCTATAAGTATCAGACCTACTACCGACTTAAAAATAAAGCTTAAATATATATAACGCGTTTCATTTCTTGATATCAATAAAATTTGTCAATCTTGTAATGTAAAACATTCATGAAGTAAAAAAAACATTTACGTCTTTTTAGTTAACTTCAAAGTTAATACTTATATAAAGTCATTTATTACAGATTTTTTAATGTTATTAAACATCAAAACAAACTGAGCAATGTGATTTTTAAAAACATAAGAAATTGGAACGGAACGAAATTCTGTCATTTTGATTGAAGTGACGCTTTGAGTGACGTTGTTTTCCCACCTTTTTTCTTTGCCTTGCTGCCCGTGCCCGTACTACTGCCAATAAAAATTTTCAACAAGAACATAAATGTACTCAGTGATACAGTTTAGTGTAGAAGACGGCGTAAACAATCAGTGGTTTACGCCAAAGTGTTGTGAAGTCTTTTGGCCACCCGTTAAGGGAACTAAAGCGTTTGAAAAGGTTTTGGCTGATGTCAAGACACCAGATGAAAAATGGAAATTATAGAGTGTTCAAAGAGTTTTTTGTGATACTGGTACGTATATTTTAATAGTTTTTTTACAAACCACTTTGGCTATGAAAACTAACGAAACAGTTTTGTTTCCTGGTTTCTGGATGCAATATTTCCTGATTTATTCTTCTTCTTCAGCGAGTAAGTATGCGCACACTGTTGGGCATACACGTCTCCAGTTTGATTTCCTGATTTACCGAGAGCTTACTGATGTTGGTGAAAGTTTTCTGTTACTGTGTGACTACTACCTAATATGGGTAATTTTTAAAACTGCTTGGACAAATGTGATAACCTACTAATCAAAGTGGTTGACTGTACAACTTCAGGTTGTTCCAACTAATGAAACTCCATCCTATATTTTTACTAATAACGTGATAACCTTGTTTTAATTGAGTGAGGGATGCATTATGCTGTGTTCATTTATTATGTTTGCATGTTGTGTGTATTTTTTTATTTCATTTGCATGTACCTAAAGATGGCATAGAGAAAGCAAAAAAAACTGGTTGATGAGGATACATCAGAACCAGGTCTTAAACGGAAAAGGGCCAAAAGATATGTTTCTAGCAGCGACGAAGATAATGACAATCCCACTACCATTGAAAAAAAGACCTTTGAGAAAATACAAAAATTTCAAGCCGCTGGCAGTGTAGGCTTAGGAGATTATAGAGGTGGGTTTTATAGTTAACAGCTGTTATGAAGTAAATCCTGACACATTGCACAACTACTTGTTGCACATGTCAGAATAATAAAGCATAGCATTTCATTCCTAAGATTTATAAGATATCTGTAGTTATTTTTAGTTCATTAACATATTTGCCGCATTCTCATATTCAAAGAACTTTCAGCCAGAGCCCTGTTTGAATATTTTAATGTACTTATTTTTATACCATGGTTCCCTTGGAAATATGATATTATATACAAAGAATATTAAAAGTTCACCTTATATAGGTTAAACCTAAACAATATAGGTTATTTTGTAGAATGCATATTTTACTAGTCATTTTATACAAATATATGATGAATACTGCAATGAAATACTTTGAATTACAATAGGAGACTCAGCATATTACTAAAAAGCTCCAATAAAAAAATTAAGTTACTGTATATTTAAAAAAAAACTTCTATGAAAAAACCATTATGTTAATTATTCTCATCACTCTCCCAAAAGGCTACTACTAGACTACCTAAGGAGTGAGGTGGAAATCACTTACAAATATAAAAAAAAGTTCTATTGTAAAACATGTAGGTGTTATATTGTTGGCCGGTACTCAATGTAACCTTGGTGACAGTGGAA
The DNA here is from genome assembly GCA_947086415.1 of Pammene aurita. Lineage (NCBI taxonomy): Eukaryota > Metazoa > Arthropoda > Insecta > Lepidoptera > Tortricidae > Pammene > Pammene aurita. The sequence goes on along the minus strand of OX352315.1, from coordinate 19,989,446 downwards.
TAATATGGTACCATCAAGCTGATCTGATGATGGAGCTGGGATGTAGATACCAGAACATACCTAATGATGAAAAGTGCTTGCTTGGTTGAGTTTCGGCTCATTTGTTTTGTTGTTTAGAATACTTTCTGACAGTACAAGAATAGGTAACATCAAGTACAGTCGGCTAAATATCTTGTGTTAAAAATGAAATTTTTTAGAAAAACATATTTGATCAATATAGCTAGCTGTACAGTCAACGGCAATAGTATCTTCCTATACAAAGGCCACAAAAATATGTGACTTTGTAGGGTCATAAGAGTGTGTCACATATTTTTGCGGCCTTCATGTAGGGATATACTATTGCCAGCGACTGTACCTAACTGCTAACTCTGTTATACATATAGAAGTTTGTCTTGTAGCCAAACTTATCTTTTTCTTAGAACCCGGTTTGGGTATGGATTGTATCGAGAGAGTTGGAATTTTTTTTCCTTGTGTGGTTCCAGGCAACTTACATAAGAAAGAAGGAAGAAACAGCTTGAAGCAGGTGGTGCAAGTTATAGTTGTTTAGTAGTAATAAAAATACATAAAATAACAATATCTACACACTTAAAACATTGTATGAAGAAAGTTATTTCAAATCTTCACTTTTTTCACATTTGGTCTGATCAACAAATAATTTGCTATTTTACAATTATACATTCTCTTGTTTGTTACAGGTTTCATACGTGAAAACTTGGAGGCAGGGATATTTCCAGCAAAGTGTCTCGGTTGATGAAATTTTGTTTTACACAGTAGTAACAGTAAAACTTCTATGGAAAGAGATCCAACAAAAAGCCTTTTTGCCAACTGCGCCTGCGAGTATGTATCGTAGGTATTCAGCTTGTGACAAGTGCATAGAGGCAGGTGAATGAATATCGCGGCCGCGTGATCTATTAAAATGCGTCAGCGCCCACAAGGACCAATGAATCATTTTGTTCGCAGCTTGATGAAGACTGTCATGTTGGAGAGTTACCACTTTTACGGTTCCCTATAGATTTCAGAGAACTTGGTATAGATTTGGCTCAGGAAATACTACAGATTTTTATAAATCATTCAAAATCGGTTTATGGATTACATTTTTTGGTATGCCCCCTAGCCTGTCCGTGGCTTTGACCTACATGAATACGGCTGACCGCATGCTCTCTTGCTCAGTTTGGTCCCCTTCTCTCTTACTAATGCTATTAAGATAGAGAGGAGTAGGACCAATGTGAGCGAGCGAACACGCGGTCAGCCGCCTTCATTAAGGAAGTGTTGCCACCACTTTTACCTACTTCTTCGAAGTTTTAATGTATCTACTTAAAATTGACATGCTTACGGTTGTGTTTTTTTTAGTTTAGTAGTCCGATAGTGGGCATTAGAGATATAAATGTTATTTTAAGTCATGGCCTCATACATATTAAAACAAAAATTACCTAATTATACTTGTTTTTTTAGTAATAGAAATAAGGTAAACAATCTTGTACCTAGACTAACTAGACAAGTCAAACCTTAGGCTTCAATATATTATAGTAAGTTTTAAGAAGAAATTATATTTTGAGTTGTTATATTTTTTTATGTTGTTATAAACAAATTTCAGGACTGACAATTGAACTTGGCACCCATTTAGATCTCACTTCTTTTGTCGTTGAAGTCAACAACCAAGGCATATATAACTTGGCTCTCATTTCACATTTATGTGTTTGATGGGATTATTGTTATGGGGCTACTGGTTCCCACTGTCCTTTAATGCCTCTTTAAATATAAATTATACTACTTACATAGCGTTTTTTAGTTTCATCCATAAGTCCTAGAGTTTGTTCAGGGTACGTAGACAAGATGCCTGCTATGCTAAGCGCTAAACTCTTATCTACTCTTACGCGTAAGAATTTGGCGTCTTGTCTAGGGCGCCTGGCCAATAAGTTAGAACCGTCTTAGAACTTAAATCTAGCACGTCTTTAGTTCACTCAACAGCCAGGTCGGTTCTATTTTTGAACAGACTACCCACCCATCCTAGCTACGAGGAGCATATTGCCGTGCTTACGATATCAGCAGTGTGTTTTGAGAGATGTTATTTAAATTTATATAATACCCGCCTTAATAAAATTGAAAATCGCTAACTTCTACTGCTGATATCGTGAACACAGCAGCATAATGCAGCCCCCCTAGGTCCTGACCTGTGCCTATGTCCTAGTAACACCACAATCAATCCTGTGTGTGACGTTATTCGAACATACTGGCTGCCCTAATATGTACGGCCCAGAAACGTCCGTATGAATTCAGCATATGACGTCTCTCCAACGTCAGTGGCTGCCCTAATATGTACGGCCCAGTAACGTCCCTATGGATTCAGTATATGACGTCACTCCAACGTCAGTGGCTGCCCTAATATTTACGGCCCAGTAACGTCCCTATGAATTCAGTATATGACGTCTCTCTAACGTCAGTGGCTAACCTAATATGTACGGCCCAGTAACGTCCCTATGCATTCAGTATATGACGTCTCTGTAACGTCTGTAAACAGACGTCTTGCGGCTGTGACAAATTGACGTCATCTGCTGGGACCCCCCGACGTCGAGACATGACGTCTCTTACGTCGAGCAGTACCGTAAACGGACGACATAATGACGTATAAATGCTACCTGGGTTATAAGAACATAGATAATACACTCGATGAAAAGTCTATCTTGTCTATTCCCCAAAATAACACTTGTTCTATAAAAGCGCCAAAATAGTATCGCGTAATCGCGTGCAAACACGACTATTAATATAAAATAAATTACTGCCAACCTAAGAAACCTAAATAAACGCAGCGTTTTTAGAAAAAAAAACTTTAAAAAAGAAAAAAATTAAAGAACCACAGACCTACTTCGTAGTTTTTTAAGTTTCCCGTTCGTTTGTTGGGGCGAATTGCAAACTTTGAAAGTAATTTAGGTATTTTTACTAATCTCTGTAGCTCTTTAATAATTCATCAAATAACGACGGTGTGTATTTGTGATAGTAATGTTAGTATTATTGAAAAATAGTGTTTTAAAAGGTAAAACTTAAATGATTGTTGATTATGTTGACAAAATAACTGTGATATCCATGAAGTTTTCAATTTCGCATTTTATGTAAAAGTAAGTGTATTCGTAGAAAAAGTTTGCAACGTCGTATAAGTAGGTAAAAAAATGTTCGTGGCGTTTTTCTTAACAATTTTCGCCTACGGCTCAAATTGTTACCCACGCCACTCACTTTTTCTGACCCCTCCTATACAACTGTTGCATAAACTACTATTATTTCATTGTAGTTTTTTCGCAATTGTATTAAAAAAGGTTGTTCGACACACGTGCGGAAGTGTCATTTTCACTCGTCCCGAGTCGTAACCTCGGTACCCGTGCCAAATGACATACTTCTCGCACTTGTATCGAAAATTACTATTCTTACTTTTTCGTAATTAGGATACGATATACCAATTACGCCCTTCAATGGATCACTAGCGACTTTGTTACACCTTGTAGGGGTGCCTATAATATTTGAAGAGTTCCCTTGTCTTCTCCAGGATCCCATGAGTCTGATTGTTTATTAAAGTACCTCTCTAGCTCATTTTGATCGCATTTCCTTGATATTATACCCCTTGATATTATACCCCTTGATATTATTTATTTTTGGACCCGGGGTATGTCCTTAAACTACGTCCGGACTTGGGTATGTCCTTAAACTACGCCAAAAAGAGAGGTATGGGCACTGCGAATGGCCTCTCGCTAAGTGTGTTAGGGCACGTTCAGCGAATGCTATCTCGCTCAAATCTGGAGCAGAGCCTGACTGGTGAAGTACCTTACAGAAAACCACAGCCAAATAGCACTAGACCCTACTCATAGTGTTGTGTTCCTGCTGGTGAGTAAGGTTGCCAAAGAGCTCAAAGAAGACCCAGTGTGTTGACGATGAGGGACCTTCTTGTTCCTTTAGCCATCAACACAGTGAATCCTCCTTTTTGTAAAGGGTCGGCAACGCGCATGTCACTCCTTTGGAATTGCAGGCGTCCGTAGGTTACTGTAGCTGCTTACCATTAGGCGGGCCGTATGCTTGTTTGCCACTGTCGTGGTATTAAAAAAAAAATCATAATCAAATTGCCATGTCCTTTATCGCACCTTCCTCTTTCTATTTCCATCATAACTCCCAAGACATTCCAAAAAACATTACGAAATGACTACAGAGTAATGTCCGCGCATCTCACGATCATACCTAAGATGGCCAAGGAAAAATTGATCATAAAGCTACGGTAATAGAGCTGAATTTACATAATCGTTCCGGCCGTTTTGGAGTTCAATGGCTCATATTTTATGTCTAATGGAAAATTTGCCTTTGAGTCGCAGTGTAGCTGTCAGGAACAGTAATACAACTGAGACCTTGGCCTGGAGAAAGATAGATTTGCGAATGAAAACATTTTTTATACCTTCGGCAATCGGCTTGATAGTAAGCCGTTACCGTAGCATACGTACGCCTGCAACTTCAGGAGTGATATTTGCGCGTTGCCGACCTTTTAACGGCCACCAAGGTGCAGGAAGGCAATCTCGACTGGTGGGAAATTTCAGCGAAATATTTTCCGTGTTTTACATATACACCGTGGGCTGGAATAACCCGACAGATCTTAATCGCGAATTTCTTAAACCAAAAGAAGGAAAAAATATTATATGACTTTAGGTCAATTTCGCAAAAAAACATTTTTTTTCGTTATTTTTTTCCATTTTTTGAATGTTTATTGCACATGAAAAGCAAATGTTATTAATAAAATTATGGCCTAAAACAAATTGGTACATTTTTTTTGTAAAAATTTAGTTTCTGCTAAGTTTTCCTAGTCAGTTTGATATCTGTCAATAAGGACGTGTAAACTATGTCCAATAGTGGCAAAAATGCCATTAGAAAGGCGTTTTGTGATAAGTTATAATAAAGTGTATTTTTTTTTATTGGTATTAACTCTGAAACTAGGCTTATTCCAGAAAAGTTAATAGGACATTTTAGTATCTAAATATGATCAGGAATACACTGTTTAAAGCAAATTTCAAGATGTAACTTTGGAATTTGCTATTTATTATTGTTGGCGCCTACGGCAATAGTACGGCAATGCGCCATCAGTCGCTCAGCCTCACACACTTAGTTTTAGGATTTTTATGTAATTTTTGCATGTCATTATTATTCCCATACCACTTGTCAAGAGTACACGTCTCAATTTGAAGCCTGGAGTTTTCTTCTACCAAATCCGTCATACCCCTGAACATGGTCCTAGATCAAACCGGATACCAGTGAGGAACCAGAATATATTGGAGGAATAAAGGGAAATACCTAAAATACCATTAAATCACTGTGGATATTAAGTCAGCCGAAGCTCTGATGAAGAAGATCACCAGGACATCGGATTCCAGCAGTGTTGAGTGTGTTAGGAGTTATTAGGGTCCAGCACTCTTTATTAAGGTAGAAATAGGTAGGATTTATGGTGGAAACTTCAGGTTAGTGAATATTTTATTGTTACAAGTAGTGGTTAAGGTTAGATAAATTTGTAATCTTATTTCGTTGTATTTATTTAAATGTGATAGTTCAACTAGTCAATTTATTAATATTTTATTTATGAGTAACTCATAATTAGTTGAATTGGTTAAATTCATTTAAATAATAGATATTTGCCAACGTAATATCTGACCGTTGATTTACCGTTATTCGTGTCACTACTGTGTATTCACCTCATGACTAGTCAAATAACTTTAATTTTATGATATTGTGGATTCAATTATATACAGGGATTATATTTCTAGGGATTTAAAATAATAATTGCACTGAAAATTGAATATTTTTATTATTTTTTATGAATTGTAATTTGTGAATGTTCTTACATTTTAGCCTTTGTTAATAGGTACAATAGGATAATAGTTTAGCATATTTTTATTGTTTTACATCAATCAATTAATTGTTTACATTTTATTTTGATTCTGATTTATTTATTGTATCATTTATTTGCAAAATTTTATGAACTAGACTATTTTAGCTTATTGACTAAACCGAACACAAAGTGGATTTTAAATCATTAAATTATTGTCAATTATCGTGTTTAAATCTATTTATTGTTTACATTCAAGGTCTACGTACACCAGCTTCCCAGAATGACAGAGAACAAGGAATTAATTCGTAAAAGAGGCAGTTACAAAGGACAATTAACCTTGTTTACTACATACCTAGATACATTGAATGAGTCTTCGTTAACACAAGCTGAAGCTAATCAATTGCAGTTGCGTATAGGTAAGATCGAGGCATTGTATGAACTGTACAGATACAGTTAGAGTGCAATTCTGAAACTTTAGGTGCACTCATGTCAGAAAGAAATGAATTTCAAAATAGCTACTTCTCTGTACTCTCGCGGGCCCAGGATATGCTCAGTAACTTTAACAAAAAACGAGATGAGTTTGAATCATGTAGCAACCGTGGGTCACGTAGTAGTTCAAATAACCATAAGCTGATTAATTTGCCAACGATTCAGTTACCAAAATTTCAAGGTTCATACGAGAATTGGCTAGGTTTTCGTGATACTTTAACAAGTCTAATCCATTCTAACGATGACATTGATAACATAAACAAATTTCATTATTTAAGGGCATCGTTGGAGGGCTCAGCGGCCTTGGTTATTAATTCTATTGAGTTTTCTGGTAGCAATTATGAGGTGGCATGGAAGCTTTTATGTGATCGGTATGATAACAAAAGGATTTTATTGCAAAATCACATTTCAGCGTTATTTAACGTCGAACCTATCACAAAAGAGTCGTCCGTGCATTTAAAACGTATTATTGACCATGTAAACAAAAACTTAAGGTGCTTAGAATCCCTAGGTGAACCTGTAAAACATTGGGATACACTCGTTATTTACATTATTAGCAAGAAACTGGACACGAAAACATTTCGTGAGTGGGAGGAACACAAAGGAAGCTTAGATAATAATGTACCTATATCATTTGATAATTTTATCACTTTTATGCGTAATCGTGCAGATTTAATTGAAACTTTGGAGTTATCGAGCGCCTCAGGCGCCGGACAATCTAATCAGCCGGCTAAAAACGCATCAAAACATAGGATATTGCTTTCTACGCAAGCCACTGAACACGGTGTCACTACGCCGTCTAAAGTATGTCCGAAATGTAACGGTGAACATAGCTTAAATAACTGTGCTCATTTCCTAGCATTAAGTAATGCCGATCGATTTAACTTGCTGTCGAACTACAAGGTTTGTTTTAATTGTTTCCGTAGCGATCATTTTGCCAATCGATGCAAGAAGGCGGGTTGTAAGATATGTAAGCGCAAGCATAATTCACTGATTCATATCACAGAGCATAAGAAAAAAGCGGAATCAAACTCGTGCGCTCGGTCCGCGGCACAGGCAGGTACTGCGCCGGCGCAGGCGGCGGGAAGCAGCGCAACGGTTACAACGTTATCGGTTAACGTGAGAACGGCAAAGTCGCAAGTGCATGCGTCCGAGCAACGAGTTGTAGTATTAGCAACGGCGTTAATTAAGGTTTATGGGCTAGATAATCGTGAATGTATAGTCAAAGCAGCTTTAGACAATGGAAGCGCGACATGTGTTATAAGTGAAAGGTTGTGCTCACAGTTAAAATTAAATGCTAATTATGTAAACACAGCAGTTGTAGGCATAAACAAATTAAGGTCTCCTGTAAGTAAGATATGTCAGGTACCGATTAAATCGCTGGATGATACTTATTCAACTGTTTTATCTTGCATTGTTTTGCCAGAAATAACTGATCCCATGCCTTACGAGCAGATAGACATATCGCAGTTAGACATCCCATCTGACTTGTGCTTGGCTGATCCAAAATTTCATACACCGTCCGAGGTGGACATTCTAATTGGGTCTGATCTCTTCTGGGATTTGTTAGGGACACATAAAATTAAATTAGGTCATGATGGGCGAGCGGTGCTATGGGAGACTGCACTGGGGTATATAGTCGGAGGCCCGATTATCAGCGGTCAACTATCGACCCCGTCGCACCCCATTAGATGTAACTTCGCGAACATTATTCCTAGCGCTAGTTCTGAATTGCTTAACGATGAGATTCAAACCCAACTTACGCGGTTTTGGCAGCTTGAGGAAGTTTGCCCTAAAAACTCTCATTTTTCTCCCGAGGAGAAGTTATGTGAAAAGCATTTTACTGGAACCATGACTAGGCTTGAAAATGGACAGTTCTGCGTACGGCTACCGTTGAAAGAAGACCCGAGCGTTTTAGGGAATTCTGTTAACCGCGCTAGGCAGTGTTTATTTTCACTAGAACGTAGAATCGAATCACGCCCAAAACTTAGAGACATGTATAAAGATTTTATGGCAGAATACGAGTCACTGAACCACATGAGTGAATGTAAAGCATCTGGATTAGAGCGTCAAGCGTATCACATTCCTCATCATGGAATTTTGCGGGAAAATCGAAGTACTACAAAATTGAGGGTAGTCTTCAATGCGTCTGCTCCCACCAGCTCTGGGGTGTCTTTAAACAAGATTCAGATGGTAGGGCCTACGGTGCAAGATGACCTTCTGTCTATACTGCTTCGTTTCAGACAGCATAAGTACATTATTTCAGCGGACGTCGAGAAAATGTACAGGCAGATAGTCGTTCATCCCGATGATAGGTATTTGCAGCGGATTCTTTGGCGAGATGACCCATCTAAACCTCTAAAGGTTTATGAGTTAAATACGGTTACGTATGGGACTGCCAGTGCGCCTTTTCTTGCAACACGGTGTTTAAACCAGTTAGGTCTCGAATGTGATGATGATGTCGTTCGTCAGGTCATCATTCACGATTTTTACGTGGATGATCTGCTCACTGGGGGGGATGATATGCAGCAGGTGCTCAGTATCAAAAATAAAGTCTCTTCTACTCTAGCATCAGCATGCATGAATTTAAGGAAGTGGAAGTCAAATGAACCGCAACTTATGATTGATTCTGATTCCTCTCAGTTAGATTTGAATATAGGCACTGAGCCCAGTAAAACTTTAGGTCTCAGCTGGCAGCCAGGGTCTGATGAATTGTGCTTTCCAGTTGGTAATTGCTCGCTTGTTGCAAATACCAAGCGAGATTTGCTGTCAGCAGTTGCACAAATTTTCGATCCCACTGGTGTGCTGGCTCCTTTCGTTATTCTAATGAAAATGTTGTTGCAGAACTTATGGTTACAGAAACTTTCATGGGATCAGAAGCTATCTCCTGAGATTATTAAGCTATGGGAGAATATTATACGCGACTTACCTTGTTTAAATGATATCCGTGTACCGCGTTTGGTTTTATGCGACTCATATGAAGAAGTTGAATGCCATATTTTTACTGATGCGTCCGAGCGCGCGTATGGGGCATGTTTATACCTACGCAGCATTGACGGGAAAGGAAACGTGCTAGTAAGGTTGTTGTTAGCAAAGAGCCGTGTAGCTCCTATTAAACCAACGACGATTCCGAGACTCGAACTTTCCGGTGCATTAGCTGGCGTTAGGTTATATGAAAAGGTAGCAGACTCTCTTAGGATTAGAATCAATAGCACCACATTCTGGACAGATTCCACAATTGTGTTAGGGTGGTTGCGGATGCTACCTAATAAGTTACAACCGTTTGTTCGCAACCGTGTAGCTGAAATCTTAGAGAAAACTGGAAACTGTACATGGCGGCATGTGCCAACTCATGAGAACCCTGCTGACCATGTCTCTCGTGGGGTCCCTGCCAGTCTCCTTCAGTCTCTTGATATATGGTGGTCTGGTCCTACCTTTCTGAGGCAGGACAAATCGCAGTGGCCCGCGAGCCCGATAGTAGCGGCAACCCTACCTGAAACTCGGCCTGAAGGTGCACTCCACGTAACCATTACGCGCGGTCCAGTCGAAGACAACAATAACAGGTTTATTGAACTTTCCCGGTTCTCTAATTTAGCGCGGCTTAATCGAGCGGTCGCATATGCTCTGCGTTTTACAAGTTTGTGTAGAAAGCAAGTCCCGTTGACAACTTACCTAAGTGACAGCGAATTAAAAACCGCATTAAATATAGTCATTAAATTATCTCAGGTAGAATCATTCCCTGAGTACGACTTACTATTGAACGGTCAGCACCTTTCAAAGAAAAGCCCTTTACTTAAACTTAACGTGTTTCTAGATGAGAACAAAATAATGCGTGTAGGCGGTCGCCTCGATAACTCTAATTTTTCATTTGAAAAAAAGCATCCGATTGTGGTTCATGCCAAGCACAGATTCACGCAACTGTTGTTTGAATCGGAGCACAAGAGATTAATGCATGCAGGGCCGCAATTATTGTTATCATGTGTTAAGGATGAATATTGGCCCATTGATGGGACAAACTTAGCGAAAGCATGTTTTCGCAAATGCCTCAAATGTGTTCGTATGAAGGGTCAAGTGGTAGCCCCGCTAATGGGTAACCTGCCAACGTCCCGTGTAACCCCAGGTCTACCATTTGAAAGCGTTGGGGTCGATTATGCGGGCCCTTTGAGTTCTGCCAGTCGTCAGGGTCGTGGATGTAGACTTGTAAAGGTATACATAGCAATTTTCGTTTGTTTCACTACCAAGGCGATACATTTGGAGTTAGTTGGTGACTTAACTAGTAATAACTACTTAGCAGCTTTACGTCGTTTTGTATCTCGTAGAGGGTTACCAACTGACATATATTCAGATAATGGTACATCATTTGTAGGAGCATACAATGAATTATCCAAGTTCTTACGAGACAACTGCAATTCTCTAGCTGAAGTTGCAGCCAATGAAAAAATTAACTTTCATTTTATTCCTGCGTATTCTCCGCATTCAGGGGGTCTCTGGGAAGCTGGGGTAAAGTCGACCAAATATCATTTGAAAAGAGTGCTGGGTGAATGTAATTTAACGTATGAATTACTCAACACGACGCTGATTCAAATTGAAGCTATTTGTAACTCTCGGCCGCTTACCCCCATCTCGTCGGAGCCAGAAGACCTGCTGCCACTCACCCCGGGACATTTCCTCATTGGACGTCCTCTAACCTCACTGCCGGTGAAGGACATCAGGGAGAAAAATGTTAATCATCTCAGCCGTTACCAGCGCATTGAGCAACTGCGACAGCATTTTTGGGCTAGGTGGAGTAAAGAGTACGTTTCAGAGCTTCAAGTCAGGACAAAATGGCGGACGAACAATGAAGCAGTGCAGTTGAACACTCTTGTACTCGTCAAAGAGGATAACCTGCCCCCACTGAAATGGAAGCTGGGTCGTATCGTTGCCACTCATCCTGGAACAGATGGAATTACCAGGGTGGCAGATATAAGAACTGCCGCTGGAGTGATTCGTCGGTCCTTCAGCAAGATCTGCCCGCTCCCGGTGTCAACTGGATCTGGTTGAAAGAATGGCTTTCAACGCCCGGGGGCATGTTGGCGCCTACGGCAATAGTACGGCAATGCGCCATCAGTCGCTCAGCCTCACACACTTAGTTTTAGGATTTTTATGTAATTTTTGCATGTCATTATTATTCCCATACCACTTGTCAAGAGTACACGTCTCAATTTGAAGCCTGGAGTTTTCTTCTACCAAATCCGTCATACCCCTGAACAATTATCTAAATAATTATTTATTACTTTTAATGTCATTACATGTTTTATAAAAAATGTCAACTTAAAACTAACTTATAATTTAAGAATTTAAACAAAGAATGACATAAAAATACACAAAAACACACACAGACAGAATCACATAAAAAGTCAACTTAAAAACTAGAATAATGGAATGTCAATTTTTCTTTTAAATAAAGCCCACCCCGAATCGTACCCGGTTCAAAGGTCCCCATTATTCCCGCCGCATTTCCCCGCTGAACAGCAATAGAGACCTGCTGAACCAGATACGATCCCGAGCGAGGATTGCAGCCCCTCTCTCGCAAACGACGCCCTAATTCCCTGAAGAAGCTGAGCGCCTCTGCCCCCCAGGGTCCGGCTGTCTCAATGGCCACCGGCACAAAGTCATATGCGGATTCGAAAGCGGCGTACTTCGCGTGCTTCAACTTTGCCGCAGACTCCGCCGCTGAACCCGCACAACTGACGGTATGCCTTAAATGGGATGCAGCGTATGTGCTAACACAAGTTGCATCCCATAAAAGACAGCGCCCCATCCGCCACTGAATTAAAGTCAGGCCATTCGGCCTTTTCCCGTTCGTGCGACTCAACCCCTGTGGCTCCAAGACGCACGGTACATTTGCCGACACCAAGGCCCGCCACACGATCTCGTTAATCGAGTGGTGCCTCGGGAACCGCCCGGCTCACCTCTGACAGCTGAGACCGTGGTGCCCGTTCTCCTCCACCATTACCCCACACCGGCAACGATGAGCCTGGCATACCTTCGCCCCCAACCTAAGAGCCGCTGCAATTCTCAAAAAATCGTTATCCAAGAGCGTTCCAAGCTGAGGCGAAGGTAGGGCATGCAGCCATGCTCCAGACTCTGCTCGTTCTAGGGCTTTAAGGCACGCCAGATCTGCCCCCGACGCACCACTCAACAACGAAGCCTGAACGTGCCTGCTCCACAAGTCATCCCATTGCTTTTGAACGGCAGGATTGTCAGGCCGCTTACCGCCAGGGACCGTGCTCGACCACTTCGCAAACGCATCAGATACTAACGGGACCGGAAAATTGCCACCATGAACAGGGAAAATGCGAGTGGCAAGATCCGCAGCCCCGTGAGCTGATGCAAGAAACGCGATAAGTCCCAGCCCTTCAACCGCGCGGATCCCAAAACCGCCATACCGCACGGGAAGAGCAGCCTGAAGCCATTGCGACTCACTCAGCTCTACATTCAAGATCATTTCCAAGGTCACTCTGAGCTCACGATCTATATCCCTCACTTCGCTAACAAATTGCCACGTCTGAGACGTTCTAAGGATGTAAGTCATCCGAGGCGTGGCAAAGCAATTCCGTAGCAAAGTCAAGGCGACATGGGATGATAAATTGTGTAAGTGATCCCGAACTGCCACAAGAGCATCCTTCTTCACTTGTAGAGCAGCGCTGACCCCGTCAGGGAAAATGGGCGCCCCCAACAAAGACAATCCCGACTTATCAATCGTCTTGATCCCTGGCAATAAAGTTTTCAAATTATTTAAAGACGACTCCGATATAGGTCCGCATGTATACAGCTCGCACATTGTTGGGTTAACCTGGAGGTTAACCCAACAACCAGCATGTGGGCCTGGAGGCCCACATGCTTCAAGGCTGGTATTAATTCCCTCAAGTCCTCCACGACTTCGTCCGGCTTTCCACCAATGGTCCCATCATCTAAATACCACACATTCAGTGGAGATTGAAGTGTAACAATGGTTCTTTGTATAGCCAGACAAAATAACAGAGGACCTAAAGGATCACCTTGTTGCGCCCCTTGCTGTGACAAAATCAAACTATCTTTTAAATAAAGATTAGTAGAGGCAGAGTAGCACTGGCACAAAAAGGGGTACAGAGACGGAACCAGCTCCAAAACTTCTCTTAACATAGTGTCCCTATCCAGGCAATTAAAGGCGTTCTTCAAATCAACCTTGACCACTACACTATCCATGGTATCACGCTCTGTAACAAAAGACCTAGTGGCGTGTATTGCCGCCTCACAACCCCTTGTCGTACCAAAACCAATCTGATCCGGTTGTAAATATCGCGACATAGCATCTCTCACAGCTTGACACCCTAGCTTTGCTGTAAGACGCCGAATCACACTGCCCACAGCAATTGGCCTTATGCCTCCGTCTCTCTTGGAAAGTACACACAAGGATGCCCCGTAAAGGTAGGGCCTCACCTCTAAATTAAGCATCTTAACAAGAAATTGCACAAAGAGGTCAAGGATTCAAATAAGCGCGGCCCGTTATTACCTGCAGACGATGACGTTAGTTCCTTCAGGTGTTGCGGACTCAGACCATCCAAACCAGACGCCGAGCCGTTATAGAAGGAGCCTAAAGCTCCGCGGGTGTCACTGATAAGTAAGCACTATTTTGGTCTGGCTCTGGTGGGAAACCCGGTGGCCTAAAGGGGGATGGATGCTTTTCACGCATTGCGTTCAACGTATCGTTATTCATAGGTGCCAATGATGAATCAGACAAAAGCAGTCGAACTGCACCCCTTATGTCCCCGTCGTATACCTTAGCCTCAATTGCACGATATTTCGAACTTGACTTATGAGCTGCACTGTCGGCCGGAAAGTAGGTACCCAAACTTTCTATGTTCTCCTTTACACGAGTTGTAAGGGATTTGCTAGGTTTGCTCTCGGGAACCCTTAAGGCTGAAAATGAAAAAGAAAGCAAAGCCAACCAGTCCTTAGTGTCGTTTGTACGCAGAGCCTCATTTATAATATCACACAGCCTACCAGCGGCAAGATTTCGCGCCCTCTTAGGAATATGCCTCAAAACCCGTATATTTGTTTTTAAAAAGGGCAAAACCTCCAAACCTCGCGCCTGACCTGGGGGCGTAATTGTTACGCTCGGAACCGTCTGCGACGTAACAGGAGCGTTAGGGGTCGAAACAGAATTGGGCTGTGCGTGTGTGCTAAATCCTTGTGTACTCTACTAATGTGCACATTAAGGCCCCGAGGCACCACGTACAACCTAGGTGATCCCGGACAATACGGACACGTTGCTTTAGCGGGGCTGCTCATATTATTAGGTAGGTACATACAAATACAACTTAATGAAATAAAACAAAAATACACACCGTAGCAAAAAAATAAAAGTAACACGTCAAAAAAAATACAACAATCTTATAGTCCAACTGAAACTAATACTATTTTAAATCGATCTGTCCAAATCCAAACGCAACGAAACATTTAAATTTTAAAAATGAAGTCGGTTGGCATTCAAAAAAATAATTGAAATAGTTAATAACATTGATTACCTATATAATTAAGTATCTAAAACAAAATAATAAGTAATAATAACTTAGTTAATATAAAAAAGAATGTCAAAATATGATACCATGTAAACCAGAGAAAAGCGAATCAAAATAATTCACAATTAAAAAATAAAATACAAATCGCGTCCAATAATCGCACACAATACTCGAACCAAAAGTTACTAACATTTAAAAATCAAAACGTTCACTAGAAATCCGAATAAAGATGACACAACACTCGTAGCCGATATGTACACCGTCACCGCCTCCGTAGCAGTTTAGCGTAGCCAGTCCCGTACACTCGTCGTAGCACATCCATTACATCACTCCTCCATGTCGTAGGTATTCCGACAAGCTATGGTCGGGTAGGGATAGTTTTTATACCGCTCCTTAGTGCTCGCCAGATAATCGTTTACCCTACATTGGCAACATTTAATTGATGCAGCTATTCAGTATCACCGCGTCTGTGGCAGTTGCGGGCCAACCTGTCATCGGTCGCCCTATCAGGCACACAGAATTTGGCAGTGATACGCCGTTAAAATTTGATTTTCTTGCAAACTGTGACGTCCTTAAAGTTATAACGGTTAAAATAGTGTGTAATACACTGTTAAAATCTGTCTAGTTATATGGGCCCACGGTGTATAGTGCGGAAAAGAATAGAATAGAATAGAAAACATTTATTCAAACAACACATCTTACAAATAATACAGCAGTAAAAATAATAAAATAACTAAATCTAGATGTGAAGCCGAAATGGTCTCCACTAATGCAGTTGGCACGGCTAGCGTAGTCAACGGCGCTGGTTTTCTGTGGAGCCAGTAAGAAGGGTGTGCAGGACAGCATACTATGCGACTCGAAGATGGTGACGTTAATAATGAATAGATAAATAGGCACATAGTGAATTTAAAATATGAATATAATTATTGATATGTGTATTATAAAGATATATAGATGGAGAAATTTTATAGACGTGGAAGTTTAATTAATACATAATATATAAAGCGCAATCACTGTGTTTTATAACCGTACACAATATGAATGTGGGACCACCACTAGTTTAGGATGTAGCAAACAAGATTGGATGCAGTTCCCGCTCTCTGATTAAGCTAAAATTCAGCAAAACTACATAACTTGGATACGTAAATAGGGTTGTTAGATATTATAGACCGAAGGTGGCAGTAGTAACTAAAATATTGTTGTTAGCTGTATAGTAGGAGAGCCCATGACACTGAACCTAGTTCGATAAGTCTCCTAGATGAGATATATATAATTAGACGCGTCTTTAATGGGGAACACGAAATGCTGATGCTGCAATGCAAAAAAGTGGTGGCGTATTTTAATAAAAAAAAAAAAAAAACATCCGGTTTCTAGTACGATAAGTTTCCTAGATTTCTTTTGTTCCTCGTAGCAGGGGAGGGGTAGGGCTACTCGATAATGCGGTGCTGCAAGCCCCCGTGCGTGGCCTTGTCAGTGGCAGCAGCATCAAAAGATTGTAGATGTATGAAAAAACATAACGCCTGATCTTATGCATTAAATAAAATAAAAAAATAAAAATCTTTATTGACTTATAAACCTAACACAGACATATTTTAACATAAGATTTACACAACTTACGTTAGGTTTGTAACAGTAAAAGTGCTGGGATTGAACCTCTGCCTCCCGAACTAGGACAAAGCCTGTGACCCGGGAGTCAGTGATTATTTAGTTAAAGTTATATTGACTTACTGTATCTAGTCTGTATAGTATAGCATACTAGGCTATAAGTACGTGTAATATTCGGATGCCAATCCTCCATCTGCGCTTCAAATCGACACGTTACGAGATTTGCGAGTAGGTCTGCCACTGTTTTTCCAGATGTGGTATTTTGATTCGCGCCAATTCGCGGTGTGCATGATTGTGGCGCCATCTCTTGGGCAGGGGTACAATCTTTTATTTATGAATGGCTTGTACTAGTTGTACTCCTTGCTTATATGAAATGTCTTCAACAAGAGACCTTTGCAGTTTAATTTCTTGTCACATTGTGCACTGCGATCGTTCACTTTACCCCCACCATGCACTTCGCACATAGCGAATAATAGACGGAGAGCTAGCCACGTCAGATATGACACAATAATGAGAGCGACGAAACGCCTCTCGTTATTTTGATATACTATGCTTATTTCTAGATCCGGACATCTGGCAGATGTAAAGTGGTGGATGGAGGTCAAAGATTACAAACCAGTTTAAGAATACAAATCCTAGAGTTCTGGTTTTGTTGCAGTATTATGAAAAATGATTATATTATATCATTGCCAAAACTTTCTGATGGGGGAAAGTAGTCTGAAAAGACGTATAATGTTATTCATAGTTTGTCGCCTACTGTTTCTGTTTCCAAAATAATACGCAATGGTTTTTTGCTCTTATGTTAAAATATAGGCCCCGTCCTCTATAAAAAACACAACTTCGGCGGTTTTGACGAGGCCAGCTCTTAGACTATAAGCTAGGTACATTTGTGCCTGCGTCTGAATACCGTTAAATTATGCTAAATGTATGAAAAGTTTGACGGAGTTGAGTCTAACGGCAGACATGTTTAAATTATTGTCTAGTTATACTTCGTTTTTTTTTAGATTAGAAAAATCGTGCCATTGCCGTCGTGCCATTTCTGGGAAAACTATTTTAATACTCGTCATTTTGCTTCTTATTGTATTAAGCGTATCATTAATTATTTTATGAATAATGGAAACTAGGCGTCATAACATGAAACGTCTAGAGCGGTAGCACCCAAAATTACGTTTAACATGTGTTATTATTATTTTGGTAAACGTACCATTTGGAGCAGTGTTGGCCGTTAATTTCAATTAGAATTAAAAATTGATCAATAAGATTGAAGATTAATTCCGTAACTAATCAATTACACTAACATCAATTTTTACTAACCTTAGTTCGCATTGATTTTGTGACGTCGTTAATTACACTAACCGTCAATAAGAATTAACCTATTAGTTACACTAACGTCTCGAAAATTTAATAAGATTAACAGTTAATTAAATTAACGTTAGTGTAACTAAATTAATCCTGTCTTACACTAATAAGGGGGCGTCCATTAATCGCGTCATATTGTATATGGGGGGGAGGGGGTCAAGAAAAAATCACCAATGATCACCACAGGGGGGAGGGGGGTCTGGACAGATATCACGTGTAATTTTTTTGACGGGAACCATGAGGAATCAAGGGAACTCCTGAAACCTTATAACCAGAGGTATAGCGATTTTTTAAAATCTAAAAACCTATTAAACAATTGTATTTAAATAGTGCTATTTAGTGAAACATGAAACTGCTCGCGAAGACCAGTATGGAACTCCTCCACGACAAGTTTTTTACGGCTTGGGACTAATAGCCATTTAACTCGGAAACTATAAAGGTATCATAATACATATTTGAACATAAGGTGTATTTTTGTATGCCGCTACTCAGTTTTGTAGTATAATCGCTGGAAAAGATTTTTAGGGGGGGTACTCCATACATTAACGTACAGTAACTATTTGTCAAAAACATTTTTTTTAATCAAATATCAACATGATGCACATAACTCGATAGGTCTTTCAAAATAGCATTGAGGTTTGTTTGAACATTTTTTTATTTAGTGAATATCTTAAGAAATAATCACCCCGTAAGTCTAAAAAAATAGTGGACCTACCTATAACTTGAAAAAATTGAAAACATTATCGGCTTAGGAATTATTGAGTCATGTCCAAAAAACTTATTTCATAGGCAGATACGACCTTTTGATATTACTTTTTCGATAGTAGGTAAGAAACCCTCCATTATGCGTGGTCCGACATGCACTTAGCCGGTTTTTAGGGTTCCGTACCTCGAAAGGAAAAAACGGAACCCTTATAGGATCACTTTGTTGTCCGTCTGTCTGTCTGTCTGTCAAGACCATTTTTCTTAAGAACGCGTGGTGGTATCAAGCTGAAATGTATATCAAATACTCAGGTCTATTGTCCCTTGGAGTTGTGAAAAAATCAAACTTAAAAGCCAACGCAACCAAAAGATACAGTCGTTTATGCTGCAAATTTTAGAGTTTTTCGGCACTCGCAAAACCCCGTACCCCGTATACTTCCCGTGAACTCAGAAACTTGAAATTTGGTACGAAGCAACGTCTTATACTCGTAGCACAGATACAGGAAAAGTTGCGAAAACCGTAATTTTTTAGTTATATCATATTATAAAAATAATTTTAAAGTTACTACCCTATATACCTACAGGTTTGTACGGAACCCTCGGTGCGCGAGTGCGACTCGCACTTGGCCGGTTTTTTTCTTTTAAAGATTATTTTAATTAAAATAGTGAGATATGTGTACTTACATGTAGTTTACGTAGGTTCACGTGTTAGAAAACTGTACTTTAACTACTGTGTTAAAAAAAAATTACACGTCATATTGGACGGGGGGGGGGGGGGGGGAGGGGTCTTAAATTATATTAATTTTTAAATTTTTGAGAAAGACTTAAAATTATATATCTTCAATTATTAGTTATTCGCAAAGGATTAACACGTTAGTTACAATTAATTTCAATTCTAATTGAAATCAATTTGCATTAAACTATTAGTGTTCAATTTTAACTATCGCGTTTCAATCTTCAATTTTTAATTTTCAATTACACTAACGTTCGGCCAACACTGATTTGGAGGCTGGCGTTTATAGTAGGGTTATCTCTCAGTACAAAAGTGAAAAAAATTGTGCGCATCGAGAAAAAGTTGTGAATTTTTGAGCATGGATAGAGTGCCCTACGATGAACATTTTTTAGTATTAGAGGTCCGTAAAATTTTTGGACCTTCACGTTAAAATCAGGGGTCCCATGCAATATGTTATTACTCTCTGGTTAAGGCTGCTAGGGGTTGTGTGGTATCATTTCCGTATAAAATAGATATGCAGAATTCATTTTTGATATTAAAAAAGTAAAAATCCACATTTCAAAAAAGTTCTGCGAGGAGGAAAAACACTCAAAAAAATATTTTTTTTTAGAACGTTGTATAAGTAATAAATATCATTTATTTGTAAATTAAAAAAATGTTATAAGAAGGCATATTTAATGCAGTTTTTAAATATATACAACTTTAAGGCATTTACAATACAAAAACGACGTGAAAATAATCATTCGCGTCGTGGTGTATATGTTTTCTCCACAGTAAGTATCGAAAGTCAATGTGAAACGTGAACATCCGTAGCGTATTGACCTTAAATGTATGTATGTATTGTTTATTATTAGTCACTTTTGCTCAGAATACCTTCTACAAAATGCAGAAATGAAAAAAAAAAGAATTAAAAACACATTTGTCCAATTAATACTTAAGTTAGTATAAGGAAATATGTATGTGTTTTTTAATTATTATTTTGTAGAAGGTATTCTGAGCAAAATTGGCTAATAATAAGCAATACATACATTTTAAAGGTAATTCGCTACGAATTTTCACGTTTCTTATTGATTTTCCATACTTATGACGGAGAAAACATATACACCACGACGCGAAATATTTTTTTTCGCATAGTTTTTGTGTAGTAAAAGGATTAAAATTATATATATTTAATAACTGTATTAAATGCTTCCTTATGATATTTTTTGTATTTAAAAATAAATGATATTTATTAGTTATATAACGTTCTAAAAAAAATTATTTTTGTGAGTGTTTTTGCTCTCCGCAGAGTTTTTTTTTAAGTTTCGATTTTTACTTTTATATTATCAAAAATGAATTCTGCATGTCTGTTTTATACGGAAATGATACCACACAAGCCCTAGCAGCCTTAACCAGAGAGTAATAATATATTGCACTGGACCCCTGATTTTGACGTGAAGGTCCAAAAATTATACAGACCTCCAATACTAAAAAATACTCATCGTGGGGCACTCTATCCATGACTAAAAATTCACAACCTTTTCTCGATGCGTACAATTTTTTCAAATTCAAGCTCTGCTATTACGTCGTATCTACGTTGTACAGATTAACATATTGTATTCGAATGATAAAAACGTAAGAGCAGGCATCCAAATGGTACCTTTACCAACATAATAACACAAATATTTTTTAATATTGCCAAGTTAATTACCGTTAAACCTCATAACATAAGGCTAGAATAATCTAGCTTTAAGCCTAAATACTTATTATGACAGATTATATAAATAATTCGATTATATAATGGCCAAAAGTTTCTGTTGGGGAAAAGTAGTGCGTGCCAAACGACGTATAATGTAATTCATAGTTTGTCGCCTACTGTTTTTGTTTTCGTAATAATAGGCAATGTTGTTTGTTCTGATTTTAAAATATAGGCCCTGTCCTTTATAACTGGAACCACTTCGGCAGTTTTTACCTATTTTGGTTTTACTATTTTTCAATTCAAAAGCTTGCTCGTCTGTCACTCTGACTATATGCACACTATGACAGATGCCCGGATCTAGCAATAAGGATAGTATAGCAATCTAACCAGACGAGTTAGGTTGTTCTCATTATTGTGTCATATCTGACGTGGCCAGCTCTTAGTCCATTAGAGCTTAATTTACCTAAAACGATAGTCCAAATAAATAAATTAGTCTTTAAAAATACAAAATACGTATAAAATAAAACTTTCATCAAATCCAGAACTCTAGGATTTGTTTCCTTGAAATTTGCATTCTTTAACCTCCACCACTTTACAGCTGCCTGATGTCCAGATCTAAAAATAACTAGAGGGGTTTCGTTGCTCTCATTATTGTGTCATATCACATCTGACGTGGCTAATTCTCCGCCTATGAATTTCGCAATTTAAGAACATTTAGGTAAAATTAAGGTGTGAGTCTATGCAGGCATCGTTCCAAATTGCACATAATTAAAGTGGGAATTTTAATAATGACTAAACCATGACCTTCACCTTTAAACAGCTGATGAGTATTGTGCAATAAACCTTTGGCTACGTTCGTGGTTGTCGTAGTGCTAGGGTCACACTGGCGTTTCATGTTTACTTTCTTTTGACGACTTTGAAGCCCAAAACTCACGTTGTTAAAGGGACAAGAGTGTGTGTAGATAATTTTGAGTACGTGACTATGTTCACCAAAGATCGTGTTTAAGAAAATATTGATAGGTAACGTGCGTAGTGGAGTATCTGCCGTTTTGTGGTAAAACGGAAGCTCAAAGAGAGCCCAGTGTGTTGACGATGAGGGACCCTCTTGTTCCTTTAGCCGTAAACACAGTGAATCCTCCTTTTTGTAAAGGGTCGGCAACGCGCTTGTGACACCTCTGGAGTTGCAGGCGTCCTTAGGCTACGGTAGCTGCTTACCATCAGGCAGGCCGTATGCTTGTTTTCCACCGTCGTGGAATAAAAAAAAAGCTATAACTACTTAACGCCAATAGAAGGTGCTGCCACCAATATTTGACTCATTTAACGACTTTACAGAACCACATAAAAAAAAAGATTATTACGTTTTAGTGTTCACATTGGTGCCGTGACCACGATTAATAATGTATAGGCGATGACTGATCGAACTGTAATGGAACTAAATTGTAGCTGCATCGCAATGCAATTGGATACTTTCTGAATATTTTATTACTAAATAAATTATATGTTTTACCCAGGAATGTACCCAATGGGTTCCAACTGCCTTCAGTTTACAGTTTTTTTTATCTATGGTGTCTAGACTAGATTTGACATTGGATATGGATGTTAAAATAAACAATTAGAGCGCCACCGGGGTGTTATTTCAATATTAAGAGTGCACTTTTTTTTTTTTTTCTACTCGTCGACTGTAAAGCTTGAATTGAGATTGTGTAGACCGAACTACTAGCGCATACTTTTCGATAGAGTTTTTATGGTCGCATATTGTAGCATCGCCAACGATGGTGCAAAGAATTTTCATACAATATTGTAACATTGTTGTCCTCCTTCCCGACCGCCCGTGTCCTCCTCCGCGACCACCGGCACAATCCACCGGGGGATAGAACTTACTCAATTGTATAGAGACAGCAGGTCTTTCCTTGAACTCTATTCTTACCGGCTTGCCTATTGAGCACTCGTAGAAAAAGTATTGTATACAATAGTGACATAATCAAGCTTTTCGATCTTGTACCTTACTTAGGCCACTCAGCAAGCTTCGTGGCTTAAACACGGTACTCGACTGAAAAGCTCTTAATTATGTCACGATTGTATAATAGTATTTCATAAAATAAGAATAGAGTTCGACGAAAGACCTGCTGCCTCTATACAATTGAGTAAGTTCTATCTCCCGGTGGATTGTGCCGGCGGTCGGGAAGAAGGACACGGACGGTCGGGGACAACAGTGTTACAATATTGTATGAAAATCCTTTGTACCGTCGTTGGCGATGCTACAAAATGCGACCATAAAAGCTCCATCGGAAAGTATGCGCTAGTAGTTCGGTCCACACAATCTCAATTCAAGCATTACAGTCGACGAGTAGAAAAAATACTATTAGCACTCTATCTACTCCGATATAAATAAAATAAAATATCTCGCTATATTGCATGACAGAATAAATGCCGCCTATCTGCATCCAGCTTTATCAGTAATGGTGATTAACTCTGATTGAGTTTTTACGATTCAATAAAAGCTATCGGCGTTTCCACCGAGCTGCGAGTTGTGGCGAGATACAAGCAATATACTGATACTGATATACATACATATACAGTGTGGAAAGATAAGTCGGGCCCTGGAGGGAATCTACCTTAAAACGTTGAGATAGCTCAATTCGCTGAAAGGAAACATTCTTTTATTTTTCCTAAAAACTAAAACTGCATTCACAGTTTTTTCTTAATTTTCACTTTTTTCCATACTAATTGTATGAAAAATATTTTTATTATTATTTATGGGTTCTCTTGTGCCCTAAACTTGGTTGGTATTAAGAAGTTTTTATCCTTGTTGGAACTAGGATCGATTGGCATCAATCGTCATGAAAAAAATATGGCAAAAATTACAAAATAAATAGATTTTTTGTAAACTGGACTCTTTTCCAAAAATTTCTATATGCAGTTATGTCCCTTTACAAAAATTAAAGAATGTTTCCTTTCAGTGAATTGAGCTATCTCAACGTTTTAAGGTAGTTTCTTCCAGGGCCCGCCTTATCTTTCCACACTGTATACATGTGTAGTCAGCGGCAGAAGTAACTAAGCGTACCATCGCCAACACTGTTATGCCCGGTCCCAATATCGTTTAAACGTTCCGTTCTGCCTACAAAGAGTACAGATTTCAACAAAGCACGTGGTAAAAGTGTTTCTATAACATACGCACTGCTGACATATTCTATCTGCTGTCGGCAACTGCCAGATGTGGGGGATAGTGGGTGGAGTCCGTAGCATTTTGTATGAAGATCACTGTTTTTGGTGGCTATAATATTTGGGAACCTTTCAAGCTAACCAGGCGTTGCTCTTCTGGCTACCTCCCGATTTTGGCCGGTTTTATGTCCGTATACGGGGTTTTTTAATGGTGTGATGAATTATTTAGTTGTATTTCTGAGGAAATATAGGATGTAGAAGTAAAATACACTTCAAATTGTATTTATTTTTCAAAAATATTAAGAAATAAGACAAGTAAACATTAATTTTAGTTGGTAATTACTTCAATAGAAACGTTGTAACTTTGTATAGAATAAATACTGACCGAGTTTCATTGCTCTTGAGTAGGTATACTTGTCTTTAGGTATTGATATGGAGATAGTCTGAGATTTGCTAATTCCACGCAGACGAAGTCGCGGGAAAAAGCTAGTTTGTAATAAGTGACAAATTACATATGTCATATTTAATGGACCCTACACCTACTTAACCTTTCTGTTTAGCCCATTAGTTGACTGGTAGAGAATGCCTTATTGCATTAAGTCCGCCATTTGTACCATTTTGTATTATGCAATAAAGATTAAATAAATAAAAAGCGGGGTGTCAACAATTGGACATTAGCGTGCCGAGCACTAGGCCGTTTACGTTAACGGTTTTAAATAACTGTTTAAATTATCTATCGCCATTACTTCAGCGTACCAGAATAACTCAACCAATATTGTGATATCATTGCTCTATATAAAGCCATACGAGATTGCGCAAACAAAATTGCTATGAGTTAATCTCGATTGCAAAATTTTGTACAACTAGTTTTCGCCTGCGACACGACACTGATACACTTCCGTAAATTACATTAACAGCTTTAGGGAAAATATCTGGAAACTAGGAACAGATTCAGGTTATTTATTTCTCAATAGTAGGTACTTATTACAATGTTTTCATCAATATAATCAATGCATACATACTGAGATCGTCAAGGTAGGTACACTAGGTACACATTTAACACGTTTCACAAAAATAATTCAAATAATTTTCAATATTTTTTTGATTTATAATATAATAGTAAATACAAAACTCTATGGCCTGTTTCACACTCTCTAGTTAAAGCATATCTGTCAGATAAATGTTTGCTGTCCTTTTCTTTTATATGACTGGAGAAAATGATAGCAATAATTTTAACTGGCAGATTAGTTTATCTGGAGATTGTGAAACAGGCCCTTAGTCTCTCTCACTTTCAAATTCAATAAGTACAAGAAAGAGATTCAGAACAAGTCAAATTATTTTGTTGATTATTGTATTCCCACAAATATTTTGAGCTGTTGGTTTTCAATCCAATAAATAATAAAATAAATGATCATAAATTTGTATATTTAAATGCGCTGGTATAGCCAGTCGGTAAGACATCCGAATTTCAATCCCGAGGTCTCGGGTTCAAACCCCGGCTTGTACCGCTGAATTGTTTCAAACTTATATACGAAATAAATATGTTTGTTACTTGCCGTGAATTGTTCACCGGATGGTCTTTTCGGAAGATCAGCGCTGGCTAACGCTAGGAACTTAGAGAATTCAACCAACCGGAGTCGACATTGACAGGCGTTCCCCTCTGCCGAAAACATATGACCAGAGGTCATTCTCATGTATGGACTGATAGACGGAGAGCTAGCCACGTCAGATATGACACAATAATAGGCACCACAGATCACTTAGGCAGTTTTTACCTATTTTGGTATTACTATTTTCCAATTCAAAAAGTTTGGTAGTCTGTCACTCTGACCTCCACATCAGAGCATAGCAATCTAACCAGACGGGTTTTGTTGCTCTCATTATTGTGTCATATCTGACGTGGCCAGCTCTTAGTCCATGACGTTTATCTGACGTCGCTTTTTATACGTTACGTACGTATAGCCACACATTTGACGTTCCCCTCCCCCGCAAAAATTGGCAGACTTTTTTGTACTTATAGAACATGACAGACATGGCTACTCCTGGTTGAATTATCTAAGGCTAGCAATATGCTGAGAAGAGACCATTTCGTGACACGTGTCTTGTCTTACCCTACAATTACCTGTAATTTATTTGTTCTTTCTCTAATGTCATTTCTATTTCTATTTCTTTCGCAGTCGCTTTCGTAAAAACTAACGTCAATTCGTGGAATTAGGTTGCCAAGGGGATTCCAGGCTCAAATGAGCCGTGGCTATGGCCAGGACAAACAAGAACGTCGCCAGAAAGGGGCAAGTTGATATAAATGGAGGGTTAAGAAAGTATGACTTATACAATATTTGGTGCCTGATATACCTGCCCCTCCCTGCCCCCCCCCTTGGCGACGCCCTGGAGGACAAACGCTAAGAGGATGATTTTATTGTTCTCCACCGGTGAACAGTTTTCAATCCTCCGGATTAGTCCGGATCTTGCCAACGAACTATGAGGCGTTGTTCCTACCAATACTGTACGCCATTTTTCAGGGCTGGCTCTTGGTCTAGTTATACAACTCTATCACCCGTTTCTAGGTCAGCGCATTACATGCAAATCTGCGATGCATATTCCAGTTTAAAGGAATGCAATATGCAAGACTGGTTTTGAAATATTTAAATTCTCGGAGATGTTAAATCGAGTTGATATGTATTAAGTGTAGGTTGATTTATGATTATATACAAAATTATACAACAGAGACTGATAGACAATGCAAGGAGACTACTAATGGACTAAGAGCTGGCAACGTCAGATACACAATAATGAGAGCAATAAATTTCAGTTTTCATGCGATGGCCTACTCAATCTACTTAATTTAAACATACTACTATGAAAGCTGAGCTCCGCAAAAAAGTTGAAGCTTTCGAGATGTGGTCTTACCGACCCATGCTTCGTATTAGTTGGACGGACAAAGTGACAAATATAGAGGTTCTACGCCAAATGGGTAAAAACCTAGAACTTGTCCGTACCATAAAGCAAAGAAAGGTAGCCTATCTCGGACACGTAGTGCGTCACGACCGGTATTCTCTCTTGCAGACCATAATGATGGAGAAAGTACCCGGGAAGCGCAAACCTGGAGGACGCAAGATGTCTTGGCTCCGTAATATCAGGGAATGGACGGGGATAAAGACCGTTGAGGAACTGATCAGATTGTTACTCAAAAAAGACAGTTGAAGCTGACTGCCAACCTTCAGTAATGGAGAGGCACCTGAAGAAGAAGAAACATAAAAGATTTTAAATATTAATGTGGTCACTATAAGATATTGTTAGATTAGCTAATTACGTAATAACTCAAGACAGAAGGTCCGTAGGGACTGAATAAATCAACCGACTTGGTATTACATGGATCTCACAACTTTTTACGGTAGAAGAACTGAGTTGCGAGACTTGTTTTTTTTTACAAGTTTTGTCTTTAATGGCATTATGATATTATGATACTAAAAATTGTTTGCATTCTTTGACCTCCACCACATTACAGCTGCCAGATGTCCAGATCTAAAAATAAGTATAGTATAGCAAACTGACGAGAGAGGTTTCGTTGCTCTCATTATTGTGACATATCCGACGTGGCTAGTTCTAATGCAGTTGTCAGTCAGCCATATTTGTTTACTTTTTTAGGGTTCCGTACCAAAATGGTAAATAGGCATTTGTGTATGCGTGTGTTGGGGGAAAATATACAAAATTGGTTGACGTGATAAATAATTATCCCTGGAATACCAACTTTCGTGCTAAGGTTAGCAGAACATAGTGACACAATTTGCCAAAAGATGGCGCTGCACCCTGTACGTTCGCTTTCTACATCGCGGACATCGCGGTGTTAAGATTTTTCCTGGATTAATGGGGTCGGGTATTCTTCGTATTATTAGTTTTTTTACCAGCCCCTGCCCCCATAAGTATGAATAGGCGAAGTGCACGACACTACTACTATAACTGAATAGTTGTTTTGTGTTTTTTTTTTAAATTCTACATGTTGGTATTAAAATTCATTATTGCATCAAGCTTTAGTTGCAAGCGTTTATGGAATGTTCGTAAGGAACCCTCGGTGCGCGAGTCAGACTCGCACTTGTCCGATTTTAATTTTTCTATTGACTCCGACCTTACCTGGAAACGCAATTTAGGATTTTTTGTGCCATTACTACATCAAACTTCAAAAGAAGCTTACAACAAACATTTATTATTAAAGACGTTGTTATGCAATATGGAACGTCGAATTGATTTCACAAGTCCAATATATTGCATGCACGGCTGCATTTAGAATAGTTTCGGCAGAAGTATCAAACATGTCTCCAATATTCTGTGCGATTTATTGGCTCTGTTTATAGAGTGGAATATGCAGGCGTTGGTTTGAAATCCAATATAATTCTGTAAATATTATTATCGTTAGTCATATAGTTGTTTGTTAGGGTTCCGTAGCCAAAATGGCAAAAACCGGAACCCTTATGGATTCGTCATGTCTGTCTATCCGTCCGTATGTCACAGTCAGTTTACTCGGAAACTATACGACGTATCTGAATAAAATTTACACATAAGTACGGTGTATTTTGTATGCTGCTACTTAGTTATGTAATTAAATTAAAAATATATACTTTTAGGGGGCGCTACATATATTTACCTAATTTTTTTTTTTTAATCCAAATAAACACATCAATCGATACTGACTGAGGTTTCTTTGACCATTTTGTGATTAAGTGAATATTTTCTGAAATAATCGCTTCGAAAGTCAGAAAAATTGTGTGCCACCCCTGTAACTTTTGAACCGTAAGTCCAAAAATATGAAAAAAATTGAGGAGATGCGCCTTATCATATACTTTCTACGAAAATTGTTTTGAACATTATCGGTTGAGTCATTTTTGAGTTATCTCCAAAAAACTTCTTCCATAGGCATCAGATACGACCTTTTGGTATTAGTTTGGTTGTTATCAAGGATGATTAAGACATGGATTGACAATGCCTATACAAAATCGCGTTCCCTTATTTCAGGCACTAGCGTCATCTATCGGTCACCACAAACACTAAATTCCTACTTAATCTTTCGGTTAAGCCCATTGGTTGACTGGTAGAAATTGCCTTATGGCATTAAGTCCGCCATTAGTACCATCTTATTTTGTGCAATTAAGATTAAATAAATAAATTCTAGTTTCTAATATTTTGTTCGGCGATTAACTCTGACAGAATAATTCGACTCCAGACTCAACAGATGGCGCTGTGGCACATTGTACCGAAAACAGGCGTATAGCCTGATGGTTCGAGGAACGCGATTTTGTATAGGCATTGTCCATCCATGTCTTAATCATACTTGGTTGTTATTCCATTGAAGGTACGGAACCCTCCTATGCGTGGTCCGACACGCACTTGGCCGGTTTTTTTTATATCGTATGACGACATTGTCCTCCTCCACGACCGTGCTATAATATTGTATAAAAATCATTCATTGCATAAAAGCTCCATCGAAAAATATGCGCTAGTAGTTCGGTCTACAAGTCTTAATTCAAGCATTTTCAGTCAACGAGTAGAAAACATGGTTTTCAGTAGATATCTAGACTGTTCTTTGTCTATAACTGTTTGTTTAATCTTCGGTGCACTGACCTGGGTTCAGATCAAAGAAATGTGCGTTTACAATATAGATCCAATCTTTTGAAATCCGAAACACTTTGAAGACCCTTTGAAGTAACGGTTTAACTTGAAATTCAACTTTGGCGTCTAAAAATAGAGTCCAATTTTCACTGTTCATTTAAGTGGTAAGAGTTATGACGGTGTAAAGTTTGAATGGGTAATTATAGTTTAATTTATTGGTAAAGGGTTTCGTTTATTTATGATTTGTTAGTATAATAAATATTATGGGACAATAATCTGTAACCTTTCTGTAAATATTAGTAGTTGATGTAACTCAAAATTATTTTTGCATGTTTTTAAAGTGGGGCATTCCACTCATACAATAGATTGTTATTAAATCAAATACAAACAAGCAAGCAAGCCGGCAAGGCGTATCGATACAGGTTCAAGTCCTGCTGGGTTGATTATTTTTTTAATGTTTTCAATGTTTGTATTTGATTTAATAACAATCTGTTGATGTAAAGCCTGACCAGAAATATATGATCATGCGCCATGTTGCGGAATTTCATTGGAACTAATTTCTTACACTGGCAATAATTTTAATGTCAGAATGATATGCATGTGTGAGTGCATGTGATAGGCTGTCATTGAGGCAGTTTACTGAATAATAATAAAGTGTTAATATTAAATAATAAACGACAAAAAATTCCCAAAATTATCCATATTCAAGAGCGAAAAATTGTAAATAGTGTATACAATAAACTGTTGTAAATAATACGCTCGGGAAATGAAACTATTTCGCTGTGAAACATTTTCAAATTAACATCAGAGCTGACAGGTAAACAAATCAAGATATCACTATACCATAGAGAATAATACGCTCTATGACTGTTGCCATATAAATGAGAACAATAGCGCCCTCTTGACAATAATAAATAAGGCTTTAACTGTTACGTTTTAAGGCCTAATTACGTACAGTTGCATAAACTGTTCTATCTACACCCATACTCGAATAGTAAATCCTAAATGACGTGTTCGGAAACAATTAGAATGACCGCCATTGCACCGCCATGGCCAACTCGATTGTGCGAACGGTCGGGGAGGAGGATAACCGAGGTCGGGGAGGAGAACTAGATTTTCATTACGTTACCAAAATCGATGTGGTTATGAAATTTGAACATTATTACGACACTGGCACAGATAATATACTGATATTACATTACTGGTTGCAATAATGGTGGTAATTGCATGTATACGGTTTCCGAACGCAGAATAGAGGATTTATGATATAGGTGTAGATTTTTTTTTTTTTTTTTTATACCACGACGGTGGCAAACAAGCATACGGCCTACCTGATGGTAAGCAGCTACCGTAACCTATGGACGCCTGTAACTCCACAGGAGTCACATGCGCGTTGCCGACCCTTTACAAAAAGAAGGATTCACTGTGTTGACGGCTAAAGGAACAAGAGGGTCCCTCATCGTCAACACACTGGGTCCTCTTTGAGCTCTTAGTTAAAAAATGATAAACAATTTAGTAATTTCGATCTGCCGCTGGATCGTACCGGCGATCGGGGAGGAGGACGGTACTTCTCCCCGACCTTGTATAATATTGTATGAAAATCCATTTCAGCATAGTTGACGGTGCTAAAATTCACGACCATATAAGCTTCATCGAAATGTATGAGCTAGTATTTTGGTCTAAAAGTCTCAATTCAAGCATTATAGTCGATGAGTAGAAACAGTGATTAATCGGGCGAGGTGTTCAAAATGATCTTAGCACGACCTTATTATTGAGACAAAACATCCTTTATGCTTTGCTTATTCTTCTTTTTAATAACTTCTTGGACCCGGGGTATGTCCTTAAACTACGTCCGGACTTGGGTATGTCCTTAAACTACGTCCGGACTTGGGTATGTCCTTAAACTACGTCCGGACTTGGGTATGTCCTTAAACTACGTCCGGACTTGGGTATGTCCTTAAACTACGTCCGGACTTGGGTATGTCCTTAAACTACGTCCGGACTTGGGTATGTCCTTAAACTACGTCCGGACTTGGGTATGTCCTTAAACTACGTCCGGACTTGGGTATGTCCTTAAACTACGTCCGGACTTGGGTATGTCCTTAAACTACGTCCGGACTTGGGTATGTCCTTAAACTACGTCCGGACTTGGGTATGTCCTTAAACTACGTCCGGACTTGGGTATGTCCTTAAACTACGTCCGGACTTGGGTATGTCCTTAAACTACGTCCGGACTTGGGTATGTCCTTAAACTACGTCCGGACTTGGGTATGTCCTTAAACTACGTCCGGACTTGGGTATGTCCTTAAACTACGTCCGGACTTGGGTATGTCCTTAAACTACGTCCGGACTTGGGTATGTCCTTAAACTACGTCCGGACTTGGGTATGTCCTTAAACTACGTCCGGACTTGGGTATGTCCTTAAACTACGTCCGGACTTGGGTATGTCCTTAAACTACGTCCGGACTTGGGTATGTCCTTAAACTACGTCCGGACTTGGGTATGTCCTTAAACTACGCCAAAAAGAGAGGTATGGGCACTGCGAATGGCATCTCGCTTAGTGTGGTAGGGCACGTTCAGTGAATGTCATCTCGCTCAAATCTGGAGCAGAGCCCGACTGGGGAAGTACCTCCACCTTACAGAAAACCACAGCCAAATAGCACTAGACCCTACTCATAGTGTTGTGTTCCTGCTGGTGAGTAAGGTTGCCAAAGAGCTCAAAGAGGACCCAGTGTGTTGACGATGAGGGACCCTATTGTTCCTTTAGCCGTCAACACAGTGAATCCTCCTTTTTGTAAAGGGTCGGCAACGCGCATGTGACTCCTGTGGAGTTACAGGCGTCCATAGGTTACGGTAGCTGCTTACCATCAGGCAGGCCGTATGCTTGTTTGCCACCGTCGTAGTATAAAAAAATAATAATAATAATAATAATACCACGACGGTGACAAACAAGCATACGGCCCTCTTGTTCCTTTAGCCGTCAACACAGAGAATCCTCCTTTTTGTAAAGGGTCGGCAACGCGCATGTGACACCTCTGGAGTTGCAGGCGTCTATAGGCTACGGTAGCTGCTTACCATCAGGCCCGTATGCTTGTTTGAAACCGTCGTGATATAAAAAAAAATACGGCCCGCCTGATAGTAAGTAGCTACCGTAGCCTAGATGGCCCCCTGCAACTCCAGAGGTACCACATGCACGTTGCCGACCCTTTAATATATAGGAGGTTCTTTTATTGGGGAAAAAAGAGCCATAGGTAAGATAAACAAAAGTAAGATCTTAAACATAATAAGTGCACAATTCTCACTACACTAGATTCCTATTAATCAAGAGTATTTCAGGTGGCAATGTCATCGTATATAGCGAGTTATACTAGACTAATGGCCTGTTTCACAATCTCCAGTTAAAGCATATCTGTCAGATAAATGTTTGCTGTCCTTTTATTTTATATGACTGGAGTAAAGGATAGTAATAATTTTAACTGACAGATAAGTTTATCTGCAGATTGTGAAACAGGCCCTAAGTTACACTATAATTTTAAACGAAAAAGGAACCGATTTCACTTAGACTCCACCTTTCCAAAAGGAATTCCCGAGCCACTGTAAAACATATTTAAATCACTGTGTGCCTATAATATTTGAAGAGTTCCCTCGATTTCTCCAGGATCCCATCATCAGATCCTTACCCGGTTACAATGGGACGAACTGTGAAGTATACTCTTTTGTTGAAGAATTTTTCAAATCGATCCAGCCGTCTTCGAATAATCGGTGAACATACATAAAAAAAAGCATAAACAAAGATCCCGACGAATTGATAACCTCCTCCTTCGAAATCTTGAAGTCGGTTGAAAAATGGAAAATTACGCTAAACAATAACAGATAGTACCAACTTTTCAAGATTACTTATGTCATAAAATTCATTGTGCAGACGGCTAAAGGGACCAGGGGTCTCTCGTAGTCAAGACACTGCATCCTCATGCGACCTTGTCTAGCGATTCAGGTGTACTTGTTTCACTACAGTATGTGTCATATATTTGGTTCTGCAGAAACATTGTACGCATAAAACGGCATGTAAACATTCGAGCTAGTAAATGCTACATTGAATCGAGTTTTATTGAGCAGATGTTGCACGCATTACATTACATTACCTCATTTATTTAACAGGATTGAGTTAGTTAATAAAAACACTGCCGTTTAGTTTATTAATTGCTGTAATGTAGTTGGTAGAAATTAAACATTGTATCCACCTAACTGCTTTCTTACACAGTCTTGTACACTGTTTACTTTATACTTTGCCCTGAAATATTTAACTTGAGTTGAATTCATCAGGGATATGACGGTTGCACATGTTTACATGATAATTTAATGGCATTGTCTATGCATAAAAATAATAAATACGCATTTTCGTCATTTGATCTATATCGTAGGTATATAGTAATACTTGTATGGTTTAGTTAAGATATACACGGTGTAACATGAGAAAACCGAATAATTTTAACAGGGTATTCCCGATCATAATTGGAGACAAAAATGTCGTATAAACTTTTCTGGATTTCGCCAAAAAAAAAAGATTTTTTTTTTGCTTTTTTTTTCGATTTTTTAAATGCTTTTGAACATAAAAACATAAATGTTATTGTTAAAGATGTCGATTAAAATAAATTAGTACAGTTTTTTCGAAAAAAATAGGTTACGTAAAGTATTCCTTGGCACTTAGATATCTGTCAATAAGAATGTATATACTAGACACCATAAAGGGTGAAATGGCCAACAAAAAAGCGTTTTGCACTGAGTCACATTAAAAAATGTTTTTTTATTTAAGTAGTAGTAACTCTGAAACTAGGCGAATTCCAGAAAAGTTTATACGACATTTTAGTCTCCAATTATGATCAGGAATACGCTGTTTAAATGATTCGGTTTTCTCATGTTACACCGTGTATATTAGGTAACTAATATAGTTTGTAAGTTGTAACTAACAAGCTATGGACTTGAATTGTCTGAAAATAATTTTATCAACCGACTTCAAGATTCCGAAGGAGGAGGTTATCAATTCGTCGGGATTTTTGTTTTTGCTTATTTTTTTTTATGTATGTTCACCGATTATTAGAAGACGGCTGGATCGATTTGGAAAATTCTTTTTTCGTTTGAAAGAGTATACTTCACAGTTGGTCCCATTGTAACCAGGTCAGGATCTGATGATGGGATCCTGGAGAAATCGAGGGAACTCTTCAACTATTATCGGCACACCAATAGTGATTTAAGTATTTTTTATAGCAGCTCAAGCATTTGCTTTTGGAAAGGTGTAGGCTAAGTGAAGTCGGTTCTTTTTTGTTTAAAATTATTTTATTTTACATGTGCGCTGTCGAGTCTCTCTTGATATAAAGAGTCCAACCGTTTATTAGTCAGAAATCTTTGTAGTATAACTCAAAAACCTTAAAAAATATTAAATAACCAGCCAAGTGTGAGTCGGACTCGCACCCCGATGGTTTATACATTACAAATTTGTTACGAGTTTTTTTAAAAATCTTGATTAGAGATGATACGAATATTGGTTTTTGAATATTCGCGAATGGAATGCGAATACAAATATGGGGTCATAGCATTGGTTTATGGGAAGTTTGGTTAGTTGAATGATCCAGTAGTGTCTGGTACCACACCACTCTGGGGGGTTGCACTATATCTGTCTCCAATGTACCCGTTTTTGCTGTTGCGCTTACCGCATATGAGGGAAGGGTTGGTACATGCTTTTAGAATATTATCATTTCAGCCAGTGTATATGACATGCGTATGATATGTCTCAAACACGGCACGGATCTTATTGCATCGGAAAAAAATTAAAGATTTACATCTATTTTATTAACTCTTAACTCCATAAATAGGCCGTCTATCATACGCCCTGTTGAGTCAATAAGATTTAATTTTATCATACGTATTCAATAATATTTAAAAAGCGTTCAATCCCGGTTTTCGGTCGACTTTCGCCTGAATAGTTACGATCAAGAGCGTACATCCGAGACCAGAGCAAGGTGAAGGTCAAACAGATTTTGGCAGCGGATGGACACGAATATGATCATCTTACCTACTCATAACTTAATAGGTACGGTCATGGACTTTAACTGTTTAGCCATTTAGGCTGCGTTTCCACCAGAGATGAGCTGGGATGCGTTGCGAGGAATGCGTTTTTTAAGAACCAATCCTGGCGCTGCGCTGTGCGAGGATAAACAAATGAAGTGATTCTATTGGTGCTTATCAAACACATTCCTCGCACATTTCATAGAGTAAGTATTAAACAAAAGAAAATAGCTTGAACCGTAAATAGATCAACAAATAAAGCCCATGACTGTATAGTCGCCATCAGATATATCGGAGCGGCCAAGGTGGTCACAGATATCTGAACAACGCCGCTATTGCCAAGGCGATAAAGTGCACGTTCAAATATTTTTGACTACCGTGGCCGCTCCGATATATTTGATGGCGATTGTATCAATGGAAAACAATCCAACTCACCTAATAAATGTCAGGTAAAGTCATGCCTTCCACAATCATCATCCAAGGGGGGGTGTAAAGGGGGCTGTATAGGGCTCGCACTAAAATATAGGTTATTGTATAGCTCGCTGCTTCTGGTAGGTTGGTCCCCTGTAACAAAGAAAAATAATTATTTAATAATTAATTAGCCTCAATTATCATTCTTATAAAACAGCCTTAATTATCGTAGCGGATTATATCGGATTTGTAGATTTTATCGCGGAAAAACAGATAATATAAAACATTTTTAGGTAAATTAAGAGGCCTTATTCCCAAAACGCGCGAATTTAACTAAATGCTTCATTTGTCTTCGAAGGATATGGCGACAACAAGTGTTTTTAAATTAGCTATTAATGTGTATAATAGTTCATTTCTTTATCTAGACGGCCAATGGAGTAAATATTACATTTTAACTCTCTAGTTAAAATGTAATATTTACTCCTTTGGCCGTCTAGACCTTCTGACCTGGCCTTCCAAGAGCACCAAAAATTATCATATTTCTCTAAATATGATAATTTTTGGTGGTCTTGGAAGGCCTTCCCGGATTTTGCAGTTCATTTTGAAATTACGCAAAAATTTATGATAACTGTTACCTCTAACAGTTATTATAAAGTTTGAATAAATTTCAATGAAGATTGAACCGCAAACATCATTAATCAGGCATAAAGTAATTGTTTCCCAACGAAAGATATGAAACATGATAAGTGAACGCGATATATAATCGAGAGCGTTAGGAAATGGGTCTGACACCTGTGCGCTCCCACGCTGGCGGCTGTTTGAGCTGGTTTTCGGTTTTCCATTGAACGAAACGTAACAGTCACGGACCATGTAATATCTGGAATGTAATCGCTACATAGTATAAAACAAAGTCACCTTCCGCTGTCTGTTCCTATGTATGCTTAGATCTTTAAAACTACCCAATGGATTTTGATGCGGTTTTTTTAATAGATAGAGTGATTCAAGAGGAAGGTCTATATGTATAATACATGCATAATATAGTAGAGAAACACTGATAATTTTTAAGGTTTCTAATGTGATGTAAAGAAACACTTTTTTTTGCGGTTACATTGCAAACGCTGGCTGAGCCCTACGACATAGATCAAAATAATATGCTACAGTAATGTACACCTTAAAAAGGTCTACAAAAAAGTCCCGTGCGAAGCCGGGGCGGGTCGCTAGTGTCTAACATAAAATAGTGCTACTTCAAAGCTCAGCTTTACCTCTGTTTTCTTCAACTTCTGTGTTATAGTCGGTGGTGCACACGACAACAAAGGGCATTATACGGATTTTAGTGATGATGGGATCACCTTTTGCATAGTGAGACTTTAGGACCCATAGGCCATTTTAGAAAGCAGAGCCACCTAAATTTATGGTGCGGTGGGGGTAAAAAGGTGGGGTTAAAATTTTCGCGACATATAGACTGAAAACTATAAGTCTTACCAACATACTTTACAGGCAAGAATTGTAGACAATTTCATGAAGAATATTTCCTTCATTGAAAGTTTTGTGGTAACTTCAACCGTTTTTGCAAAAAATATATGAATGTTCCTACTTTTGTGGGAAGTGGGGAAAACAATTGTTATATTTGTAACACATTAGTGCAGAGTTATCCAATAAAGATTTGGCTTGAAAGTCTAGTATCCAGGCCATAAATAAAATAAGTAAAATAAATATTTTCTGTTTTGACTAGATAATATTAAAATATTATTATTGGTATGGTATTTACCATGTATATTTGAGCTAGGTAAACACCCCGTTTCTATTAGTAGTTAAATTAGTATGTTAAAAATCGTATATTAAACGGTTTAATTGTAAATAATGATGCAGGTAATGTACTCGAGGCTAAAATAATCGATAGGTCCTAGGTACCACTCATCACACCACTAGCGTAGCGTACCTAACCTAAGTTCATATATATTATAATGTGCAGTAAAACACTTCTTAATTGCATTAACACGTTTAATTTTGACGACAAAGTAAAAATATTTAATATTAGCAAAAATAATAAATTATTTAAAATTTAGCATTTCACGTAAAAATCACAATAACGGCATCTAAATAAGGGTATTTCACATTCAATAAGTTCCCTAGTGGTCAGAATGCAATTAAATTACAATAACAAAAATATTAAAATTTAGCACTTCACTTAAAAATGAAGACAACTGTACCTAAACAAGGACATTACACATTCAATAGTTAGCAAAACCGGTAAGTAAAAATAAAGACTCGGCTAGTAATAATTTGGCTGCAGGAAAATAATGGGTTAATGAGGCGGGTGATATGGATGGTGACAGATGATTCGCTGGCTGAACGTAGCCTAAATTAAAGAGCCAGGTCTTTATACGCCCGTCAAACGAGGCAATTGGAATTTGGGGAATTTAGCAAAACAACAAAAAAAACTATTATGGCACAAAAATACTGGATACAAAGAAAAGGAATCCGATTTATAACGTTTTTAACAAAAATGTAAATAATTTGATACTCTCGAAAGCAGGATGGCTAAAGCTGTTGCTTTAAATTAAAAAGAGTTCGTGGGCAAGTGTCCGCTTTGATTTAGGCGGACCCAATAGCTCGCTGAACTCCTTTTCTCACTTGGAGAGCCCGCTGGATGCGGACTCTAACTCTCCGATGATGTGGCGAAGAAACCCGCGGAAATCGCGGCAGCTGCAGACCGTCCCGCCGGCCCGGCATCCACAAGCGCCTTCCGGAATCCTTCCGGATCAGGCGGTTCCAGTGTATAGCACTTGCTATATAATTTATATGGCCTTTTTTGCCCGGCAATGGTTTTGGTTTTATTTTTGCTCCAATAATGTATTAATAGCACTTGCTATATAATGTTTGAAATAAATCGCACTTCACCACGATGCAACTAAGCAAATTATAGCAAAAACCCCAGACCAAATCCAGATTATCTCTTTTTCTTTCCAAAATCTCACGGCGCTCTGACAGACTCAATCAAAAATCAACTTTTTTCTTTTTGACAATCTGGAATACGTTATTCAATCAAATACAAACATTGAAAACATTGAAAAAATAATCAACCCAGTTGGACTTGAACCAACATCGCCATCTGTTATTTCCGTTGTGACACTTGTAAAAGGGTCGGCGGGAAGGGTATCTAACTCTAGTGGTTGGCACCTAGATGTCGCTTACGGCTGCTATAAAGTCGATGTAAAAATAAATACAAAAAGATGATTGAAGGCATTGAGAATTTCGTCAGCTCGGTAACTGAACCCATAGCTTAATTGGTAAAGCGATATCGAGCCCCGGTAAGGCGTATCGATGTTGGTTCAAGTCCAACTGGGTTGATTATTTTTTCAATGTTTTCAATGTTTGTATTTGATTGAATAACATACTAATGTATGAGTGGAATACCCACTATAAAAAACATGTAAAATAATTATGAGTTGATAGCAGGCGCCATCTGTTATTTCCGTTGTGACACTTGTAAAAGGGTCGGCGGGAAGGGTATCTAACTCTAGTGGTTGGCACCTAGATGTCGCTTACGGCTGCTATAAAGTCGATGTAAAAATAAATACAAAAAGATGATTGAAGGCATTGAGAATTTCGTCAGCTCGGTAACTGAACCCATAGCTTAATTGGTAAAGCGATATCGAGCCCCGGTAAGGCGTATCGATGTTGGTTCAAGTCCAACTGGGTTGATTATTTTTTCAATGTTTTCAATGTTTGTATTTGATTGAATAACATACTAATGTATGAGTGGAATACCCACTATAAAAAACATGTAAAATAATTAATCTGGAATACCTCAAAAATTTACATTCAAAATTAGCGCGAGTATTATCTCAATTTTATAACTGCCAGATGTATTACAAAATACGGACTGATATAAGCGCCATCTACCTGTAATGCCGTGAATCACAATGTACGCTTTTTTTATATATCAACCGTGACCTAGCCTTAGACACAGAAGTTCAGAAGTTCTAAAGAAAGTCGACAGATGTCGTACGATACGTAGCGTCATGCTACAAATGATAATAGGCGTTGTCCGTTGATAAAATATTCAAGCGCCCCACGATTTTAGTTTTTTGTCATTTCAATGCTCTAGCTACATTGATGAGAATGTAATGACTGGTACCTAGAACCTACCGAATTATTTTTATAGCTTTTTGTACATTATTTATCATTGTTTATTTTCAATAAAAGCTTTTGAATTTACCTAAACAATACTTATTTTCTTTTCAAGTTGTTATGTTACTAAAACTGTCTAAACTACGCTTACTTTATGATCCGCAATACACTGTGTTCTACTAATAAATCAATTTCATTTTATACTTAATTGAGAGGTTTGTTAAGAAATGTGTAATACGCGGCATTCTGTAGCGGCAGCTATCTTGGATTTACAATGATACTGAATCTATTAAATTGTAATTGTCAGCAGAACTTAAGGTGTGCACCAGTTATCGGATCAACCGGTACACCAGTACACCGTGCACCGTGTCAACAGAACGAGGGTATAATTTCAACCACAAAATTATGGAGATGTGGGATGAAGCATGTAGCTGTAGATATGCAGACTTGCATTTAGTTATGTAAATATTAGTTATAATAAATTAACAAATTTTCAAATAAGTTTGTGTAATGTCTAAGTAGGTATAACACAGAATTGTTATTTTTATTTTAGAATGCATTATTCGCCAACAGATTGTCCTCAGTTGAAGATGTATACCTACCGCTTAAATTTTCTCTCTAAAAAAATTAACGGGCCCTTGTTGATAACCCGCAATGATGCACCTTTCACTTGAAAACATCACTAGATAACAGGGACTGGAGAACCCCTCTATTCGATAACGCTATTATATGGTTACCCTATATTCAATGTTATGTGCCTGTCT
The DNA here is from genome assembly GCA_947086415.1 of Pammene aurita. NCBI lineage: Eukaryota > Metazoa > Arthropoda > Insecta > Lepidoptera > Tortricidae > Pammene > Pammene aurita. The sequence goes on along the minus strand of OX352315.1, from coordinate 19,948,354 downwards.
AATGTCTTAGCAATAGAGATGAAATTAGCTTGATAGGTAAACGTCATTTTGGATTTGCATTTCGGTAAGCGTTACATTATCATTATCAGCAGCAGCAGCAGCAGCCAGTATCAGTCCACTACTGGATATAGGCCTCTCCCATGGCACGCCACTGTGCTCGATCTTCTGCTCTCCTCCTCCAATCCGTACCCGCCAAGCGCTTACCTTTGGGTAACTCAATGATGTGCTTACTAAATTGATAGTTTTAAAATCTACCCTACCAAATACTTACTCGATCTAATACCCCTTAATTCTTAACCGGTTCCAGTATGTTCTAAACGAACTCTTTATTTCACTTACGGATTATAACAAGCATACAAAGGCAAGGTAAATAGTAGCGTTTGAAATGGTTGACGTCCATTTAGTTGTGAAAGATATAATAAGGCAAGCATGAGAGCTCAAACCACATCGTTTTTCCTACATAATTAGATTGTGGTTGATAACAGGCCTATTATTTTATTTTTTTTCGTTAAAGATATTATAACCAATATATGATTTATATACTTTTAATAAAGGGGAATAACAGGGCTTTATCATGAAAATATATTTATTATGTTACGACCATAAATAAAAAAAATATAAGCATTTATTCAAAAAAATATCAAACGTTGATTTCATATTTTTTATGTTTTCTCAGTTTTCTTATATGGAAAGGTATAAATAAAATATTAAAAATGAATTCGGCATCCTTTCTTTACATGAAAATGATATTAAACTTGACTACATAGCTCTATTTTATTTTTAATTAATTATGGGGGGCACCCCCCACTTCGTCAAAAATTTGCATCAAAAATTTGATTGGCTCCCCTTCTTAAATTAATCTTAGAGCCTAAAGGATTAGCTCTGCAAATGGAAATTCCATCATCATCATTTTCCGTATAAATAAGTGTACACCACCGACTATTAGTGACGCGAAAGATAACACCAGTGCGCTTGCATGACAGGAACGCGATTTTGTATAGACATCGGAGTCCAGGTATTATATAAACCTTGTTAATCAGACATTATATTTTTTTGAATACTACGACGGTGGCAAACAAATACACGGCCCGCCTGATGGTAAGCAGCTACCGTAGCCTATGGACGCCTGCAACTCCAAAGGTGTCACATGCGCTTTGCCGACCCTTTACAAAAAGGAGGATTCACAGCGTTGACGACTAAAGGAACATGAGGGTCTCTCGTCGTCAACACACTGGGTCCTCTGAGCTCTTTGGCAACCTTACTTACCAGCAGGAACACAACACTATGAGTAGGGTCTAGTGCTATTTGGCTGTGGTTTTCTGTAAGGAGGAGGTACTTCCCCAGTTGTGCTCCGCTCCAGATTTGAGCGAAATGCTCATTCGCAGTGCTGTGCCCTAGCACACAAAGCGAAATGACATTCGCAGTACCCATACCTCTCTTTTGGACGTAGTTTAAGGACATACCTGGGTCCAAAAATTATATGATTGTTATAATATAACGTTAAGCATTAAATGATTGTATATAATGAGATATGTAACATGATAAGTGTACGGACGCGAAATATAGAGAGAGCGTAGGATCCAACACCTGTGCGCTCCCACGCTGGCGGCAGATTGAACTGGGTTTCGATTTCCGTAAAACAAAACGTTACCGTTGAGAGTAAAGTTTGTTGACAGGTGGAACAGTCCGCTGATGAGAAGGTGGCTGAATTTGCACTGTCCTAGTGATAAGTTTGTAGTTAAGTTTTAATTTTATTGTTTTAATTAATTTTATTTTGTAATGTGATGTGTACAAATTTTATTTTTATTTTATTTTTATTGTAACTATGGATGCAAGTCTGAAAATAAATATATTATTATTAAAGGAAGTGTTTGGTTTAACTTAATTGGGAATAAAAAGTTTGGTCGTGTCGCATCGTCGTAAAAAAACTTAAAGAATAAATTATGGTTGTAATTAAAAGGATTAATCGCGCGTCATCACTTACCCATCAAAAACATAAATGTGAAAGGCTGCCAAGTTCGATACTATGGGAATGCTTCGCCTATAAAAGAAGTGAGATCTGAATAAGTACCAAGTTCCATAAAAATACCTCAAATCATAAATAGTTATAGGAATGCACACTTGATTTCCAGCAGTTTTTAAGGTACATTTTGAATAAGTATCACGTTACATAGAAATACCTAAAATTATAATAGTCAGAGAAACGCACACCGGTTTTTTTAGCAGTTTCCTGATAACATTTATTATTTTCAGTACTTTTTAATGATGTTACTTGGCAAGTTTTCACACACCACACACCTTTTCAATGCAATGAATCGACACCTTTGGACTGCAATGTGTCAAGTATATAATTTTCTATTAAAACTTGCCAAGTTACATCATTAAAAAGTACTGAAAATAATAAATGTTATCAGGATACTGCTAAAAAAACCGGTGTGCGTTTCTCTGACTATTATAATTTTAGGTATTTCTATGTAACGTGATACTTATTCAAAATGTACCTTCAAAACTGCTGGAAATCAAGTGTGCATTCCTATAACTATTTATGATTTGAGGTATTTTTATGGAACTTGGTACTTATTCAGATCTCACTTCTTTTATAGGCGAAGCATTCCCATATTATCGAACTTGGCAGCCTTTCACATTTATGTTTTTGATGGGATTTCATTTATTTTTGTTAGGTGTAGGTTCTTTATTATTTTTTTTATCACTTTTGCTTTAGGAAATGTCTCATTCCACTTAGGTATGTACTTTATACTATAACCCTTTATACTAAGCGTCTAATTCTATTTTACTATTTATTTATAGGTGATTTTTACAAATAAACTGGCTCCCTACACCTATAAAATGTACCTACTTACATATAATTACATACATCAATAACGTACTTTATTCTGTTTGTAAGTACGCTACCTACATAGATAATTAATAACTTGTGTAACGTTAGATGTGTTAATGTTAACATGTAAGATTATTGGTATCACCAAGTTATTTCTGAATAAAGTTTTTACTAAGAAAAGAAAGTTTTATTTATAAGATACTTACTGGAATCACCAAAGCTGATCCTAAACTCAGTAAAGTTTGGCTAAAGAAAGTTTCCCAGGCTAGAGGGAGGGACCCATAAAGATACAATTAGATTGGCTTTCCGGGCAGAGATAAATAAGATAAAAAATAAGAGCTGTCCGGAGCCTAAGACAAAACAAGAAAAGAGAGAGTCACTTCTTGTAGCCTGAGACCAAAATAAGAAATAGAAGATGTGTCCGGACTGGGGTTCAAATTTACAAAATTAAATCTAAGAAATCGGGCGCCAGAACCTTCAGTCACACATCAGTTAAGACCGGATGCTAAGTCAAAAAAAGAACAAAATGGAAGCTTTTAATCATAAGGGAGGGGAAGTTAATTGAAAATATCTGGTTACCTTTTACAAGTTTATTTCTTAATTTTTCATTTTCCCCGAAGGGGGTTAGGCTGTCCACATATCTTATAGTCTATTCAGCGGTACCTCTATATCTACCTAACAATTCTTGTCAAATTTTCTTTTAAAACCTGGACATGTTGAAGCGAGAATTTTGTTATTTCTACTTTACTTAATTAACTCATTAAAATTTTAAGACCTTTTAAAACAGGGCAATATGTCACCGACCTGAACGGGAGTCGTGCGTGGTGGTTACCGAGGGGGGTCCATGCCACGTGGATCCTCGATGTCTCGGAGATGCTCAGGAGAACGGTGAGCCTGTGTCTCCTCGGGACGGCCGGAATGAGGTAGAATGGAGGTTAAACCTCCATTGGGAGTGGTGCGAAGGTGTAACGGCGGCTAGGCGCCGACTCAAGACAGCGGGGGGAGCTCATCGCTCCAGGAGAGTTTTCTGACCCACATATTTGGTCATCCAAGCAAAAAATTGGCGGGAGGAAAAAGAGAAGGGGAGAAGAAAGAAGGGAAAAGAAGGGGCAAACACGCTTCCATCTGTAAAGGAAAATGGCGCGTGTTAGCATCCGATTATTTCGACGTATTTTCTTAAAGATGGCGATCCTACACTATTAACAACGAGGAAATACTTACATTTGCCCCTTGAAAATAACAGTAAACGGCCATTTTAACCGCCGGGTCACAAGGATCACATCCTGGAACAATCACGTAGGCGATAAGAACTCGGTCGAAAAAAGAAATTAAATCGGATTAGGTTTTCTTGAAATATTCATACCTGCTGATCCGGAAGGCTCTCCAAAAAGAAGCAACTGCTTAAAAACTTTCAAAGATCACACTATCACTTGTGATATAAATAGATTTCCTCGAGCACTTGTTCGTCTGCGAGGCTTCGGAAAAAGTGAGAGAGCGGAAGCTCTTGAGTGTAGACACACTAAAAAAAGAAATGTTGCCAGGAATCTAAATGATTTCTGTTTAAGTCAAGGATTAAACTGATAGAGGAATCAAATTATCCGTGGTATTCTGGGACGTTTGACGTTTGTCAGTGTCAGGTGTCAATTCTGACGCATGACAGATCGAGGTTATTTTATAAAGTACGGCGATGACGTAGGGAAGAAGCAAAACAACATGAAATTAATGGAATTTGTATGATAAATCACCAATTGTTAACTCTGAACGGCACCATTGGAATAAAACATTAACTAAGAAAGGTTTGTTGTGAGTTTTTACAAACTGATAAAGGGGATTTTAAGTAATCTATGTGACAGTGCATACCATACGAGCACTGTTACACTTGGTAATACCTACCTACCAGTAGGCCTATTATGTAGCCCTAGAAGTGCACCATCCCATCTCATCCCGTGGCGTATCGGAGGGTGAGATGGGCAGTAGTATATATAATTCCATCTTAGAGTATATATGATTTCCATGTTCTTGAATCTGCGATTTTATTAGTTGTAAAATTAGAAATTATTTAGACTATGCGAGAAAAAATAGTCTTTTCATTTTAGTTTGATTGATTTCGCGCACCTAGTGTACCTAGTGACCTGCTTTGCACTTCGTAAATCGTGGGTTCGGTTCCCGCAACAGACACACACAGAGTGGTGAACAATTTTATTGTTCTTGTCTTTAAGACAAACATGTATTGTCTTAAATTGGTATGTATCTAAATTTAAATAAGTCTTATCTCTTTTCCACTCCATACCTACTTATAGTAGAACAAAATTACACATTTGTTGTTTTCGAAACTGACTCACACTTGGCCGTTTTCAGATTTTTACTTTATTTCGACCTAAAGACAAACCTTCGAGCCAAATTTCAGGTCGGTACGACCATTGGAAGATAGACCCATTTAGTTCATTATGACTTCATAGTAGAACAAAGTTACACCTTCGCTATTTTTAAAACTGACTCACACTTGGCCGTTTTCAGATTTTTCCCTTTACTTTGACCTTAAGATCTATCTCCATGCCAAATTTCAAGTCAGTACGACCATTGGAAGTGGTCTAGGTTTTTGATGAGTCAGTGAGTGAGTGTATAGTAAAAATAGCGATTTTCTGACGTCAATATCTCAAGAACTGCTATAGGTAGAATAATGAAATTTTGTATTCTAGACAATTAAGGGGATGTCAACAGACACTCGAAATTTCATATGCGTAGATAAAATATGTTTTGAGTTATAGGGTGGTCGAAATTGGCCCGAAATGGTTCGTGTAATATAACCCACGGCCGGTGTGTCGCTTTTTTTTTGCTCGAACTTGGCGGACACTCTGCCGCATGTCTAGATTTTAGATCTCCCAACGTTTCGAGCTCTTTACACCGCTCGTGGTCAGGGGATATACCTATCTATTATTTAGACGTATCTAAAATAAGTGATAACACGCGATTAATCCTTTTAATTACAACAACCATAATGAATAATCATCGCGGCAACATAAGACAATATTAAAGAATAAAATTTAAAAAAACGTGCGATTTCTTGTAAAATGATTTTTAACTTCGCCATTTTGAAACTACTTGTTTCCATTCACTAATGATGGAAACAATAGATCAAGAGTAGGCCGTAGGCAACCCTACCTCATCGACAATTCGGCTTATGTAGGGTAATGAACGGTAAAAAGTTAAGCCGAATTCTGCTACTCGATGATGTAGGGTTGCCTGAAAAAATTAAGATACATGGGCAAAATCTACCGTTATTTATCTAATCCAAAAAAACGAGGCGTAGCTTATCACAGTAGTCCAACAGCTTTTTTTTTATTTTTTTAGTTAGTCATAAGGTGTATTTCAAATATAAAATACAGACAATTTTAAAATACAAACAAATAAATCATTAAAAACTAAACCTTAAAAATCTAAATAAAGCCTAAATTTATATACTATTATAATTCTAAATATTAAACACCTCACCGAAATCCCCCACTTCAGGCATAGACCCCAGAATACTGGCGGCGTTGCCCCTCTGCACCGCCAGACTCAACCTCTGGGCAAAGAAGGAGCCCGCCCTGTAGTCCCCCGAGACGCCTATGAGACGTTCCGACACCTTTTTAACAAACTGTTTAGTGTCGGACGACCATGGACCCATGGTTTCAACAGCGAGCGCCGCAAACTCATAGTCATTTGCTAAAAATGAGTATTTGCGGCGCTTTAGCATTTGAGCTTGGTCAGCGGCTGACCCAGGTTTCCGAGCCGAGCCCTCGACGTGGGACGGAGCTAACGTGTCTACGCAGGTGGCATCCCACGCCAAGGCGCAACCCAGGCTCCAGGGTACGAGAGTGCAGCCATCAGGTCTCTTGCCATCACCTGCAGAGAGGCCCGATGGCTCCAGAGTCGCAGGGAGACAGGCAGTGGAGAGGGCACGTCTAATTAAATCGTTAATTGCAGCATGCCTGTAAAGCCGACCCGCGCTCCGCAGACAGTGCAATCCATGACGGCCCAGTGTGCCCACAGGATCGCCACAGCGGCTGCATGAGTGCGGCTCGCAGATTTTAACACCAAGGCGAAGGCATACTGCAATACGCATTGCTGAGGGATCCAACACAGAACCAATGTTTCGCGAAGGCAGCGCATGCAACCAATGGCCTGATTCTGGCTCGGATACAGCCAGCAGCCTAGCACGTTCACATGCGTTCTGTGAGTTCTCAATCAAAATTTCGTGTTGAGACTTGATGTACGCGGAATCCCAAGCTGCTTGACTGGCTTTCTCCGTAGGTAACCTTTCGACGGAATGGCTCGCGACCCAAGCCGATTCAGCGACTGCCAGACACGCTACCGGGACATCAGCGGTTGAAGGTAAGCGTAAAATACCGCCAATGAGGGTGAGAGTGCCATGGACAGACGAGAGAAAGGCAGGGAGTGCTAAACTGCTCGTCGTGCGGATACCGAGACCACCGTATTTGATAGGCAGAGTCGCTTGCATCCAACTGGAAGGTGTAAAAGCTAGGTTTAAAATTTTGCTTACAGTGTCCTTCAACAATTGGTCCACACTCTCCGTGACTGAAGCAAATTTGAAAATCGGGGAACAGCGGAGAATGTACAAAAGTTTCGGTGAAAAGACACAAAGGCGAAGAATGTAGATGGCCATGTGAGGGTTTATTTTGAGGAGTTGATCTGAACATTTTTTAAACTTTTCGATTTTAGAATGAACAGCCCCCACAATGGATTCATCGAAAATAGGGGCTCCTAATAGCGTGAGGCTCTCACGAGTAAGCAATGCCATATTTGGCATGATGCTGTTTAGGCCCTGAACTATGGATGCCCGGGTGCTAGGAGAAATAGCTTCTGAAATGTAGGCTTCACACTTGTCAAAATTGACTGACAGGCCAATCTCTGCAAATCGTTCTGTGATGGTTTTTAAATCTGCAAGCACTGATGACACATTGCCGCCAATTGTACCGTCGTCGAGATACCAGATGTTTAAATCCGATGTGAGTTGCGTGATGATGGGGTGGATAGCCAAGTTAAAAATGACAGGTCCCAGAGGATCCCCTTGCTGGCAACCTACGCAAGAAGAGATTTCGTTATCACGGTACATGAGTTTTGTATCTGCACCGTAACACTGCCACAGATATCCATAAATCTCCGGAAGCTCACTTTCTATTTGAGATAGAAGGGCACCCCGATCGACAGAATTAAAGGCATTATTCACGTCAATTTTAACAAGGATCTCAAAATTCTCACTATCAAGGAAAGATCGCGTCGCGTGTACTGCCGCCTCACAGCCACCATTAACTCCAAACCCCAGCTGTGTAGGTTTAAATTTGTCCGTAAGGCGAGCGTGAAACTCACGGCAACAAATTTTTGACGTGAGGCGCCGTAACGTGCTCCCAACTGCAATCGGGCGGATACCCCCATCTTTTTTCTTTAAAGCAATAAGGTTGGCTCCATAAAGGATGGGAACGATATCTGGACAAACCTTCCCGGAGAGCATCAAATTAACCAAAGCGGTGAGCTCCTCCAGCAATGTCTCACCGGCATCACCCGCAAGCAGACTAGTTAAATCCTTTAAATGTTGCGAAGTAATGCCGTCCAAACCTCCTGCTGAACCAGCAGGAAAGGAGAGAACTGCCTGTAAAACAGCAGACCTCGACACTTGCAGAGGTTGGTCTGAGGGTGGTGGATGGAGTGGCCGCGAGGACGTAGACGCACTGGGGTGTTTTTCCTGTAGAGCTCCAAGCACAGCTGGAGAATATGTTGCCAAGGTATCGTTAGAAAATAGCAATCTCGTCGCCCCTCTTAAATCACCATCTGACACTTTATTTTCAATCAATCTACATTTGAATCTTGGATTGTCAGATGGCAAACGGGAGCTCTGGTCTACTGCGCTCGGGTTATCGGCGGAAGGAGGAATGCAAAAGGTCGGATTAGACACGTTAGTTTTGATAATAGTGGTTAAGCTGCGGTTAGATTTCGTTTGTGGAATATGAAGACGTTTATACGCAAATGTCAGAAGCTCTTCCCATGCCGCGTAGTTGTTATCCGATACCACCCTGGCCACGCACTCAGCCAGGCTTCGTGCTGCAACAGCCCGTGCTCCTTTTGGAATCCTTTTAGTTACTTTAGTACTGGACTTAAGGGCTGCCAAAAATTGGGCCAGCGACGTCGGGACTGAGCCAGAATCCGCGCTATTATTAATAGACACATTGCGAGTCGAAGTTGAACCAGAAGGTTTATCGACACGGGGACTGTGAGCTCGTACGCAGTGAATATTAAGGCCTTTTTGGCCTTTGTAGCGCTTGTGATCAGCGCAAATAGGACACTCCAGCAGCGGGATCTGACGTGAGGCGTTTGGGTTAGCCATTCAGAATGTATGTACCTCTTTTAAAACAAAAAAAAAAAAAAAAGACTAAAATTTAAATACCATATACATTAATTTAAAACAAAATTTACCAATTTCGCCTTATTCATAACAAAATTTCAAACGTAATAAAATAACATGTCAGGTACAGTAATTAAACCCAACTTAATTCAAATTTTACAGTCAATAGGACAATTGCAGATATTATTAAAATATATAATTACATGTCAGGTACAGAAATCAAATTAAACCCAACTTAATTCAAATTTTACAGTCAATAGAACAATTGCAGATATTATTAAAATATATAATTACATGTCAGGTACAGAAATCAAACCCAACTTAATTCAATTATTTCAGTCAATAGAACAATTGCAGATATTATTAAAATATACATATAATTAAAATAATGAAAAAAAAAAAAAAAAAAAAAAATCTTTAAAATTAAACTGAATAAATAAATAAAACAAAAATAACTTGTCAAATCACATCAGCAAACCAAAAACATAAAAATAAAAACACAAAAAGTTTTTTCGTCCGTCAGATTTGAACCCGCTTCACTAGAACTTCTTAACTTAACTGGTCGCGATCCGTATCAGCCATTAATCCTTATGCAGAGTTGGCGAATTTTACCACTGCCTAAGTCTTGACGATTTTATTGTAGGATTTTTGGTCAAAATATTGAATTCACACAATATAAAAAAAAGGAACTGCATTTTTTATCGTTTTAACACGGTTAAACTCACATTATAACCGCTTATCCAAGTGATTTTGTTTTGAGCAGCATAAGCCGTGGACGGTCGGTACATTTTCGAAGCACGTATCAAACACTCGTTCAAACGAATTTCACAGTTGCTCGCAGTTATTACTACTTATTACTGTAAAATGTTAGCAGCGTACTATCACAAATAAACACTTAAGGTCGCGTCGTCTATCGTGTTTACTATTTTTAATCTTTATTCTTTGCGGAGCTTAATGTTTACGTGTTCGAGGTCTACCCTCAATCTCTTTTTTTTTATTAATTTTGTCTTGTTTCATGTTTTTAAATTGCTTTTTGTCGAGTTTTGACCTTGAAATTTCTTTTTGCTGCTGCACTGGCAGGGTCGCCATGTGATGTGGGATATAAAGAAATACTTGGCTCGGAGTATAGCTTTTCTTAAATAAATTAATTGCTTTGCTTGGTTATATAGTTACGTTAACGTTATGGCTATACTTGTGTGTGTGAGATTTAGTACACACATTACGCAGTATTACCACGGTACTTGATGAACACAGACATTCAACTCAACCTAACCGAAAACTTTAAACTACCTATTGTGGCCCGTACGCCAGATATTAGATAACGAGCAAGATACCGCTAATCGACATACGAGCTTAAAACAAACTTGGCGCTTTTGTCAACATCTTGTCCTAACATACCCTAATTTGAAAGCATACCTATAGACTATTCCCTTAGACTCCGCATTATATGCTGAAAGCTCATTTATATTTATGAAAACTACAAGTTTAGCGTCGACTCAAGGATAAATATATCGAAAAATGACATGAATTTAGCAAGGATTACTCTAAAAATGTTTTTTTCTAAGATATCGTATAATATGTAGATCATTATCATACGTGATAACTCGGGGCTTCAATACTAAAGTGATGTAGCAAAATTTTTTTCGTCAAAAAAATATATCGGTTTTACGGTCAACATCTAGATGTTAGTATATAAATTAATATTATAATTATTTTCTTCGTAACAATCGTAGCGGAATATTATCTCATATATTATTCTTACTCCCGCATATGAATGGCACTAACAGAAAATTATCTTATTTTGATTGAAATTACATCCGCCTAAGAGGCTCGATGACAAGATATCTATAATATCGACCCTTTTTATATTAAGTAATCAAGGATTATCAATGAGCACATGTATTAATATAATATCGACATCTTTTTAGGCAGAGATGTGCAAAATGCTTTAGAAAAAGTATTTAAATACAAAATGCAAATACTTTCATGATTTACTATTTCAAATGCAAAATACAAAATACTTAGCAAAAATGTATTTCAAATACTAAATACAAAATAGGTATTTTCAATTTACTTTTTTAAAATACAAATGCTTTTTAGAATTCCGTCGCCAAGATGGAAAAAACGGAATCCTTATCTCGTCATGTCCGTCTGCCCGTGATCATATGTCATAGTCATAGCATAGCCATTTTAATCAATAAATATAAAGCAAATGTTAATCAAATTTTAACTAGAGGTGAGTTTTGTGTGCCACTAATTTGTTTAGTAGGTAAATGGTTAAAATATTTTTTAGGGTCGGCACTCGATGCATGTAATTAATGTTTTTTTTTCATGCTCTGATAGTGAGTTATATTTATCTATATGGATCCAAATGTCATTTCCGTTCCAGGGAATTTACTTTCCAAGTATGTATATTTTTTTTAGTTTCAATGCAATGTAAATTCGGTACAAAAATGGATTGCTATTTAATTCGATTTCCATTCTTATAAGCGCTAGAGATATAAAGACGACGGGTTTAAAACAAGAAATGACACAGAAGCGCCCAGAATGGCGTAAAAAGACTAGGAAGGCCGACCCCAAGAGATATGGGAAATAGGCGCAGAAAAAGAAGAAGAAAATTCTTATAAGCGCTGGTATCCTGGCGATAAGGCGTGAGATTTTCGGAACTTATGTACGAATTATCGATTGATATTTATCAGTCGCTTTTCGGTGAAGGAAAACATCCCGCGGAAACCGGAACTAATCCCAATAAGGCGTAGTTTCTTCTCTGGGTTGGAAGGTCAGACGGTAGTCGCTTTTGTAAAAACTAGTGTCTAAGCCAATTCATGTTATTAGTTCGCCAAGCCGGGACAAACGCTAAGATGATGATGATTTCCATACTTATCTTAACTCTCCATTTCAAAACAGACGACGACTAGTTACAAAATGACGAGATCGTTAGGAATGAGTGCCTTTTTTCCCTTGGTTACGTGGTGTCCTGTCCTACCAATCACCCACGTAGGAGCAATATAACTATAACCTGTTAAACCTACCCTTTCTACCAACATTATATTAAATTACAAAAAAGTATTTTGTATTTTCAAAATAGAAAATGGGTCCCAAAAAGTATTTCAAATAAAATACAAAATGCTTTTGTTAAAAAGGTATTTAAATACAAAATAGGAAATAGGTATTTTGCATTTTGTATTTGCATTTTAAATACAAGTATTTCAAATAAGTCACATCTCTGTTTTTAGGGTTCCATAGCCAAAATGGCCAAAACGGAACCCTTATAGTTTCGTCATGTCCGTCCGTCCGTCCGTATGTTACAGCCATTTTACTCTTATTTAATGAAATTTTGACATAAGGTTTTTTATGCCGCTATGTAGTTATGTAGTTAAATTGCAGAAAAAATATTTTTTAGGGAGGGCGCTCCATACATGTAACTAAATTTAAAAAATATTTTTTTTTACCAAATATGAACATGTTGCTCATCAATCGATAGGTGTTTAAAAGTTACATGGGAGTTTCTTTAAACATTTTGTAATTAAGTGAATATTTCCAGAAAAAATCGCTTTATAAGTCAGAAAAATTGTGTCCCCCTCCCTGTAACTTTTGAACCATAAGTCGAAAAAATATGAATTTTTTTAAGAAGTTGCGCCTTTTTACATACTTTCTACGAAAATTATTTTGAAGATTATCGGTTAAGCCATTTTTAAGTTATCTTCCAAAAACTTCTTCCATAGGCATCAGATACGACCTTTTGGTATTCGTTTGGTTCTAATTCCATTGAAGGTACGGAACGGAACCCTCCATTACGCGCGGTCCGACACGCACTTGGCCGGTTTTTTATTAATATTAAATCCCTAGAACTTGCTCCGATTTAGCATATGTATGCACATTACGCATTGGGCAGGTCATGTTGCACGTATGGATAAAGGAAAATGGAATTATAGAGTGACCTGGCAAGGATTTATAAACATAAGAAAAAAAGGTAAACCGAGAGAAAAATGGGTTCACGAAATAATAAGGAAAACCGGAGAAAATTGGATCACAATAGCCAAGGATAGAAAAACGTGTAGTAAAATGGAGGAGGCCTTTACCCGATGAGGGGTCCATATTGAATTTATAAAAAAATATAATTAAAAATAAATAAATAACTAAATTTAATCTTTATATGCAATGAAAATGGATATTAATTATATAATTTTAATTTAATAATTATTGTAAAACCATTTTTTTGCATGCAAACAATAATACTCAAAGTTTTGTAAGTCATTCATTATGGAAATAAAGAGGCTTTAATAATTAATAATGCACATTACGCAGGTATTTCCCTAAAATTTGCTTGTTTACAATAAACCGAATTCAATCTCTGGGCCACTTCTTCCTCAAAACTTTAATCTACCCGTTGTAGTCTCAAGACCTTGGGTAATTAGGAAGATATGCTAATCGACACAAACTTGAGGCTTTTGTCAACATCTTGTCCTTATAACTTACCCTCAGTTTAGAGCATAGACTATCACTTTAGACTCCGCACTGTGATAAATGCTCTTTTATCTGGAGACTAAAAATTATTTAAATGCGTCGGCTATCAAGGATGACTGTGCAAACGTGATTTCCCTAGACAGCATGAATGAGAGAAACTGACTGAGAACATTATATATGGGCTAGGAAGAAACATTAAACATCGGTTTTGAAGGACAGTGACATTTCTGTACATTGTAACTATTCAACTTTGTACTTATAGAACTATTTCTGTGGCTATTTTATAACATATATGAAGTATTTTGACAAAAAACGGGACTTAATCGCGTACACTTCGCGACTGCAGACTGCAGTCTGCCTGCGACCACGAGCGTTACGGCACGCTCAAAACGTCAGGAAAATAATAAAAGTAAGTGTACGCGATTAAGTCCCGTTTTTGTCAAAATAATGAATGAAAATCGTGTAAGTTTAAATCTTCTAAGTAGTTCTGCAAAGTTAATGAGTAATGTGCGTGTAACATTGTCCGTAGTTATGTTTAGTTTCTTATTGGTTCCGCTCTCATACTATGGAAATGCCAATGTATAGTGATAGTGACCTTGAACATTTTATACGCTTTATCTAATGCGGAATGATCTGTGTTTTAGAAGATCCATTACACAACATAAATGAGTTTCGAGCCTTGACGAAAATGCTTAAGCTTAAGTAATTTGCTCGGACCACTGTTAAAGTGTCTAATAATTAGATTTAAAACGTGTAAGTATGTTATTTAATCAAATACAAACATTGAAACATTGAAAAAATAATCAACCCAGTTTTGACTTGAACAAACATCGATACGCCTTACCGGGGCTCGATATCGCTTTACCAATTAAGCTATGGGGTCAGTTACGTGTAAGTATGTTTTGAAAATCATAATAAAGCATATTTTTACTTCGTCTCTACTCTCAAAGTTTTTCACAAACAAAAAAATAAACCATGTCAACATGAAAGTACATAAACTGCCTATCCTTACTTTCTTTCCTTATTAAATAAGTAGTCTATTACAGTCAAGCGTGAGTCAAACTTAAAAAAAATATGTTAAAATTGTGTGATGTATCAAACCCTCGAGGTGCGAGTCCAACTTGAACTTGGCCGCTTTTTTCCTTTTATGGTACGGATCCCTAAAAAACGTTCGACTTTGTAAGTATCATTATCCGTGAAACAAAACGCCTATTAACGATATTGTGTAGGTGTATAATGATGACATCACAGCTATAACGATACGTTCGTTAGGTGTTATGGTGTTAACGTGTTGAAGTGGGGGGTTATCCCCACCCTAAGAGATCAGTGATCACTTACTCACTAGGTGGTGTATATAAATAATTTTAAACAAAAAAGAACCGACTTCACTTAGCATCCCCCTTTCCAAAAGCAAATTCTCGAGCTTAATTATATTAGCAGAGATCTTACCTATACCTTGAACAAACTTCTCATAGAACCTTAACCTATTTACCCAAGTCAGACGCTTGAAAGCTAACCGGCCACCCATGTTATCTTGACACATTGAAACTCAAAACCGAAAGGTTTCTAATGGAATTGACAAGTGCCAACCCTACCTCTACGTCAAAGCAAAAATAAACTCTAATACTTATATGTAAGGCTGTAATTTCATTAAACGTCTGGGCGATCTTAAGAATTCGCAAGCTTTAAGTGAAAATCAACTCTAACGCTGAACATTAAAGTTGTATTTACATTAAAAGTGTTTCCAATATTGAGGTATCAAGCTCCGAGTTAAAACGAATTTTAGCGCTTGGAAATAAGGTAGGAATTACATTGAATGGATGGAGAGTGAAAATGCAGGTTACTTATCAATTATTGGCGAACGTATTTGCACCTTGATTTGATTTTCAAGTATTTTACTCGTGACGTTTAATTGCTAGGGTTTCGGGTGTTAAATTACATTTAGAGTGAGGAGCAATGCAATTAGTTTAAAAACACGTTATAAAGTTGCTTGAAATCATGGTAAAATGGCCGCATTATTATAATAAAACACGGCATCGCTAAAATATAGCTCGCTAACGAGAAAGTTAATATAGGTCTTAGCTAATTTAAGGACATTAATGGTATGGTTTGAGTTAATGCAGTTGTGACGAATAACATTTTGTCGGAGGGGTGCTGACCTGCAGTGAGTGTGGCCGCACGTTCACTGCAAAGATAGGCTACGTCAGTCACCTGAGAGCTCACGACCGACGCTCTACCTAGCCAGTACATTCAGTCGCCATGGCCGAAATCGGCCTGGATAAGATGATGATGATGATAAAGTTGCTTATACCAGCAGCACATATAACCTAACATAGGGTAGGCCGAGGCGAATTGGATTGGCAGGGCTTTATTTTTATACAGGATTTAACAAAAATACTGGTGATCATTGGTGATCAAGGGCATAATCGGTATCGTATTGAATTTAAGAAAAAATAAGAGATAAAGTTTTTGGACGCGAAAAAAATTTTTTTTTGGTATGAGGCACGTCGTCCCAGCCCGCCAACCCGCCATACAAAACCATTTGTATTTAGGCCCTATATTTCTAGAGAAAAGAACGGGAAAAATTTCCTTAAGTCCGCCTTTTGTACGTTAAGTTTCCTTAAGTGCAATAAAGATTAAATAAAAATAAATAAAATAAAAATAAAGTACCGAAAATGTTTCTTTCTCTATAAATATCATCCGCTGACAATTCATAAACGTTATTAACAAAGACACAAGGTCCAACAATGGTCACGTTGCTTGCATTCAACAAACTGAAGTAGGTATGTTGTTATCATTCGACGTGCGCCGTAACCTCTATTTGTGAACCGATTGTGGAGCACGCACTGGCGGTGTTACAAGATTGCACAATGTTTGCGTTTGTCGATTGAGGAAAGCAGACTTCAAATCTTTAGGACCCAGCGATAACGATAAATTGGTCTAAAACCTCTAGCAGCCTTAACCAGAGAGTAATAACATATTGCACGAGACCCCTGATTTTGACGTGAAGGTCTATATAATAAATTTTACAGACCTCCAATACTAAAAAATATTCATCGTGGGGCACTCTATCGATGGCCAAAAATTCACAACTTATTCTCGATGCACACAATTTTTTCAAATTCAAGCTCTGCTATAAAGCTTGATCTTAAATAGAGTAACAGGAGATGACATCCGTAAGAAATTCTTTGTCCCAAAAGTTGTAGTGAAAATCGCTACAAGTCTATACCACGGATCAGAAGACAATCCGGATAGTACTTTTACTATATTTCCCTAACCACAGTTGAACCTTATTACCGAGCAAAACAGTCGTTCATAGGTCACTAGTAAAAAGTAATAAAAACGGTCCGATAGAGAGCATCATCATTACACACATCAACCTAGTCCCACAGTAAGCTCAATAAGGCTTGTGTTGTGGGTACTAGACGACGATATATGTAATAGATATACATATAAATACTTAAATACATAGAAAACATCCATAACTCAGGAACAAATATCCGTGATAAACACACAAATAAATGCCCTGACCAGGATTCGAACCCGGGACCTCCTGCTTCATAGGTAGGGTCACTACCGACTAGGCTAGGAGGCCGTTATATATATACTTTATTGTACAACAAAGAAAAATACAACAGGAAGAATATACAATATTTGTACATGGAAGAGATCTCTTCCAGTCAACCATTGAGCAGTTTGATGTTATTGATGTTTTCTTTATTTACCTTTAAGTACATTAAAGTCGGAGAACTGTCCACATCAGATATGACGCAATAGTGAGAGCCACGAACCCCCTGTACTTATTTAGTTTTAGTTTGCTACATTACTAGTTTAAGACGCGGACATCTGGCAATTGTTCATCGGTGTTATGCAAACGAGTTGTAAGAAATAAATATCTTACAGTTCTAGGTTTGATGCAGTGCAGTATCATAATAAGATTATATCATTTTCAGGAGTTTCTGTTGGGGGAAAATAGTGCAAAATGACGTTACGTTAATGTATTGTTTGTCGCTTACCTACTGTTTTCCGTAGCGATACGCAATGTTTTTACTTTTTTGTTATTATATTAGCGATAGGCTTCGACAGTTTTTACCTATTAACTGAAATATTTTGCTGGTCTGTCACTCTGACATCCTCCGATAAATAGCTGCCAGATGCCTGGATCTAGCAATAAGTTTAAAATAGTAAACTAATTAGAGGGGTTCTCTGCTCTCATTATTGCGTCAACGTATCTGAAGTGGCCAGCTCCTTAAGTCAGTAGAATGTATAAGTTTCCATATGAACTATGAGACTTCTCTTTCTGGACAATACTTACTAGACGACAAGCATATTTAATTTTATATTTATCTTCATACTATCCCAATCCCACATACATCATAATACATATGGTCACTCTAATTAGAATGAGATGCAGCCCCCTACATTACCCTCTCTTTCGGCCTCACTTTGTGGTCGAAGTATGACCTCCAGATTGTATTTAACTTCATGGTCTATACTACTCTTTGATGCTGTCATAGCTGTCAACTGCCAAACATGGCGCACAAAATTTGTTCTAGATGTCACATCTAGTAGAATACATAATAAATCAATGACTGGTTCCCGTAAATTTTTGTGAGCAGGTTAGAATGAACTGATTTTAAAAAATCTGTGCGTGATATCTTTGCTGGTGGATCAAAGAAATCCTAAGTAAGTATCTTCTCTAACAAGATTCTTCGGATATGTATTTATATATGTATGGTAGTATGTATGTATATATATGTATGTATGTATAGATGTGTATGCTTTTGCGGCATGACCAAGGTAGGAAAGGTATTTACGCCACACCTGGCCATAATGTGAGTTTTACCGCTCGCTACGCGTACGGTAAAACTCACATTATGGCCAGGTGGAGACGTAAAATTGTATACTCACCACGGGCAGTAAAAAAGAAAGCACTCTATCGCATATTTACAACCTTCACCTGGGGCTCGGGTCACAAATATCTGCGATTTCGGGCTTTCTTTCTTTTACAGTCCTTGGTAAGTAATGTACTTTACTAGTAATGCACTTGGTAAGTGATAAAAAATCGTCATAAAAATAAACATCAATTTCATGCGAGTTGAAACTATATTAAACTCTGGGCCCGTTTTTTCCCAACGTCAATCTAAATTGGGTCCAGACAGGTCCTTTAATTTGACCGGAATACGTAACTGTGTAGCACGGCTTGACATATGTATGTAGGTGTGTGTGCAAATGTATTGAAAAAAAAAACAACAGATTTATTTTATTGCTTTTTTATACGACTATAAAATCATAAAAATGATCATGATGTTACATCATGGCAACTTTGTTACTCAGTTTTTTTATATGTATTATATTCTTGAATTAAGTAAGTTACACACAGTCTAAAATAAACATCGCATTATAAAGCGAGATAGCCAAAGATAGCGAGGTCACCACACAGTACTATATTAGTGGGCTAGGTGAGGGTGGGTGGGTGAGGTTCATCAAAAAAGGAGTGTAGCGTAAAGGGTCGGCAACGCGCATGTTGATTTACATTGGACACGGACGTGTCTGCAGACAGATTCGCCAGACAGATCTGTGCGTGTATCCTATCTGGCTTTTGGCGTTACACAATATATTATTTCGTAAAAACAGTACTTATATTTGAAGTATTTGAACACAACATTGCACAATCTCATTTACTGCTAATCTTTATCCGTTTATATAAATTGTTTTTTGTTAGGAAACGCCATAAAACACAATTCTATAAGAAAAGGAAATGAAAGTATTTTTATTACGTACTTATAAACTTCATTCTGAATCTACCCGATTTTTGCTTGCACGTTGTTTGTATTTATAAAATAGTTAATTACTTTATTGTCTTGCGATGTGTATCGTATTTGTTATGGAAATACTGGCAGGATTAAGCGCGAGAAGCGTGCACTGCCGAGGACAGCTCAGGGTCTACCAAGGAGAGGAAGACGCGCGCAGAGTTCCCATTCGCCGTGGCATTGCAACGAAATAAGCGACCTCGATTCAGGTTTTGTACCGGCAGCCTGATAGCAGACAACTGGGTCCTCACTGCGGCTCACTGCGTCGATATTAGTGAAAAAAATATGATCATCAGATACGGAGACTTTACTAAACGGGCAAACGAAACTATACTCTGTATCTTTAGGTATTTAAATAAAAGTAAATAAGATCTACCCTCAAATCGCTCCTTAATCCAGTTGAGGGTAGATGAAAACATTACACGATCGAATAATATTGGTTAAAGCCAGGTCGTTAAGTGACAGATCCAGGCAGTTTTGTATTTGATTGGTTAACCAATAAAAGTTATAACTACCCGAAAATGTAAAAATTGTTTGCTTACTTTTATTTAAATACCTAAAGATACAGAGTATAGTTTCGTTTGCCCGTTTAGTAAAGTCTCCGTATCTGATGATCATATTTTTTTCACTAATATCGACGCAGTGAGCCGCAGTGAGGACCTAGTTGTCTGCTATCAGGCTGCCGGTACAAAACCTGAATCGAGGTCGCTTATTTCGTTGCAATGCCACGGCGAATGGGAACTCTGCGCGCGTCTTCCTCTCCTTGGTAGACCCTGAGCTGTCCTCGGCAGTGCACGCTTCTCGCGCTTAATCCTGCCAGTATTTCCATAACAAATACGATACACATCGCAAGACAATAAAGTAATTAACTATTTTATAAATACAAACAACGTGCAAGCAAAAATCGGGTAGATTCAGAATGAAGTTTATAAGTACGTAATAAAAATACTTTCATTTCCTTTTCTTATAGAATTGTGTTTTATGGCGTTTCCTAACAAAAAACAATTTATATAAACGGATAAAGATTAGCAGTAAATGAGATTGTGCAATGTTGTGTTCAAATACTTCAAATATAAGTACTGTTTTTACGAAATAATATATTGTGTAACGCCAAAAGCCAGATAGGATACACGCACAGATCTGTCTGGCGAATCTGTCTGCAGACACGTCCGTGTCCAATGTAAATCAACATGCGCGTTGCCGACCCTTTACGCTACACTCCTTTTTTGATGAACCTCACCCACCCACCCTCACCTAGCCCACTAATATACTACTGTGTGGTGACCTCGCTATCTTTGGCTATCTCGCTTTATAATGCGATATTTATTTTAGACTGTGTGTAACTTACTTAATTCAAGAATATAATACATATAAAAAAACTGAGTAACAAAGTTGCCATGATGTAACATCATGATCATTTTTATGATTTTATAGTCGTATAAAAAAGCAATAAAATAAATCTGTTGTTTTTTTTTTCAATACATTTGCACACACACCTACATACATATGTCAAGCCGTGCTACACAGTTACGTATTCCGGTCAAATTAAAGGACCTGTCTGGACCCAATTTAGATTGACGTTGGGAAAAAACGGGCCCAGAGTTTAATATAGTTTCAACTCGCATGAAATTGACACGTTTATTTTTATGACGATTTTTTATCACTTACCAAGTGCATTACTAGTAAAGTACATTACTTACCAAGGACTGTAAAAGAAAGAAAGCCCGAAATCGCAGATATTTGTGACCCGAGCCCCAGGTGAAGGTTGTAAATATGCGATAGAGTGCTTTCTTTTTTACTGCCCGTGGTGAGTATACAATTTTACGTCTCCACCTGGCCATAATGTGAGTTTTACCGTACGCGTAGCGAGCGGTAAAACTCACATTATGGCCAGGTGTGGCGTAAATACCTTTCCTACCTTGGTCATGCCGCAAAAGCATACACATCTATACATACATACATATATATACATACATACTACCATACATATATAAATACATATCCGAAGAATCTTGTTAGAGAAGATACTTACTTAGGATTTCTTTGATCCACCAGCAAAGATATCACGCACAGATTTTTTAAAATCAGTTCATTCTAACCAAAATTTACGGGAACCAGTCATTGATTTATTATGTATTCTACTAGATGTGACATCTAGAACAAATTTTGTGCGCCATGTTTGGCAGTTGACAGCTATGACAGCATCAAAGAGTAGTATAGACCATGAAGTTAAATACAATCTGGAGGTCATACTTCGACCACAAAGTGAGGCCGAAAGAGAGGGTAATGTAGGGGGCTGCATCTCATTCTAATTAGAGTGACCATATGTATTATGATGTATGTGGGATTGGGATAGTATGAAGATAAATATAAAATTAAATATGCTTGTCGTCTAGTAAGTATTGTCCAGAAAGAGAAGTCTCATAGTTCATATGGAAACTTATACATTCTACTGACTTAAGGAGCTGGCCACTTCAGATACGTTGACGCAATAATGAGAGCAGAGAACCCCTCTAATTAGTTTACTATTTTAAACTTATTGCTAGATCCAGGCATCTGGCAGCTATTTATCGGAGGATGTCAGAGTGACCGACCAGCAAAATATTTCAGTTAATAGGTAAAAACTGTCGAAGCCTATCGCTAATATAATAACAAAAAAGTAAAAACATTGCGTATCGCTACGGAAAACAGTAGGTAAGCGACAAACAATACATTAACGTAACGTAATTTTGCACTATTTTCCCCCAACAGAAACTCCTGAAAATGATATAATCTTATTATGATACTGCACTGCATCAAACCTAGAACTGTAAGATATTTATTTCTTACAACTCGTTTGCATAACACCGATGAACAATTGCCAGATGTCCGCGTCTTAAACTAGTAATGTAGCAAACTAAAACTAAATAAGTACAGGGGGTTCGTGGCTCTCACTATTGCGTCATATCTGATGTGGACAGTTCTCCGACTTTAATATACTTAAAGGTAAATAAAGAAAACATCAATAACATCAAACTGCTCAATGGTTGACTGGAAGAGATCTCTTCCATGTACAAATATTGTATATTCTTCCTGTTGTATTTTTCTTTGTTGTACAATAAAGTATATATATAACGGCCTCCTAGCCTAGTCGGTAGTGACCCTACCTATGAAGCAGGAGGTCCCGGGTTCGAATCCTGGTCAGGGCATTTATTTGTGTGTTTATCACGGATATTTGTTCGATCGAATAATATTGGTTAAAGCCAGGTCGTTAAGTGACAGATCCAGGCAGTTTTGTATTTGATTGGTTAACCAATAAAAGTTATAACTACCCGAAAATGTAAAAATTGTTTGTTTACTTTTATTTAAATACCTAAAGACATAGAGTATAAGCTGTACTCGAAAGTGATCAAAATATATAAATATCCGAACTCCAGGCGACATCAAGTATGGATAAATGATATAGCAATCATTTTTGTCGAAAGAGTACCTAATAAGAAGCACGCAATATTGCTGGCGCTCGATTATAAAACTTACGTCATGCGTCTTGCATGTCAAATACGCTGGGTTTGGACGAACAGCTAATGAAAGATATAAAACCTTGGCTGAGATTAAGAAAACACAATATATTCCACTTCAAATCGGTGAGGGCGTCGTGGCTCCATGTGAGAAGTATTCTATAATGCTAAACATGCCTGTATATAAATACGGTCAACTGTGTATAGCGCCGAAGTGTTCCAAGAAAGAGCAGCAAACGCGCAAAGGGGATTCCGGTGGACCACTGCTGTATGACGGACGAGTGATCGTGGTAGCCAGCATGAGAAACTTAGTATTTCCAATTTCACTATATAATCCTGTCAGTCCCTATTTAGAATGGAATCAAAACACTATAGACTCTAATAAAAACGAAATTATTTAACGTTTTGTTTTATTCAAGCTCGGTTGCTCGACTTTAAACAAGTCCAAACCTGAAGAAATCTTTTTGGCGCCATTTTCTCGAAATGGTGGTCATGTGGGTTAACCACAGATAACCTCAACCACTAAATAGGTTATAAGTACAACTCGAAGTCGCCACACATCAGCGCTCCCGTACTAATTTATTATGAGAGCGCGACCGCTTATTTCATTTGAGTTAACGTTTTTGATTTGAATAAAAAGTATCCACAAAATGTAGTTTATGTGTAAGAATTAAGAAATTAAGGAAGCATATAATTCGTTTTCTGTATCGTTAGAACCACCGCCTACAATCTTTCTGCTTTGCCCTAAGGTTGACTGGTAGAGAATGCCTCATGGCATTAAGTTCGCCTTTTGTACGATAAGTTTTCGTTTTGTGCAATAAAGATTAATTAAATAATTAAATAAGAATATTTTTGTCGTTTTGTTTTCTGATAAATGTAGAAAATGCTGAACATTGTAGTTAAACGCCAAAGGACTTAAACGCCGTAATGATCTACGGCGCTTAAGACCATTATAAGTTCGCTAAGATATTGTGTAATCATCAAAATGGCGAAGCCATAGATCTATTCAATTATAGGTTTACAGCTCACAGAGCTACTAGGAAAGTAATATTCTGTGAAAAACCAAGCGCAATATTTTCATAAAACATAGTGGAGAATAGCACTACGTACTACCATCACCCACATTATTAACTGCCCATCGGTGGTTATTGGTAGGGTATGGGCTATGGGCTGGTTATTAAAAATATAGATTTTGAGTACCTTGAGGGGGGGGGGGGGGGAGGGATCGTTGGTCGCCATCTTCGTTTAAAGGTCAGTTTTTTAACCTTGGCGCTTTAACGGTTGTCAGTAGTCAGTATGACTAAAAAGGTCTATAGAACGTACGAAGCAGATAATATTGTCTATAATTTTTCCACAATAGGTCTGTAGGTCTTACAGATATAAAGAAAATACAAGAAGATACAGGGGGTGAAGAAGTATATTTTTAAAATCATGAGAATTTGATTTATTAGCTTCAAACTTCTGAGCTTCGAGATAAAGAAATGAAATCTCTACCACAGTTTTGTCTTCTTATAATAATTATTCTAAAAGATATTCAAAACCAAAATGGAGGCCAACGCACCCCCCTTCCCTCAAGGTCAAAAAATCTATATTTTTAATAACCAGCCCATTAAACCCTTTCCTACCAATAACCATTAAAACATTTTCTAGACCACCTTTTGTAAGGCAAAATGCTCCAATGATTGATCTATATGTAGATTCAGCGATAGAGGGAGACGGCCACGTTAAAGCAACTTTGGCATTTATCAAGGTCTAAAATCTAGATTTTTGATAACCAACCTGTAGCTTACCAATACCCGTTCAAACATTTTCTAAACTACCTTTTCCAAGGCAATATATGAAGATGATTCGCCGATGATTGGATTAATATAATTTCGGCATGGATCCATACCTAACCAGGAGTGCGATTTTTGAATCTCACCAAGTGACTAATTCTCACCGATGTGAGCGATTTACTTTCGGAAATCACTCACATCGGTGAGAATTAGTCACTTGGTGAGATTCAAAAATCGCACTCCTGGCACGTAGAAAGAATTTATTTCCAAAATGCGACTTTTCATTTTAAATAAAGAATCAGCACAAAGAAGGATTACGATTGTATCAAAGGATTTGCTTGAAAGAAGGTACAGATGTAGTGAATAATCCTTTCCTTTCGTATTTTCTCGGAAATGTTCGTTTTTGTCTTACTACTTCACTCGCACTCAGTACCCATCGAGACAACGTAGGGAACGGTCGCATTGCAAGAGGAAGTATCTATATAGAGTAGTTAATACCATTTCGACGCATATTGCCAGAAACGCAAATAATGGTGGTGATTATATACGGTTTCCGAACGCAGAAAATAGGATTTATGATACGGGTGTAGATAAAATAAGTTATGTGTAGCTCCACGGTTTTAAAATAAGTTTGTACTCGTACATTGTTTCGAAATGAAGAAAATCGGTGGAGACCGATTTCTATGGAAACGCCTCGGTACTGACTATATCTTAGAGAATTCAACCACCCGGAGTCGCCATTGACAGGCGTTCCCCTCTGCCGAAAACATATGACCAGTGGTCATACACATGTATCCTGGACTGACGTTAATCTGACGTAGCTATTTGTACGTTACGTACGAATAGCCATACATTTGACGTTTCCCTCCCCCGCAAAAATCGTCATACTTTTGTATAGAAAATGACAGACATGGCTACTCTATCCGGGTTGAATTCTCTAAGGACTAAATGACTAAAAAACCGACTTTGGTTTGATGTACAGTCGCCGTCAGATATATCGGAGCGGCCAAGGTGGTTACACATATCTGAACAACGCCTCTATTGTCAAGGCGATATGGTGCATGTTCAGATATTTTTGAGTACCTTAGCCGCTCCGATATATTTGATGGCGACTGTACCAACAAAAAATATATTGTAGTATATTCGGCAACTGATGACGCCGAGTATGCATGGATGTGAATTTCCGCGGATTTGTCATTTCCTCATTTGTCACACTGAGTATTGGTTTAAACGTTTATAGCGGCTGTACACTCTCAATGACCGCCATTGGACCGCCATGGCCAACTCGATTGTGCGAACGGTCGGGAAGGAGGGCAACCGCGGTCGGGGAGGAGGGCTGGATATTGCGATAACTCAAAACAAGACTGCACTCCTAGAACTCCCCTGGGGAGTTCATTTATCTCTATGCTCCGAAAGGGCTGGCTAGGAGAATCGGTTGGCATAGCCCACAAAACAGAAAAAACTATAGAAACGTAACGTATGCGCGGCGCGTGTGGCAAAGGTAAGAGTAGCAACTCAAACCCTGACCACAGATAGCAGTCAGTTCGTCACGGACGGCACGAGCGGTTAAGCGAGACTGATGTGCATTGAAAAGTATAGAAAAATATACAAATATGCCTCATTGTGCTATTTTATAGTACAAAAACGAGAGCCGGAGGTCAAATCTTGCCCATTGTGGCATTTCATACCATCGTTAAGTCTTATTTTCATTATTTTTTTAATATTTATTACATATTTCGTTTTGCGGAAAACATTTCTTAATACGTTATAGAAACTTCAACTGTATCTTAAATAAATAAGGTCGATATCTATTTAGCATAACACTAAAGAACTTTCTCGAATGTCTCAACTATCGGCCGCTACTCAAGCTAGTGCGAGGAAAATGTTGGAAAAAACTTATCGATATCGATATTTATATATACGTAATGGTTTTTGATTGATGTTAACATTATGTGTTCCTAATAATTTATTTCTAACACTCACTGCAATTCAATAATTAAATATTTTTTAAAGAGGAAACGTACCAATAATAATAGTGTTGAATTTCCGTGCGTAAGTACTGTAATTCATTTATTTACTATGTATTTACGTATTTATTATTATTGTCATTCATTTATTACGTAAGACGATTCAGGGGAATAAACTCGGAAATTGACCATGTCTTACTTCTACTTACGATAGGAGGTTTTTTTTATTATTATTCTTGTTTTTTCTTACATAAAGATGTCAAAAAGTGGCAAAAATTGTCTTAGGTATAATATATAAATATAAATGAACGCCTTGTTGTACGAGTATACTAAAACCTTCTTCAGAATGTAACAAATGCTTTTTTGAAAACCGCTTCAAAATCGGTTCGGCAAAAGACGAGATAATCGTGAACAAACGGACATACATACAAACATACAGGTCAGATTGAGAACCTTCTTTTTTTTAAGTCGGATAAAAACGAAAAATCTTGAGTTGTGTTTCTGCCGGTGAGTAGGATTGCCAAAGAAAGAGCTGTAACAGGACGAGGGATCCTCTCGTTTCTTTAGTCGTCAACACAATGAAACGCCTTTTTGTAAAGGGTCGGCAACGCGCATGTGACACCTCTGGAGTTGCAGGCATCCAAGGCTACGGAAGCTCCATATTACCATCCGGCGGATCGTATGCTTGTTTGCCTTCATCGTGGTATTAAAAAACGACAATATAATTTATTTATGATACATAACCTTTATAAACAAACAAGTTTATGCTACTTATATTATTAAAAAAAATATTTCACACGTCATGTCGCAAGTCGCAACTATGTATTGTTGTATGTATTGATAAAAAAATAAGTACCTAATTTACTTGGAAAACTATACTAATTATTATTTATTGATATGACACCGACTCTTCTACATCACTATTGCATCCTACGACGTAAAGCCCTACCTCCATGTTATCTCGCTTACTCTTACTAAGACCACGCAACTGTAAGGGAGAAAGAATATAGACGAAGATTTTGCTATTTGTGACATCTGTTGTCGAGTTGCTGAACTGGAAATACCGTAGGTCAAGCTATTCGACGCTAGATGACGCTACTTTGTATGAAATAAGTATTACGAATACAATTTCGACTATGTGTTATTAATCATAAAGTTCAAATTATATAGCCGGTCATGGCTCATATTACTTTTTAAGCAAGATAATTTAGCCAATCATCTTTAAGATACTGATGTGTTTGTGTTTAAATTAGTGTGCGTTTTGGCGACACTGGTTCTCGTACTAATCACGACGTAAGCCGCTTCTACCGTTTTTTCTGTTTTGTGGCATAGCCTCTAGTCGCCTTTAGCTAGCTAGATATAACTCCTTTGGGGAGTTCTTGGAACTGAAAGTATTAACGTACTTTCCCCTTATAATAGGCCGAATTCTGCTACTCGATAAGGTAGGGTTGCCCACGACCTAACCTTCCTCTATCATGGTCATGTGCGTATCGGGTAGTTTGAGTTTCTGGTACTATGCGTAGATTGATCGGTCTGGTAATTTGAGTATCCGGTCATTTGCGAAATGAAATTATGGTATTTTGCGTAGATGGTAATACGCGTATATAATCATGGTCATGTGAGTATCAGGTAATTTGCGTTTCTGGCAATATGCGTCGAAATGGTTAATACCACAGAAATATTTTGTTGATATTTATGTTAGATTTTGTGATAAACTTCATGGACTCGTGTATTAATGCAGGCCACCTATATTTTGATAGACTTTTTACATGTCACTCTTGTCTGTCATTTTTGTAAATAATAAACATTGATTTTATTCGATCCACATTAACAATTTATAACAGACATGCCGAAAGCACTAAGAAAAGGGAAACGTTTAGATCGGCAAGCCTGCGAAGTTATTTTCAATATTTATTTATATTTCTTAACTGAAAATGATAAATTCAAACATACCAACTATACTGCTTACTTTTGTAAAGTCCAAAAACGAGTTTCGGAGGCCAGTGGAATTTCTCAACGAACAGTAAATAAAATATTGCAAAAAGAATACATAAATCAATCTACCTCCAATAGTCCGAAGTCGGCAAAGTTGGGTAGACCAAATAAATTATTTTGTCTAGGTCTTGACGATTTTGACTACAATGTTATACGCCGATTAGTGTATAATTTCCATTTGATATACAAACAAGTACCTACAATTAAAGCCCTGAAGTCCAAGTTATCCGAAGCCATAAATTTTAAGGGATGTGACTTTACGCTAAGAAAAATTCTTAGAAAAATGGGATTTCGGTATAAAAAAGTTGAAAACAACAGAAAATTACTTATCGAGAAAGATGATGTTCGTTTAAAAAGAGTAAAGTTTTTAGCCGCGATATAAAAGTACAGATTGCAAGGGAGAGAGATTGTTTATATGGATGAAACATACATCCATACCTCACATTTGGCAGGTAAAAGCTGGGCTGACTCGTCAGAAAACGGAGTGAAACAGTTAATTTCTAAAGGACAACGTCTTATAATAGTGCACGCTGGTAGTAGAAAGGGGTTTATACCTGGGGCATTGTTAATGTATCAGTCTACTGATAAAACAGGTGACTATCACAACGCGATGAACAATGAAAACTATGAAAAATGGCTTCGTAATCAACTCATTCCAAACTTAGCTCCACATTCGGTACTAGTAGTAGATAATGCTGCATATCATAATAAGTACGTAGAAAAACCTCCTAATTCAAATACCCGTAAGCAAGACATGATTGATTGGCTATCCAAACATAACGTTCCGATTGATCCGTCATTAACAAAACTTGAAATATATGAAATTATTTGCAAGTACAAACAAGACTTTGTAGAATACTCTATAGATAAACTTATGAACGAATATGGACACAGCGTACTAAGATTGCCACCATATCATCCTGATTTCAATCCGATTGAAAACATATGGTCTCAAATAAAGGGATACGTATCCAAAAGAAACATCAGTATGAATATGACTACTGTGAAACAATTGGTACAGGAAAAGGTTAATATGATTGGTTCCGATGTTTGGGCCAAAGTATGTGACCACGCCATCAAATGCGAAAACGAGTACCGAAAACACGAACCTGAGTTGGAAAATTATATGGCTAGTTTTGTAATCACCGTTCATGAAAACTCTGACGATGATACACCAGAAAATAGTTCTGATTCTGACTGTGATATGGAAGTTGGAAGTATTGTTTCGCATCACACTGTCCACCCCGCTCCTCCTCCTCTTATCCCGCTGTCATAATCGAAGTCGTTCATCCAATCAGAAAATCATATTTATTTATATTAATTTCTCTGCTGGTTTGTTTTGTTTTATGTTGAGGTGTCTTTTTTGTTATGTCATAGTATTTTTAATTAATTACAAAAATTTATTGTTATAAAAAAGGTCTGCACAATCCTACTGTAGTTTTGACTTATAGTTAGACTTTTGGGGTTCCAATCCTTATAGAATCATTAGATCATCCCAACCGGAATTTGGTTTTTATCAGTGCGTTTTATTGAAATAAAACGTCCTCGGTAACTAGTTATATTTTTGTTTACCTAACGAATTCTTTATATGATAGAATCGTGGTGGTTTTAACATCTCAGTGTAATATACGTCAAACGGGCAGTTTGACATTTGACATTGATAAATAAAGTATGCGATTTATTTGATACCTACACGTAATTTAATAATACAGTAATTCATAGACACATCGGCACCATTCGGGTGTTATCGTTGTTCCGAGTTTTGCTGATAGGAAAGGATTATTCACTACATCTGTACAGCTTAAGGCACTGGTCCCACCGGCGGCGAGTAAGCGAGTAAAGTTAAGCGAGTAGCATTACATCGCGGGCCTTGAAAGGTCGATCGATCACTCTATACTTCGACAAACCGCAATGTAATGCCGCTCGCTTAACTTCACTCGCTTAGTCGCCGCCGGTGGGACTAGTGTCTAAGGGCAGACGCTCGATAATGCAAATGATTACAAGCGACCTTATATTAGGGCAGACAACCGCAGATGGGACGATAGGGCCAGGAAAAACAATTAAGGGTTCCGTTAATGCCTACAAATTTCGTGATTATCGGGGAACAGACGCAGACTGAACAATGATTCGCTATTTTTTATTGAATAACATAAAAGATTCTTGTTCTGAAAATCTATTAACATATAGATTGGACTCATAGTATCTAATAGCGTTTCAGATTTTTCTTGCTGTTCCGTTTGGATTAAGCATCCTTTCATTTTCTTAAACATCTTTTAAATCATGTCTCACGTCTGTCAACTTGTTAAAATTATCAGTAATCAGTATCTTTATTGCTTTCATAGGTTTACAAGATGTTACATTTTATTTTGTTCAGCTATGAAACCCTGTAGGGCACTACAATACACAACTTAAAATCTAACTTAACTAAGGCTTAAGGCTATCATGCAAAATATAATATTATATATCTTAAGACATGGTATTATTTTTATTTTTTACTTGCTAATTAAAAAGGGCTAATTATAATAATTTTTTGTGAGATATCATGAGAATATCCCCTGGAAAGGCATTGACGATACACTTCACTTCCTCAAGTGATATCTCTAAGGAGGTGCATTTTTCAGCAAAAGAGCGTGCATGTTTTATATGTAGAATTTAATGAGCTTTAATATTGTCCTAGATCATATTTTCATAGAGTGCGTAGATTCGGAGGGAAAAGCGAATTTCTTCTGGATGGAGGACATTTTCCAAGGTGCTGGCGGTTCCTCGAAGTCCTCAAATGTGAAATGGTGTGGACAATAAAACGGAACCTCTAATCAACATACACACCAAATTTCAAAACTGTCCGGCAGATTTCGAGTTTTGTCGTATATTGATTGTGCTATATCCCCAGCTAACAAGATCAAAAACACTTTATACTAAAACAGAACTATTAAATCTAAAACAGCTATTATATACACATACTGTAATTGCATGCTTATAAATAAGTTATTAAAAAATAATATACACTCTCAGCTAATACTAACTAAAAGAAAATTTAGACATAACTTAAGAAATACTAAAAAACAAAATTGTTTAGACATAGAACTGGATATGGGAAAAAAACTATCGTATCTGAAGGTGCACAAATGTTTAATAATCTGCCGAAAGATGTTAAACACTCTCAAGGAGAAACTACTATATTTAAAACTAAGCTTAAGAACTATGTTTATGATAATATTTACTAAGATGTGTTGGAATAAGTCACATAATGTTATACATTTTTACTTGTAAACTCATATAGGTGAACTGTTATGTTCTTATGAGAAACCGAACCGAACCGAACCGAACCGAACCGAAACCAAACCGAACCGAACCGAAACCAAACCGAACCGAACCAAAACCGAACTGCAACCGAATTCAAAGATAGTATAACTATTTAGTCGGTTCATAAGTTCTGTCACTAGGGTTTGGACTGGTAAAATAGGAACTGTTAGAGGTTGCTTACTATTTCAACATATGGTTAAAAAGCCTATTTAACACTGATTCATTTACGATATTATTTAAGGCAAATAGTTGTGGCAGTTTTACACAATTCCCTGTAACATTAGAAAAAGCGCAATAAAAAACCACGTCAAAAATACGCGCCCTGTTAGAGTTGATTTTGACCGTAATTATTTTTATTCAATTTTAAGAGGCTTCAGTCTTGCATACTGCATTACCTTGATCTTTTACCTTCATTTTAATATGTAATTAACATGGGTCTGACTGACAAGAAGGCTAGTATACACAATTTTGGAAGACTACCTTGAGGTATGGCATCAAAATCATCGTGTTTTGCTCAAAACTGAAAAATACATTGAGGTTCAGGAGAAAAATAGCTGAAGCACAGACTTGTAAGTCAACTAAATATTGGTTTTTAAATATGCCTTAATCATCTACTTTCATAAAAATAACAATTTGTAACTCTGGGCAACTACAATGATCTTAACCAACTTTTGTGAAGTACAATTTTCATAAATATCGGCGTATTTGGGACTGACAACAATCTTCAAGTTTACAAGGATGTATAAAATACGCGATCTTGATTATAAGTTAATCATATTATATTTTAATCTGTATGAAATAAGCTTTCTAATCAGGTCTAATTTTTTTTGGATAAAAGCTTTGTATTATATTTTATCACTTAAAACCCTTGTGACAGAACTTAAGGACCGACTAGGTAGAGTTGTCACACGCGTCAGGCAACGTGACTAATTTCCTAGAAGGCATCGGGAATGAGCCGCGCGGAATCCTCTTTTACGAGGTTCAATCCGCTTCGACCGAACATTATTATTTTCAGATCCGTTTATTCATTGGCTTGGTTTTTAACGGCCTCCTAGCCTAGTCGGTAGTGACTCTGCCTACGAAGCAGGAGGTCCCGGGTTCAAATCCTGGTCAGGGCATTTATTTGTGTGTTTATCACAGATATTTGTTCCTGAGTTATGGATGTTTTCTATGTATTTAAGTATTTATCCATATTTATCTTTTATATATATCGTCGTCTAGTACCATAACACAAGCCTTATTGAGCTTACCGTGGGCCTAGGTCGATTTGTGTAAGATTGTCCTATAATATTTATTTATTTATTTATTTATTTATTATTATTATTTATTTATTGGGCGGCCGGCAAAATGTGTTTTGTGCTCAAGGCCGTAATTCACTAAGTTATCTCAGTTAACTGGTTGTGTTTTTGGTGGAATAGACTTACATTGAACGACTGTGTTTCAGTCAAATTCGGAAGTCACGGTCGGTAGAAATAAGAGTTTGCGTAAATAATAGAGGCAGAGTAAGCTGTAGGCAACCCTACCTCTTCGAGAAGCAGGATTCGGCCAAACCAGAAAATACTACAAAATCATCTAACATTTAGAGGACACAGTTCAGATAGGAAAGCATATCAAACGTTTTGTGAAGCAATCAGATTTGGATTTTATTATTATTATTTTATTTTAATTAAACAATACGTACATTGTATGTCTCTCAAGCTGTTTTGATATGCCTTCTTATAGAACTACGCATTATTGTGTATCTTTAAGATGTAATATTACTGTATTACTGTTTTGAAAAAATAAGTCCCGCCGAGTTTCTTGCCGGTCATAAATAATTCTTCTCGGGTCAGAGGTGTAGGGTTAGAACCGGAGGTAGTTTTTTTTTCTCTCTGACGTTCATAAGTGCATTGTAATGTGCCTAAATTGAAGAATAAATATCTTTCATAATTATTTTACATGATTTTTAAAGTGGCGCATTCCACTCATACAATAGTATGTTATTCAATCAAATACAAACACTGAAAACATTGAAAAAATAATCAACCCAGCCGGACTTGAACCTGGCATCGATACGCCTTACCGGGGCTCGATCGCTTTACCAATTAAGCTATGGGTTCAGTTACTGAGTTGACGAAATTCTCAATGCCTTCAATCATCTTTTTGCATTTATTTTTACATCGACTTTATAGCAGCCGTAAGCGACATCTAGGTGCTAACTACTAGAGTTAGATACCCTTCCCGCCGACCCTTTTACAAGTGTCACAACGGAAATAATAGATGGCGCTGCTATCAACTCATAGTTATGAGATAGAAAGTTCAAAGGCAAGTTATCTGTTTACCGAGAAACTGTCAATAAACTGTCACGGCAAGTGATCGGTTATGGTAATCCTATAATTTCGGTTCGGGTCCGGGGCTTAATTTATACCGATTCTGCGGACACGGTTACAAGGGTCCAAACCGTGGGATTATGTAATCTTTACCTCGACTATAGTATAGGGTTGTATACAATTGTAAACTTTGGTGAAACTTCAATGATTTTGGTTTAGAGGAGTCTTGCGACCAATGCGAGAGGCGTGTCCCGATCGTTAAAAGTGTCGTGATAAATATATGATACTATTGATACGTTATTAGGTTATGCAAAATATCAATGCTCTAAAAATTCTTTGTCTCGACAATAGTATAGGGTTGTATACAATACTTTAATGATTTTAGTTTAGAGGAGTCATGTGACCAAGGCGGGAGGCAAGTCCCGATCATTAAAAGTGTCGTGATAAATATATGATACTATTGATACGTTATTAGGTTATGCAAAATATCAATGCTCTATAAATTCTTTGTCTCGACAATAGTATAGGGTTGTATACAATACTTTAATGATTTTAGTTTAGAGGAGTCTTGCGACCAAGGCGAGAGACAAGTCCCGATCGTTAAAAGCGTCGTGATAAATATGATACTATTGATACGTTACTAAGTTATGCAAAATATCAATGCTATAAAAGTTATTTATCTCTATATCATAGGGTTGTATATAATTGTATGTACACTTTGGTGAAACTTTAATGATTTTAGTTTAGAGGAGTCATGCGACCAAGGCGGGAGGCAAGTCTCGATCGTTAAAAGCGCCGTGATAAATATATGATTGATACGTTATTTAGGTTATGCAAAATATCAATGCTCTAATAGTTAAGCGCTTAAAGGGGCCAATTGGCACATGCCTCGTAAGTGCGGGTGCCGCGGTGCTGCAGCCGCGACTGGAGACCATCGCGAGCGCGGACTTCTGGCCGAAGGGTGTGGTATTTCGGCGGTTCCGGGGAACGGTCCCAAATCCTACACCGGAGCAGGTGACGCAACAGCAAACCGTTGTGTCGCCAAAATGATAGCTTTTAGTTTAATTTTATATTATATATCAGTACCTATATATCTAAACGGCCTCTTACCCTAGTTGGTAGTGACTCTGCCTACGAAGCAAGAGGTCCCGGGTTCGAATTCTGGTAAGGGCATTTATTTGTGCGTTTATCACAGATATTTGTTCCTGAGTTATATATTTGTACTTATCTATGTCTATCTATTATATATGTATATCGTCGTCTAGTACCCACAACACAAGCTTTATTGAGCTTACCGTGGGACTAGGTCGATTTGTGTAAGATTGTCCCATAATAATATTATATATTATGCTAGTTTTAAGGTATTTATCTATGAGCCCCTAGTTGCCTGAAAATTAAAATATTTCATTTCATAAGTCGCGTAACAGCAAGCGAGAGATGTGGATATGATGACGAGATCCCACTCGGTTGTAAAGATCTCTAGTGGTTAGAAGCGGTGTAATTGTTTAGACTGGTCCCGCGTACTGAATTAATGCTGTCTGATGCACTTGCTTGCACTCGTAGCTCATGGAAATAGTTGGTTGTTAAAGCAAATTGAATGGCCGAAATGATTGAAATTAAAAATGATGAAATATTTTTTTAAATTAGTTGGATAGCCGATGTAGATAAAATAAATGCAAAAAAACCGGCCAAGAGCGTGTCGGGCCACGCTCAGTGTAGGGTTCCGTAGTTTTCCCTCCGTCACAGTAAGTGTTTCCACTTAAGAGTTAAAATAACACCGCCATGTAGGATATGATATGAGCGTTCCACGTACAGCGACATCTATCGGCAAATTAAGTAAACTATTGCGCGCGAGCTTAAAGTATGGAAGATGATTTTTATGGGATAATTCTTTATTGCGTGAACCGATTTTCACCGTTTTTACTTTATTTGAAAGCACGTCATTTCATTGTGATTTTGTAGAAATTACAGGTACAATAAACACCTGCTTATACGGTTAAATTACAAACTTACCACTTTATCGGCGTGATTAATATACATATTAGTACCAAATTTCAGCTTTCTAGTGCTAACGGTCACTGAGATTATCCGCGGACGGACGGACGGACGGGCAGACATGGCGAAACTATAAGGGTTCCTAGTTGACTACGGAACCCTAAAAAAGCTGATTGAAGGCATTGAAAATTTCGTCAACTTAGTAACTTGACCCATAACTTAATTGGTAAAGCGATCGAGCCCCGGTAAGGCGTATCGATGCAGGTTCAAGTCCTGCTCTGGGTTGATTATTTTTTCAATGTTTTCAATGTTTGTATTACAATTGAATGGACTTTCATTTGATATTCCACATGGTATGTGCAATTCACGATTTGGGTCCAATTGAGACTGTTCCAAATATGTGGGGAATAATGTTATTAGTGATTATTAGAGAAATTGTACGTTTCAAGACTATTTGCAGGCAGTTTTGGGGATCTAGAACTATAACTAACAACATACTTTAGTATGTCAGTGCTGGTGACTGTATGTTAAACGGGTTTTATCTCATATACAACCATTGATTTATACAAAAAGGGAGATATGGTACCAGGCGCTCGATTGTGTGCCATCAAATATAGGTTCCGTGACCTATATTGAATTAGTCGTGTGGCATTAGTCTCTCAGTCTCATTTTGTGCAATTCGCAAAATATGGAGGTCTACCTTGCATACCCGTGTTAACTATATAGGTTTATCTCTTTTGCCCATGATGCACATACATTATAGCGTGGTGTAGCATTTTACAAGTGTGTAGCTGCTGGACCACATTTCAGTTTTGTTTACTATGAACGTCACTCATCTTCCTTTTTGTTTATGTCTATTGTATACAACCCATTTAAAATACATATCGAAAAAATACGCACAACTTTGAAGAGTTGTTTCTCGAAAACTATGAGCTGCTTTTAAACTTAATTATGTTCATTATATGGCAAATATAGTCTTATATAAAGTGTCTTTGGGGACCTTTGCCGTAACATACGTCCTTTGTTAGAAAAAATGTAAGAAACCAAGAATAACACAACAATTTTGGCATTTACCCGGTGTGATCTAATTTTGTTGAAAATTTGTTAAAATTCCTGAGGTCGGAATTTTAACAAATTTTCAACACAATAACATTTCATCACTATTAACATATACAAAGATCAGCCATACCTGATTTGATATAAGGCAAAATGTAGCATTTCAATGGATTATCGGTTTTTAAATACCTACATGAAACAAAATGGCTGATTACATTTAGAATATCAGAGGCGCTGCTGAGCTGAACGTACCTATACGAGTATGCTACCCTAGTATATTTTGCTTGAGCGGTTCCGAAGCGGTGAACCGATAACGAGTAATGTCTGTACCTCTACCACGAGTCACGCAAATAAGCCCAATTCGAGATTCGTTCACGAATTCGTAAATTATTTGTATGGAGAATTTGTGCAGAGCCTCTAGCGGTCACTTATAGAACTAAAAATTACTGCCATACCATAAGTTAAATTATCGTTTATGCAATTCGCTCACGAAAGTTCGATTGCTTGTTTCGTTTGTGTAGATTTCAATACTTTACAAAGTGACGTGACGTGACAAACGTTACATCCTTCACACCAACCGAAACCAGTAAGCGCCATTTTATATCTATGACCGAAACAGATTGTAGGTAAACCAAAAAGGTTTTACTTCCTAAGTACATTTTATCTGAAGGTTTAGAACTGTAGACAATTATATGAGCAGTGAACAATAATAAGCATAGAAATCGTACTAGCTCTGAAAAATTACCCTACCTTTTGTGGGTATTTAATACGCTTGCTAGGCCGTTAACTAGGAATAATTTCCGTTTGTCATCGTGTCCCAAGCGGTAAATTTTAAGTCGTTAAGGGCGGTCAATAATCAAGCTTCGTGATGGTCAGCTGCCGTTCCTTGAGTGGGTTGAGGAACGGCAGCCATTTTCTCACATAAAATACATATAAAATAAAATGACCATCGCGTCCCAGTTGAAACAGGTGATAGTTTATATGCTATTACAAATAAAATAAAAATAATCAGCCGTCTGTATACCACTGAAAAGACCGTAAACTAGTCACATGAATATATGGTATTTAGGGTATCAGCAGACGGTCTTTCTACCTCAATACAGCCGGCTGACGATTTTCCTGATAATAAGAGCATCAAATACTGACAGCTGACCTACGCGAGTCATCATTATACTTCGTCCTTAACCACTTCAAAAATTATCATCGCCTGGGACGCCTTGCGATTGGTCATGAAATTTGTTCATGGCTTACGGTTCATGCCATCGGAGCCGGGAAATACAAGCTATGACAGTAAGCCTTTCATCATCATCATCTCAGCCATAAGACGTCCACTGCTGAACATAGGCCTCCCCCTTAAGCCTTAAGTGTGGTAAGCCTTTACCTTATTTAAACGCGCGTGACTTTGAACGCATAAAATGTTATCAACCGACTTCTTTCGACTTAAGAGTTCGAAGGAGGAGGTTCTCAATTCGTCAGGATCTTTATTTTCACTATTATTTCATAATGTTCACCGATTGCAACTTTTTTTTAAACAGGGAAATTACGTATTTCGTCATACATATTCAAAGCTAGGAAAAGGGGTGAAAACTGTCAGTACTTCATCCATCCATCCATATACTTATTTCGTCGTAGGATATAGGATTACCTAAGAAAACCAAATTGATGAAATTTCAAATGTACAAATAACACTACTAGTTTAAAACGTCCTAGAACTACGTCCATATGTAATAGGTGATTCTTAATTTATTTGGTTATTTTGTCAACATGACAGTTCGACTTTTAGTGATCATAGTGGATCATAGGTTTATTTCTTATTATTTAGGTCTATTGTATAATCACAAAAGGATAAGTACCCTTTCAGGATGTTGTTGATTCTCTAAAGTATTAGGCAGTGCGCTACTGTTACACATCCCACCTGCGTCGACGCCGACACGTTGGCCAAGTCCTTTAATTTATTTACCAGCGAACAAGCTGGAGCGGCACCCGACATGCGAAATCACTACAAGACTATTAAATATAGTTGTCGTTCGTCTAACTATTGTTGGTGTCGAGGCAATCGATCCGTGGAGCAAGGGGCACGGAGCCTCACGACCTAAAAAACGCACAAGGGAAGCTAAAGATGCTCCAGCAAGCCGCCGGTTTTCATACATAACACAACGCAGGATTGCGGCTTTGCCGCTTCTTACATAATGATGGTTTTATTTCTATTTATAAGTTACACGTACGAGTAATTGTTAGTAGTACTTATAAGTTTCTAGTTTGTGACAATGTTACTTTAAAAGACTATTTCGCAATAAATAAATCTTTAATATAATTATGTACATTATAATTTCAAAGTGCCCTGTATAAATCTGGATGTCTTTTAAGTAAGCACTATTTTATAGTACTTGGATGCAATAATTCGAAGATCCCGGCCTGTAACGCAGTTGTTACTTCTTGAATATAAAATAATACACCTTCCTGGGATAAATAGTTTGCCTTGCTGGTGATAAGTTAGCTGCTACAGCAATCAATCAGAAATGAATGATGCACAAGAACCTGTAAAAGAAGTTTCAATATTATTTGATATTTTTCACAGTTTCATTGTAATTATTATGATTGAAAATGAAAGTGTTTATAACTACGAGTATCATATCAAATTTCAACTACTTACCATTCATTTTAGGTTAGAGTTGGTATTTTTGTGTCGATTTAAAATCAGATTAATTGGCTATTATATACATAAATATCACAAATATTCAGCAGTTCTTGGGTCTCGATTTCTTTTTTAAAAATATTTTTATTGAAGTGTTGATGTGGATATTTCTATTTCTCATATCGGCTTGAAATTTACCGTTTCGTTTTCCAGTTCCAGTTATCATACTATGCAGTCTTATTAACAAATTATGCTTAATATAAGGCTTTGTCGATATTATTTCGTCAACTAATAATATATAAATATAACACAATAAATACGAATGGTTTTCACTTTCACCATGTTTTGACATCTCACCTTATAATTTGATAGTGAAAGAGTTTCCTACAGTCGATACGGTATTTTTCGGTGACGTAAGTCAAATTAGTGTCTTATGGTAACGTTTTAATAAAACCTATCGATAACAAACTGTACTGACCTTCAGTGCGTTAACATGACAGATCACATTCGACGTGCCGCATACATCCGTCTCGTTCTACCTATGAGACGGATGTATGCAGCGCACTAAACGTAATCCGACATGAAATGTCAGCATAGATCGTTTGTATGTGTTGCTGTCGAAACTGAAGGAAAACGATTCGAAGCCCGATTATTCGTTAACGCCTATAGAAAAATATTCAGAATTTTCTACATGACTCGTGGTAGAGGTACTGGTCTCGCATAGCGAATGGCATCGACTCGGCAGACGTATCTACAGTCTAATTTGCGATCGATAGTAAATGGATAACCAAACGACGAAAAGCACCGATTTCAGACCAGATATAGTTTAAAATAGTTGACTAGAATGCAAAAAAATTAAGCATAAGCTTATGAAGTTACTTTTATTGAACAAATGAGAAATTAAAACTTTATTGAGATACAGTTGCCATAAAATAAATCTTTATCTACACCCATATTATAAATCCTTTATCAACCGACTTCAACATTTCGAAGGAGGAGGTTATCAATTCGTCGGGATCTTTGTTTTTGCTATTTTTATTTTTTATTTTTTTATGTAGGTATGTTCACCGATTATTCGAAGACGGCTGGACCGATTTGGAAAATTCTTTTTTTGTTTGAAAGCATATACTTCACAGTTGGTCCCATTGTAACCATGTCAGGATCTGATGATGAGATCCTGGAGAAATCGAGGGAACTCTTCAACTATTATAGGCACACCTATGGTGATTTGAGTATTTTTTTTTTACACCAGATCGAACATTTGGTGTTGGAAAGGTGGATGCTTAGTGAAGTCGGTTCTTTTTTGTTTAAAATTATTCTGACTTCTGTAACATCAGTGTATTATGGTCTAAGAGCTGGCCACGTCAGATATGACACAATAATGAGAGCGATGAAACCTGTCTAGTTAGACTGCTTTACCATCCTTATTGCTAGATCCGGGCATCTGGCAGCTTTTAGTGGGTGGAGGTTAGAGTGACAGACCAACAAAGTTTTCAAGTTGGCAAAAAGTAATACCAAAATAGGTAAAAACTGCCAAAGTTGAGTCATTTATAGAGGACAGGGCCTATATTTTAACATTAGATTAAAAACCATTGTCTATTATATCGGAAAAAAAAAACAGTAGGCGACTAACTAAAAATTGCATTATACATCATTTGGCACTACTTTCCCCCGACAGAAACTTTTGGATATGATATAATCTAATTAATTACATAATTTACCATAATATTGCATCAAACCCAGAACTTTAGGATTTGTTTTCTTCAAGTCATTTGCATTCTTTGACATCCACCACTTTACAGCTGCCAGATGTCCGGATCTAAAAATAAGCTTGGTATAGCAAACTAACTAGACTGGGTTTCGTTGCTCTCATTATTGTGTCATATCTGACGTGGCCAGCTCTCCGTCTATTATCTGTATCAGTGTTTTTTTATTTTATTTTT
Source organism: Pammene aurita (assembly GCA_947086415.1). Lineage (NCBI taxonomy): Eukaryota > Metazoa > Arthropoda > Insecta > Lepidoptera > Tortricidae > Pammene > Pammene aurita. Next base: position 19,906,360 of record OX352315.1, on the reverse strand, counting down.
TATATCACGACGGTGGCAAACAAGCATACGGCCCGCCTGATGGTAAGCAGCTAGTGTAGCTACCGTAATCTATGGACGCCTGCAACTCCAAAGGAGCCACATGCGAGTTGCCGACCCTTTACAAAAGGAGGATTCACTGTGGTGATGGCTAAAGGAACAAGAAGGTCCCTCATCGTCAGCACACTAGGTCGTCTTTGAGCTCCTTGGCAACCTTACTCACCAGCAGGAACACAAAACTATGAGTAGGGTCTAGTGCTATTTGGTTGTGGTTTTCTGTAAGGTGGAGGTACTTCCCCAGTCGGGCTCTGCCACAGATTTGAGCGAGATGACATTGGCTGAACGTGCCCTTCCACACTTAGCGAGATGCCATTCGCAATGCCCATACCTCTCTTTTTGGCGTAGTTTAAGGACATACCAAAGTCCGGACGTAGTTTAAGGACATACCCCGGGTCCACTAATGTATGAAAATTCATTACCACATCGATATTGCTAACGTAATGAAAATCCAGCTCTCCTCTCCGACCTCGACCGCGATTATCCTCCTCCCCGACCACCCGCACAATCTAGTTGGCCATGGCGGTCATTCTAATTCTAATGATTCCCGAACACGTAATTGAGGATTTATAATGTGTGTAGATAAAGCAGTGTATGTAACTTAGGTTATATACTTGTTTGCCACCGTCGTGGTATAAAAAAAATTGTACATAATTAGGTATTAAAACACTTGTGTGATATTATTAAAACCACACTCGCATTTTAATGGATTGACAATACCTAGCCTTGTTGAACTAAATCTAACTAGGAATCGAATGAAGATGACAACTTGTACATATAATAGAAAAGTAAAACATGTAATGGTTTTGCACGATAAGAGTCTTGTGATTATTTCCGCCATTAGCGTTTCAATGGGCGTATCAAATTGTCATTTGGCTATGTCTGGGGTATTGCGAGAACTTAGGATCTCCTCGCGGCTATCGTCCGAGTGTCTACGCAAACTCCTAGAATACTTCGGTCACGTTGCAAGGAAAGATGATGGCAACCTGGAGAAGCTCGTCGTGACCGGTAACGTAGATGGGAAAAGACCTCGTGTTCGCAGCCCTATACGTTGGTCTGACCAGGACTCCGCACCGCCCTTGACTCTACTTTTCACAACGCCCTCCACACCGCTAGAGACAGAAGCAGATGGAGAAAGATCACACGAGAGAGAGTGATACAGAAGGGAGGTCACAACCCTCAGTACTGAGGAATACGAATCAAGAAGGAGGAGAAGGTCTGGGGTGTCTGGGGAGACCATAAGTAGTTTCTTTTTGACTTTCATAAGTGCATTGTAAAGTGCCTAAATTGGAAAATAAATATTTCCATTTTCGTTTCATTTTGACGTGACGTAAATGAATACGATATTCTTATAGTACCAAAAACGTACATGTATAAGTTAATATTAATGTTTCTATCGTTAAACTTACATTCCTAAAATGAACAGTACCTCTACCACGAGTCATGTAGAAAATTCTGAATATTTTTCTATAGGCGTTAACGAATAATCGGGCTTCGAATCGTTTTCCTTCAGTTTCGACAGCAACACATACAAACGATCTTGCTGACATTTCATGTCGGATTACGTTTAGTGCGCTGCATACATGCGGCACGTCGAATGTGATCTGTCATGTTAACGCACTGAAGGTCAGTAGGTACAGTTTGTTATCGATAGGTTTTATTAAAACGTTACCATAAGACACTAATTTGACTTACGTCACCGAAAAATACCGTATCGACTGTAGAAAACTCTTTCACTATCAAATTATAAGGTGAGATGTCAAAACATGGTGAAAGTGAAAACCATTCGTATTTATTGTGTTATATTTATATATTATTAGTTGACGAAATAATATCGACAAAGCCTTATATTAAGCATAATTTGTTAATAAGACTGCATAGTATGATAACTGGAACTGGAAAACGAAACGGTAAATTTCAAGCCGATATGAGAAATAGAAATGTCCACATCAACACTTCAATAAGAATATTTTTAAAAACGAAATCTAGACCCAAGAACTGCTGAATATTTGTGAGATTTATGTATATAATAGCCAATTAATTTGATTTTAAATAGACACAAAAATACCAACTCTAACCTAAAATGAATGGTAAGTAGTTGAAATTTGATATGATACTCGTAGTTATAAACACTTTCATTTTCAATCATAATAATTACAATGAAACTGTGAAAAATATCAAATAATATTGAAACTTCTTTTACAGGTTCTTGTGCATCATTCATTTCTGATTGATTGCTGTAGCAGCTAACTTATCACCAGCAAGGCAAACTATTTATCCCAGGAAGGTGTATTATTTTATATTCAAGAAGTAACAACTGCGTTACAGGCCGGGATCTTCGAATTATTGCATCCAAGTACTATAAAATAGTGCTTACTTAAAAGACATCCAGATTTATACAGGGCACTTTGAAATTATAATGTACATAATTATATTAAAGATTTATTTATTACGAAATAGTCTTTTAAAGTAACATTGTCACAAACTAGAAACTTATAAGTACTACTAACAATTACTCGTACGTGTAACTTATAAATAGAAATAAAACCATCATTATGTAAGAAGCGGCAAAGCCGCAATCCTGCGTTGTGTTATGTATGAAAACCGGCGGCATGCTGGAGCATCTTTAGCTTCCCTTGTGCGTTTTTTAGGTCGTGAGGCTCCGTGCCCCTTGCTCCACGGATCGATTGCCTCGACACCAACAATAGTTAGACGAACGACAACTATATTTAATTGTCTTGTAGTGATTTCGGATGTCGGGTGCCGCTCCGGCTTGTTCGCTGGTAAATAAATTAAAGGACTTGGCCAACGTGTCGGCGTCGACGCAGGTGGGATGTGTAACAGTAGCGCACTGCCTAATACTTTAGAGAATCAACAACATCCTGAAAGGGTACTTATCCTTTTGTGATTATACAATAGACCTAAATAATAAGAAATAAACCTATGATCCACTATGATCACTAAAAGTCGAACTGTCATGTTGACAAAATAACCAAATAAATTAAGAATCACCTATTACATATGGACGTAGTTCTAGGACGTTTTAAACTAGTAGTGTTATTTGTACATTTGAAATTTCATCAATTTGGTTTTCTTAGGTAATCCTATATCCTACGACGAAATAAGTATATGGATGGATGGATGAAGTACTGACAGTTTTCACCCCTTTTCCTAGCTTTGAATATGTATGACGAAATACGTAATTTCCCTGTTTAAAAAAAAGTTGCAATCGGTGAACATTATGAAATAATAGTGAAAATAAAGATCCTGACGAATTGAGAACCTCCTCCTTCGAACTCTTAAGTCGAAAGAAGTCGGTTGATAACATTTTATGCGTTCAAAGTCACGCGCGTTTAAATAAGGTAAAGGCTTACCACACTTAAGGCTTAAGGGGGAGGCCTATGTTCAGCAGTGGACGTCTTATGGCTGAGATGATGATGATGAAAGGCTTACTGTCATAGCTTGTATTTCCCGGCTCCGATGGCATGAACCGTAAGCCATGAACAAATTTCATGACCAATCGCAAGGCGTCCCAGGCGATGATAATTTTTGAAGTGGTTAAGGACGAAGTATAATGATGACTCGCGTAGGTCAGCTGTCAGTATTTGATGCTCTTATTATCAGGAAAATCGTCAGCCGGCTGTATTGAGGTAGAAAGACCGTCTGCTGATACCCTAAATACCATATATTCATGTGACTAGCTTACGGTCTTTTCAGTGGTATACAGACGGCTGATGATTTTTATTTTATTTGTAATAGCATATAAACTATCACCTGTTTCAACTGGGACGCGATGGTCATTTTATTTTATATGTATTTTATGTGAGAAAATGGCTGCCGTTCCTCAACCCACTCAAGGAACGGCAGCTGACCATCACGAAGCTTGATTATTGACTGTCCTTAACGACTTAAAATTTACCGCTTGGGACACGATGACAAACGGAAATTATTCCTAGTTAACGGCCTAGCAAGCGTATTAAATACCCACAAAAGGTAGGGTAATTTTTCAGAGCTAGTACGATTTCTATGCTTATTATTGTTCACTGCTCATATAATTGTCTACAGTTCTAAACTTTCAGATAAAATGTACTTAGGAAGTAAAACCTTTTTGGTTTACCTACAATCTGTTTCGGTCATAGATATAAAATGGCGCTTACTGGTTTCGGTTGGTGTAAAGGATGTGACGTTTGTCACGTCACGTCACTTTGTAAAGTATTGAAATCTACACAAACGAAACAAGCGTGACGTCACATTTCAGTACTCTTTTTAGCATAATGTAATGTGACGTCACGCGGACCTTAAACGGGCTATATCTTCGCCAATTTTTGTTTGATTGACAAAATAAAAAATACGTATCCAATATTATTTGATAATCTAACTGACGGACTGAATAGAATTATATTTTTTTTACCCAGGAAAGTACCCAATTGAGCAGAAACAAGCTCACTTATAATTAGGCTCAACTCACTGTTTATACCAACGAAACTGTAAATAAGCGAATAATGAGCCCACATAAAATACAAACGTATGATTTACCGACTTTCATATAATCGATAGTCGATAGACTTGGAGAATTCAACCTACCGGAGAGGCCATTGACAGGCGTTCCCCTTTGCCGAAAACATATGACCAGAGGTCATATTTATTGTTTGGACTGATGTTTATCTGACGTGGCTATTTGTACGTTACGTACGAATAGCCATACTTTTGACGTTCCCCTCCCCCGCAAAAACAGGCAGACTTTTTTTTTTTATAGAAAATGACCGACATGGCCGCTTCGGTTGATTGAATTATCTAAGTCGATTGAGGATAAAGTGTATATCAGTTTTCCACGGAGGGTTCTAAAAGATATAACAGAGCAATAACTCAAAACTTGTACGTCATCTCTCCAACCTACTTGTCGTTTAAAAAGCAAAAACTTTGCTAATAATAACGTTAGGTGACGTGTAAAGTTTGAAATTTATTATGACAGAATATCTAAAGTATTATCCAAGACTTAGACCTAAGGCGCAATACACACTACGGAATTCAGCCCAGGTCTCACTGGAATTCAGACACAACAATATTCAGCCAGAAAGTGGAAGATTGTCTTTAGGATCTGGTTTTTTTGTTCCTCTCGCCTGAATATTTTTTATCGGATGAATTCCGCTGAGAGCTGGGCTGAACTACGCTAAGTGTGTATTGCGCCAGTATGGTAAAGATAGCTTGTTAGCGATATCGACAGTTTCGTAACCTTTTAATGGGGATAACACGCAAAGTTACTCGCAAGTTGACTAAGCAGTCAATATATTTTTGACTTCAAGCTAACAAGGTGATTAACATTATAACTGCTGTTAAATATCGGGTGCTCAAAAACACAAATACAGGGTGACTGGTAATTCGTCGTATTCCTTCAAGGGCGTTATTCTACAGCTTATTTGGAGTGATTTAAGTCCAGTCAAGCAGGGGTCAAAACTCATTGGTTTTCAAGTTATTCAAGATTTTAGATTTTTTTAATAAATACCCGCTTTTTGACCTAAAACTAGTATTTTTTTTTAAACTACGTATTTTTCAAATAAAAAGATTTTCCGAATAGCCAATGAATCACTGATTACGTAAAATAATAAAAAAAGTACAAAACATATCAAAATTTAAGCAAATAAAAGCATCTGAAGTCAGAAGTTTTTGTATTTTTTTTTTCAAATCTTGTTACATTTTAAGGCATAACTAAAAAAAAGTAATAACACTTCGCGTACAAATTACAGAATTTATTTCCTCAGTTCATAAGCTTTCTAAAAGGGTACAATTTATGACATTTTATGCTCATTTTTTACAATTAATAATAATAATACCAGAGCAGGTACAGGACTTAGCGTACTTTACTTTACTTGTTTGTGTCGTTTTAAACTCGCCGAAGGCATACTTTGTCTCCAGTTTCTTATCTTCTGAGACTTTAAGTTGCCCGGGGTGATACTTTGGTAAGTAATTAAGTAGGGGAATAAGAAAAATAGGAAAAATACAGTTTCATTATTAAATAAAATTTAATCTTAAAAAGGAAAAAATATAAATCTTGCTCGAACTGTTTGCCCTGCCTGCGTATGCATACAGAACGAAGCCTTCTTCGTACTTCAGTGATTGTCACTCGCCTCGAAAGCCCGTCTTTCATTGTCTGTGCAGCTGCTAGGATTTTTTGCCGTAGGTCTTCTACGTCACGTATCGGTCTGTCGTAGACCAACGCCTTCATGTGACCCCAGATGTAGAAATCACACGGAGTTAAATCTGGGCTCCTGGCTGGCCAAGGGGTTGGGCCACCTCGACCAATCCATCTTCTTGGGTAGTTTTCATCCATCCACTGCCGCACACCCCGGTAAAAGTGAGCAGGGCAGCCATCGTGCTGATAAATCATGTTAATTCTTGTCGCAAGCGGCACATCTTCCAGTAGCGTCGGTAGCTCATCCCTCAAAAAAGTTTCATACGCGATGCCGGTTAATCGAGCTGGCAGAAAAAAAGGTCCGATTAAATTATCGTGCACGATTCGCATCCACACGTTCAAAGAAAATCTTTGTTGGTGAGCTCCTTCGTCTGATTTCTTTGGGTTTTGACCTTTGGGAGCCCAAAAGTGCAGATTGTGGTAATTTGTTATCCCGTCACGGTCGAAATTAGATTCGGACGAATCTAATTTCGACCGTGACGTCCACAAAATTCTCTTTAGGTATTCGGGATCTTCGATATAAGCATTAATTAAAAATCTGCAGAAATCCATCCTTCTTGCTGGGTCTCCCTCTTCAATAGCGTGTACTGGAGTGTAATGATACGGATACTGTCGAGCTGAGTGCAGGGTAAACCACACCTTTCACTGAGACATACCGAGCCGGTTAGCCATAATTCTCGTCGAATTAGGGTAACGAAGTTGGTACTCCCTTCTAGCTGCAGCGGCGTCACCATCACAGAGTCCGTAACAATAAATGATATCTGCGTATTCTTCAAATTCGTAGGTAGCCATTTGAGAAAAACCTTAGTTATCAATATCGTCCGAATTGGAAAGAAAGTTGAAAGTAACTAACTGATTAATTACTACACGACCTATTTAAACCTGGTTAGTCTCACCCCCACCCCATGAGAAGCATCGCCACCCAATAAAATTAAGATAAGATAAGGAACAGAAGGCGAAAAACCCGCCGTAAGAATTAAAGTGACACAAACAAACTAATTAAAGTAATTTAACTTCATTAGCTCATTAGCTAATGACCCTTAATCAGTTTGTTTGTTTCACCAAAGGCAATCTGCAGTGCCTACTACCTCAAGGAATAAGATAAGATACGAAACTGGAGACAAAGTATGCCTTCGGCGAGTTTAAAACGACACAAACAAGTAAAGTCAAGTACGCTAAGTCCTGTACCTGCTCTGGTATTATTATAATTAATTGTAAAAAATGAGCATAAAATGTCATAAATTGAACCTTTTTAGAAAGCTTATGAACTGAGGAAATAAATTCTGTAATTTTTGCGCGAAGTGTTATTACTTTTTTTTTAGTTATGCCTTAAAATGTAACAAGATTTGAAAAAAAAATACAAAAACTTCTGACTTCAGATGCTTTTATTTGCAAAATTTTGATGTTTTGTACTTTTTTATTATTTTACGTAATCAGTGATTCATTGGCTATTCGGAAAATCTTTATTTTTTTTTTTAAAATACGTAGTTTAAAAAAAAATACTAGTTTTAGGTCAAAAAGCGGGTATTTATTAAAAAAAATCTAAAATCTTGAATAACTTGAAAACCAATGAGTTTTGACCCCTGCTTGACTGGACTTAAATCACTCCAAATAAGCTGTAGAATAACCCCCTTGAAGGAATACGACGAATTACCAGTCACCCTGTATACATGGTAAATACCTCGTTTTTAACAGTACTTATAATATATTTTTGGTTTCAATAATTAGAATATTCTTTTATTATAACAATAATTAAGATTATCATCATTTTTATAAAAAAAAGTGTTAGTTATTCTCTGTTATAAAGGTTTGTTAAAATCTGTACTAATTATTACATGTGTAGTGTGTGGTACGCCTTAACCTCACATGCGTAGCCACATAGTATATAAGGTCATGTAAAAGTCATTTAATCCAGAATATATACGACATTGAACCTAAACAGTTGTTTCACTACGCCACACATTACATGGCGACCCTGCCAGTGCGGCCGTGCGCTGGCCAGTTAAACAAGTAATTAACTTTTAGGACATTATAATAATTTTAAACAAAAAAGAACCGACTTCACTTAGCATCCACCTTCCCAACTCAAATCACTATAGGTGTGCCTATACAAGTTGAAGAGTTCTCTCGATTTCTACAGGATCCCATCATCAGATCCTGACCTGGTTACAATGGGACCAACTGTGAAGTATACTCTTTCAAACAAAAAACATATTATTTCCAAATCGGTCCAGCCGTCTTCGCATAATCGGTGAACATACATTAAAAAAAATAGCAAAAAAAAACAAAGATCCCGACGAATTGATAACCTCCTCCTTCGAAATCTTGAAGTCAGTTGAAAAGTGATTAAATGAATTAATGAATTATTTTGATATTATTTTCTTCTACCATAATAAATAAATGACCTAAGAACGCCCACCCCACCAGTTAAGTGTAAGTTATTCTCTGTAAAAAAGTATTAGTTAAAATCAATGATATTGACTATAGATGGGTTATACTCTAACAAAATGAGCAAAAAAAAATACTTCCAAAGTTATTTCATAACCTACCAATAATTATTCTATGTGTATTTATTTTGACAATCACTACATCTTTGTCACTCTCGTGGTTAGAAAATTACAATTGGTCTCTTTCTCACACGGGTAACGGGAGCTCATTAGCACGTCCGCATCTCTCGCTAGCCGGTGCGCGCCTATAGACAATTGTTTGAATTCACTCATTTTAAGTGCTTCACTTTTAGAGCGTGCATATCCCATCTGTCATTATTATACAGCGTGGAAAGATAAGTTGGGCCCTGGAGGGAAACTACCTTAAAACGTTGAGATAGCTCAATTCACTGAAAGGAAACATTCTTTATTTTTTTTAAAGGGACATAATTGCATTTACTAATTTTTGGAAAAGAGTACAGTTTACAAAACAACTATTTATTTTGTAATTTTTGCCATAAATAATTTTTATGACAATTGATGCCAATCGATCCTATTTCCAACAAGGATAAAAACTTATTAATACGAACCAAGTTTAGGGCACAAGAGAACCCATAAATAATAATAAAAATATTTTTCATACAATTAGTATGGAAAAAAGTGAAAATTAAGAAAAAAACTGTGAAAGCAGTTTTAGTTTTTAGGAAAAATAAAAGAATGTTTCCTTTCAGCGAATTGAGCTATCTCAACGTTTTAAGGTAGTTTCCCTCCAGGGCCCGACTTATCTTTGACAATTGATGCCAATCGATCCTATTTCCAACAAGGATAAAAACTTATTAATACGAACCAAGTTTAGGGCACAAGAGAACCCATAAATAATAATAAAAATATTTTTCATACAATTAGTATGGAAAAAAGTGATAATTAAGAAAAAAACTGTGAAAGCAGTTTTAGTTTTTAGGAAAAATAAAAGAATGTTTCCTTTCAGCGAATTGAGCTATCTCAACGTTTTAAGGTAGTTTCCCTCCAGGGCCCGACTTATCTTTCCACACTGTATATCATAGGTTAAAATCTGTACTAATTGTTACATGACTTAATAAAAGCAATATTTCGTTATTGTATTCTTCTTATTACAATAATAAATAAATGCCCTAAGGCCCATCCTTTATGTATACCGTATACCTACGGAACGTAATCAGGGAAGATTATTATCCCAAATAATCTGCGAACTCAATTTTGCCTGGCCATTGTCCTGTCATACATTGTTATAGTTATCAACATACATCTCTACAATAGGTGTTGTGGTAAGAGTAGGGTTTCCAGGAACCTGGTTGAAAGGTCGGGATAAAGTAATTTTGTATCCATTAAGGAGACCTGTTATTGGCTACATATTTGTATCTTAGTCATAAGTCTATATTGTATGTTAATAGCTGTTGGTCTTCTAATAAAATAAAAAAAAGATTTCAGATAGTATCACAAATGTAGTTAACATTCACTTTGTTTTAGAATTCATTTATAATTTATTGCATTTATTGCTTGTTCAGAACTAAGTTTTTAATATTTAAAAGTAAAATAAATTATAAATATCATAAGTTAGTAACATATGTTACACGTCATTTAACATGTTTTGTACACATGCAGAAATTATAATTTAAGACTAAGTATATTACACATGCACGAATTATCAATATTTTTTTATTTTAACATACTTCACTACATAGTATAAAACACAGTCTTTTCCCGCTGTCTGTCCCTATGTATGCTTAGGTCTTTAAAACTACGCAACTGATTATGATGCGTTTTTTTTTAAATAGATAGTGAATCAAGAGGAAGGCTTATATATATGTATGATACGTGCATAATATAGTAGAGAAACACTGATCATTTTAGAGGTTTCTAATGCGATGTCGTAATTAAACACATTTTTTGCGCTTATTTACATTGCAAACGCTGGCTGAACCCTACGAGATAGATCAAAATAATGTACCTACTAACGGGTTGGCTTAAAGTAATGAGAATTTTCATATTGGAGAATCGAAAAATAAAGTCAATAGCTACAGGTTAATAAGTTTTATTTCCATAAACTAGAACATATACAACATTACAAACAAACATTAAAATATAGGAAAAGTCCTTCCATCTTCAAACTTTCGTAACTTGCTTCTGGCTCGTTATTATGACAAAAACGGGACTTAATCGCGTACACTTACTTTTATTACGGCACGCTCGAAACGTCAGGAAAATAATAAAAGTAAGTGTACGCGATTAAATCCCGTTTTTGTCATAATAATGAGTGAAAATCGTGTAAGTTTAAATCAGTACATTGCTTCTGGCTGTTCCACTCACACCTTGGACATCATACAAATTTTTTGAAATTTAATATGTACTTATCCAAAATTGTATTTGATTTGTAAATTGGCTTCCTACGCATCACTACTTATCATTCTTTTGAAAATTGCCAAATAATCTCTGATTGTTCGACGTTTAGAGACGTCATACTAGATTAAGCAAACTCTAAGTATACCAAAAATAATCAAAATTGTTTAAAAGGCAATCCCATACATTATGTATCAAAAGATGCCAACCCAGCAAAAGTCCCTAAAGCTCGACCAATCGAAGCTGCATGGGATATTTATAGTAGGTTAGTATAAGGTTACGGGCAGGATGCCAGTTCTCCGAAACCATTAGAATTAAGGATAATATGGACAATTAAAAAATGTTGTCCAAGGTATGACGCGTATGGTCAGAAGCACGTTACAAAAGATCGAAGCTGGAGGGCCTTTTTCTATATAGTAGTGATTGTTTGTAATGTCTAATATGTTCTAGTTCCTCGTAAAAAAATCCATTAACCTGTTGCTATTGACTTTATTTTTAAATTTTTCAATGTGAAATTTCTAATTACTTTAAGCTAACCCGTTACAGTATTGTACCTACACCTTAAAAAGGTCTACAAAAAAGTCCCGTGCGAAGCCGGGGCGGGTCGCTAGTATGTAATAAATGTTTTATGTCCACAATGAATAATTAGGTCCGGTAGATATTAATACATTTTATCACATTATGTATAGTTCGCTATACAGGCATTAAAGTTAACGGCCTCCTAGCCCAGTCGGTAGTGACCCTACGAAGCAGGAGGTCCCGGGTTCGAATCCTGGTCAGGGCATTTATTTGTGTGTTTATCACAGATATTTATTTGTTCCTGAGTTATGGTTGTTTTCTATGTATTTAAGTATTTATTCATATTTATCTATTATATATATCGTCGTCTAGTACCCATAACACAAGCCTTATTGAGCTTACTGTGGGCCTAGGTCGATTTGTGTAAGATTACCCTATAATAAAAAAAAAAAAAAAGTATTATAAGGGTAGGGTTGCCAGGTGTCCGGCTAAGCCGGACATGTTTGGCTTTTTACGGGTGTGTCCGGCCAAATAATTCCTCGTCCGGCCTGTCCGGCTTTTGTTAGCCTTTTGTCTGACTTACGCTACGTGCCAGTCACGCCAGTGGCACGATTTTAAAAAGGCATGTTCGGCTTTTGGGATCAAATGTCCGGCTAAATTAGGCGCGGAGTCCGGCTTTTCCATTTTTGGGCCTGGTAACCCTATATAAGGGTCAATCTATTTATAAATTCATCTACCCAGTAAAAAGCTTTGTCTATCAAATACTCCTTGAGCTTACTTGCGAATACGGTGTCAGGCATTTCATCTGTTCTTAAGTTGTCAGGCAGCCGGTTGTATATTCTGGGCCCTATATACCATACACACTGCTCAGATTTTTTGAAATCGTGACCGTTCGGACGAATATTATTTTTATTCCGGAGATGTGGCATACGCTTTCCAAATTCATTACGGTTCCTCATTGATTTATTATGTATTCTACTAGATGTGACATCTAGAACAAATTTTGTGCGCCATGTTTGGCGGATGACAGCTTTCACAGAATCAAAGAGTAGACTTTTAGTGATTTTCACTACAACTTTTGGGACAAAAAAAATCTTAGGGATGTCATCTTCTGTTACTCAATGCGGTTCCTACGGACAATTCCTGACAAATAATCAAAATTCCTGCTCTGTCCGGAAAATTCCGGAGCCTGGTGACCGTAGGTGGCCGAGTAAAGGTCACTGAGGCGCTCAATCCATCAACTATCCAATTCTGCTTATACATACCATACGTATACTGTCATGAGAGGGTTAAAATACTTGTTGATGGATGGTTGTTTTTTTTTTGTTTGATAAGGTTTTGGATTAGGTATAAGGTAAATCACGTTCTGTTTCTTGCCGTTGAATTTTTCGTTTTTTTTTCCGTATTTTTATTTTATTTATTTAATCTTTATTGCACCAAAAGAAAACTTATCGTACAAAAGGCAAACTTAATGCCATGAGGCATTCTCTACCAGTCAACCATAGGGAGATTATTGGAAACCAGAAAGATTGTTGGCGGTGCTTCAAACGATACAGAAAACAAATTATTAATTAATTAATTATTTTTATGAGTGTACGTGTGTATATTATGTAAATCTCAACAGGATTTGTCGTAATTGGAGTGAATAGGTACTTCGTTTAGTAAGGGCAAGATAAAATGCGAGTAATTTCATAATTAATAATTATCTAAACTACAAATTCTTGTAAACAGGCATAACTCACGTTTTCGACATTTCGAATAGGTAATCAACTAATCATCCTTTACACTCCCGTTTCTCATTCCTTAAGACAAAGCCAAAGAGAATGCAAACTCCGATATATTTTTTAATTGCTCCATTGACGTTTGACAAAGCGTCCGTCGTCGGCGCGGCGGGGCCGTGGGCGGCGTCAGCGCGTACATTTTTAATTTAGAGGCCCTGCTGCGTTAACTTAAGCGTTGTGAATGAATGAGATGAATGAGAATGATTGTTGGTGCGTGACTGTTTACTTGTAGCGCAATCATAGGAGCATTTGCCCTACTAAAGGTGGAGTAGAAAATGTTTTAATGGTTATTGGTAGGCTATAGAGTGGTTATTAAAATACTAGATTTGAGACCTTGTGGGGGGGGGGGCGCAAAGCATATGTGATTTTTGTCAAATCTAAATTAATTATACCCTAATTGATCCATAGCTAAGTATACCTGACAACGCCTAGTAGTTTTTTAGAGGGGGGGGGGGGGGGGGAGCGTTGGCCGCCATCTTGGTTTAAACGTGCCATAAGTCCGTTTTTGAACCTTGGCGCTTAAACGGTTATCAGTATGCCTAAAATGTCTATGGAACGTATGAAGAAGATAAAATTGTCTACAATATTTCCGTACACAATACATCTGTAAGTCTGACAGATATAAAGATACAGGGGGTGAAAAAGTGTATATTTTCTTATATTATGAGAATTTTATTTATTAGCTTCAAAGTTTTGTGCTCCGAGATAAGGAAATGAAGTCTCTACCACAGTTTTGTCATCTTCTAATGATTCTTTTAAAAGATATTCAAAAGTTGAATTCACCCCTAGAGCGCTTATAGAGGGGGTGAAAGTAGTAAGTCTCACACACAAAATCAGTGTTCTATTACTCATCATAAAAAACGACTACTTAGGCGTTGTCAGGTATAGCTATGGATCAATTAGGGTATAATTAATTTAGATTTGACAAAAAACACATATGCTTTGCGCCTCCCCCCGTCCACAAGGTCTCAAATCTAGTATTTTAATTACCACCCTATAGCCTACCAATAACCATTAAAATATTTTCTACTCCACCTTTTGTAAGGCAATGTATGGAGTGATTGGATTATTGTATCTTGGGCAATATTTTAATAAAATCATTTTAAACAACATTGATTTATTATGTATTATACTAGATGTGACATCTAGAACAAACGCCATGTTTGGCGGTTGACAGCTGTGTCTGAATCAAAGAGTAGTATAGACTTGTAGTGATTTTCACTACAACTTTTGGGACAAAAATGTTCCTAGGGATGTTATCTCCTGTTACACAACAAAGAACCGACTTCACTTAGACTACACCTTTCCAAAAGGAAATGCCCGAGCTACTGTTAATTTTTAACAGTATATAGCTCGGGCAATCACTATAGGTGTGCCTAATAATATTTTAAAAGTTCTCTCGATTTGTCCAGGATCCTATCATCAGATCCTGACCTGATGACCATGGGACCAACTGTGAAGTATAGTACTCTTTCAAACAAAAAAAAAATCAAATCGGTCCCGCCGTTTTAGAATAATCGGTGAGAACGAATTGAGGACGTCCTCCTTCGAAATCTTGAAGTCGGTTGATAAGTCTTGTAAACCAATTTTGTCAGTAAGTTCAGTTCCGTATCTTCAAAGCAAGGATGATTAAGACAAGCAAGGAAGATGGACAATGCCTATACAAAATCGCGTTCCTCGAACCTTCAGGCTATACGTCTGTTTTCGGTACTAGGTGCCACAGCGCCATCTGTTGAGTCTGGAGTCGAGTTATTCTGTCAGCGTTAATCGCCGAACAAAATAGTAGAAACTAGAATTTATTTATTTAATCTTAATTGCACAAAATAAGGTGGTACAAATGGCGGACTTAATGCCATAAGGCATTATCTACCAGTCAACCAATGGGCTTAACAGAAAGGTTAAGTAGGAATTTAGTGTTTGTGGTGACCGATAGATGACTAGTGCTTTAGCCTGAAATAAGAGAACGCGATTTTGTATAGGCATTGTCAATCCATGTCTTAATCATCCTTGCTTCAAAGGAAAAAACGGAGCCCTTAAATGATCACTCGTGTGTCTGTGTGACAGCCAAATTGCTCCCAAAGTTTACATGCTCTTCTTCTAATATTTATGTCAACATCATTTTGATCACCTCAGCCGCTTAGCTACTTCTGCTGCTGACTGTACAATATAGTAATTTGGGTTATTGTGCCTTTTTAACTCCCTGACCCAGTCGGTAGTGATCCTGCCTATGAAGCAGGACGTTCCAGGTTCGAATCCTGGTCAGGGCATTTATTTGTGTGTTTATCACAATTATCACAGACATTTGTTCCCGAGTTATGGATTTTTTCTATGCATATTTATATTATATATATGTATCTATTATATATAACGTCGCCTAGTTCCCATGAAACAAGCCCATAAAGCTCTATTCCCACAAGACTTGAGCTTACTGTGGGACTAGGTCGATTTGTGTAAGATTGTCCTATAATATTTATTTATTTATGTCCCCATGACAACCTAATCCCACGAATTGGCGTATAGGCATTATTTACTAAGCCATATTGGAATTAGGTCCGGTTCCCTCACGATTTTTTCCTTCACCGAAAAGTGACGGTACCTAAATATCAAGTGATGTTTCGTACATAAGCTCCGTAAAACTCAGTGGTCCGAGACGCGGTTTGAACCCGAGACCTCCAGATTGAAAGTCGGACGTCTTACCGCTAAGCCAGCGCCTATTGAAACGTAGCTTACCGAAATTACATTTTCGTAACTAATTGTGTTCCGGTAGCTTCGTCAATTAATTTACTCCCACGCCCCGCTTTCAAATTATTACATCATTTACATTATATTTTGTTGGGTAGTCATTTGATTATGTACCGCTGAATAGCTTGGCGTTAAGACGTCTGACTTTCAGTCTGGAGGTATTGAATTCAAACTCCGGCTAGTACAATCACCGGCAATTGTATCTTTCTACACGAAGGCTGCAAAAAACATGTGACACGCTCTTATATGTACAGCCATAAGAGCGTGTCACATATAATGTAAACATCGCGAGGAAACCGAATCTAATACCAAAAAGTTTTTAACTCTTGGTTGTCGAACACGGTTGAATAACAAAATGGGACAATCTTACACAAACTGACCTAGTCCCACAGTAAGCTCAATAAGGCTTGTGTTATTAGACGATGATATACATATATAATAAATATATATAGGTGAATATTTAAATACAGAGAAAACATCCATAACTCAAGTACAAATTCTGTGATTAACACACAAATAAATGCCTTTACCACGATTCGAACCCGGGACCTCCTGCTTCGTAGGCAGTGTCACTACCTACTGGGCTAGGAGGCCGTTGTAAATGTAAATATACTTACTTTCAATAAATAAAATACTCGTTTTGAATATACTATACATCATTTGACATTCACCTCAACTTGTAACCTATATAAACGTCCTTTGACTTGTCCAAATGTTACGCGATTTTATTCAGAATAAATTAACTTAAATTAACGGCCTGGTGCCAGAATCAGCTTGTAAATTAACATTATTAATAATTTCAATTAACTGGGAAGACAGGATATGTGGGGCAGGAGGTGTATCCAGGATTATTTTTTTCATGATTTTTAATTTTCGGGCTATATACACGGTGCTCGTGATCATTGCGAGAGATTTTAACCACGAATTCCTGAGGTCATAAGGAGTAATAAATGTTATATGAATTTAGGTCAATTTCGAAAAAAAAAAAAAAAAATTTTTTGTTTTTTTTTTTTCGATTTTTTTAAATGCTTTTAAACATGATAACATAAATGTTACTGGTAAAACTGTCGATTAAAATGAATTACTACATTTTTTTTCGGAAAAAATACTTTACGTAAAGTATTCCTTGGCACTTTGACATCTGTCAATAAGAATGTCTAGACTAGACCCCATAAAGGGTGAAATCGCCATCAAAAAAGCGTTTTGCACTGAGTCACAATAAAAAATGTTTTTTTATTTATTATGATATGGAGAGGGAGAGGAGGGCGCTATCCGTTCGCTGCAACATGTTGGCTCGTAGATTTGCAGGATGTGCTAGAGAAGTAAAGATAACGCTATTTAGGGCCTATTGCCAGTGCTTTTACACCTGCAATCTCTGGGTCAATTATACACAGAGGACGTATAGCGCACTCCGAGTGCAATATAATAACGCTTTTAGGGCATTGTTAGGGCTTCGTTGGAGGTGCAGTGCTTCGGGCATGTTTACAGAGGCAGGAGTCAATGGTTTTCATGCGATTATGAGGAAGCGCTGCGCCTCATTATTGGAAAGGATGAGAGAAAGCCCTAACAGTCTTCTCAGGGTGTTTGCCGACAGATGGGATTCGCCCATGTTAAAAAGATGGATCGGTATGCATTCTACTTTTGTTAATTTTAATTGGTGACATGTTATTTGATTATTATTTGAATTTAAGTAATGTTTTTTGTTTTTATAATTATTATTTTAATTTACTTATGTTGACATTTTTTTATTTTTTTTTATTTTGACATTTCAGATCAAATTATTATTATTATTATTTATTTTTGCGATTAGTTGATTATATTTTCATTACTGGATTCAATTGATAATAAAATTTTTAGTGTGTTTTTATTTTTATTTTTACTATTATTGTTTATTGCTCATCCGGTTATGTCTCTGTGCTGTTTTCTGTGCTTCGTGTTTGTGTTTCTGACTTTTGCCTAACAATAGTTCTATAAGTTTTTTTGTATGTACTAACATGTCTATGGGCTTTGCCCGAAATAAATAATTATTTAATTTAATTTAATTTAAAAAATTTAATTGGTAGTAATTCTGAAACTAAGCGAAATCCAGAAAAGTATATACGACATTTTAGTCTCCAATTATGATCAGGAATACACTGTTAAAATCTCTCGCAATCCTCACGAGCACCGTGTATAGTAAGTTATAAGTTAGGTTTTTGGAGTAGAGTCCGACTGGGGAAGTACCTCCACCTTACAGAAAACTACAGCCAAATAGCGCTAGACCCTACTCATAGTGTTGTGTTCCTGCTGGTGAGTAAGGTTGCCAAAGAGCTCAAAGAGGACCCAGTGTGTTGACGATGAGGGACTCTCTTGTTCCTTTAGCCGTCAACACAGTGAATCCTCCTTTTTGTAAAGGGCCGGCAAAGCGTATGTGACACCTCTGAAGTTGCAGGCGTCCATAAACTACGGTAGCTGTTTACTATTAGGCGGGCCGTGTGCTTGTTTGCCACCATCGTGATATAAAATAATTTTAAACAAAAAAGAACCGACTTCACTTAGCATCCACCTTTCTAAAAGCAAATGCTCGAGCTGTAACGAAAACTCAAATCACTATAGGTGTGCCTATAATAGTTGAAGAGTTCCCTCGATTTCTCCAGGATCCCATCATCAGATTCTGACCTGGTTACAATGGGACCAACTGTGAAGTATACTCTTTCAAACAAAAAAATAATTATTCAAATCGGTCCAGCCGTCTTCGAATAATCGGTGAACATACATAAAAAAAAAAATAGCAAAAACAAAGATCCCGACGAATTGATAACCTCCTCCTTCGAAATCTTGAAGTCGGTTGAGAAAGTCAAACCTAGCAAATTTCCCACCACACCTGATTGCTATCCCAACGACGTTGGTGATTGGTGAGGAAACTGAGAAGGGATTTCCTTCTAGTTTTTTGTTTATTGTTAAAATTATCAAATAAAAAAGTAAGAACTAAAATTCATGCGACCAGAACATTTTTTATGTAGAAAAATCAATGTGCCACATGTAAAAAAAAACTCTTATCGAATTTGAAATAAATTAATATTATGGGACAATCTTACACAAACCGACCTAGTCCCACAGTAAGCTCAATAAGGTTTGTGTTGTGGGTACTAGGCGACGATATATATAATACTAGCTTTTGCCCGCGGCTTCGCTCGCGTTAAATTCGGGGTAACACGGTTCCCCTTTGCCCTCTGTAATTCTCCATACAAACTTCCAGTCCCCCATTTTAGAAAAGTGGGGGGTTAGAAAGAGACAAAAAGTAGCCTATGTCACTCTCCATCCCTTCAACTATCTCCACTTAAAAAATCACGTCAATTCGTCGCCCCGTTTTGCCGTGAAAGACGGACAAACAAACAAACACACACACTTTCCCATTTATAATATTAGTATGGATATAGATACAGAAAAATCCATACTAATATTATAAATGGGAAAGTGTATGTGTGTGTTTGTTTGTTTGTTTGTCCGTCTTTCACGGCAAAACGGGGCGACCAATTGACGTGATTTTTTAAGTGGAAATAGTTGAAGGGATGGAGAGTAACATAGGCTACTTTTTGTCTCTTTCTAACCCCCCACTTCCCTAAAATGGGGGGTGGAAGTTTGTATGGAGCATTTCGCAATTTTCAAGGTAGAAAGCTAAAAATGGGTATGCGGACTATTTGTGACTAAAACACACCGTGTTACCCCGAATTTAACGCGAGCGAAGCCGCGGGCAAAAGCTAGTACTTAAATACATAGAAAACATCCATAACTCAGCGATCGATGCGATAAACACACAAATAATTGCCCTTACCAGGATTCGAACCCGGGACCTCCTGCTTCGTAGGGGTCACTACCGACTGGGCTAGGAGGCCGTTAGTTTTGAATTTCTGTTTTGTCCATTTACGGTACGTAGTGAACAGAATAAGTTACTAAGCGGGCAAGGTGTTCAGAATGACCTTCACACGGTCTTATTCTCTTAACAATAAAGTCGTGTGTAGATCATTTTGAACACCTCACCCGCTTAGATACTTCTGCTGCTGACTGTACTGGGCCTATCGTGTGCTGTCATTTTTCATTGCATTTATTCATTGCTTTGTGTGTACAATAGGTCTTATATATAAGTTATGTTTCAACACAGCCCTGTGAGGGCACTGCAATTCTTACATGCGCTTACACTAAGTATGCATGCATAACACCATTAACATAATTACTAATAACAATTATAGTACATTTTAACATTATGGATATTAAGATTTGTATTAATTGATAAAAATTATAACAAAATTCGCTTAATAAAAATAAGAATAATTACCATTTGTCATAAAAGATTTTAAACTAACATGGTCACTATTACATCAGAAAATATGGGTATACATGGTAATTAACCCGTTTCAAATAATAATTGTTGACATTTGAGCATAATATTCTGGAACGAGAGAGACTAGAGGTAAGTATTTTTTTTTATTTTTTGCAAAAACTAAATTCCGAATCGTTTTCACACACGTATTAAGGTAACCTACAGTCCTTTGATCGTCGACACACACCGTTTCAGTTACAAAACGACCTATCGCCTTATGACTCCTCTACCGGTTCCGCCTTTTCGGTTTTCAAGCGCTGGTTCAAACGAAACGACATATGGCCATAGACGTTCTTCTGCAGTTTCGTCTTTTTGGTCTTGGAGTTATTTATCCAATGAGCCGAGCGGGTGTGCATTGTTTACGAAATTGACGAATTTCGAAGTTATTGTTACGGGCTTTGTAAATTGGAGGTTTTGTAATATACAAGTACTTCACTCTAAAGTAACTCCGACGGCTACGTTTTCACGGTTAACTAACGGAACCATTTCGTTTGTTATTAAATCAAATAACAAGTAAGTCCCAAAAACTTTTTTGTACTTGCTTTTAATGCTGGCTGTGGCTGTACCTAGTAGATTATAGTTAATATTTGGCCTGAAAATCTGGTATGAATGCTAATGTTCAGGAAATTTATTGCTCTTTAGCTTTGCCAAACAAGGTGTACACAAAAAGTGATTAGTTTATGAGACATAAGCGAAAAACTGAAAAAAATTGAGGTTTTTCTTCCCCCTCCAAGTTCCACAGGGTCCTCGAGGTCGAAAACTTAGGAGAGTCTTCCCAGTATTCCCCGAAACAACCCATTAAAGTTCCGTTGAGTTCAGATTACTTTCCAGGTGAAATGTACATAACTGCTGCGCTTTATCACTGCATAGTATAAAACAAAGTCGCTTTCCACTGTCTGCCCCTATGATCTTTAAAACTGGGTACGCAACGGATTTTGATGCGGTTTTTTTAATAGATTCAAGAGGAAGGTTTATATGTATAATACATGCATAATATAGTAGAGAAACACTGATAATTTTAGAGGTTTCTAATGTGATGTCGTAAATAAACACATTTTTTGCGCTTACATTGCAAACGCTAGCTGAACCCTACGAGATAGAATATCAAAATAATGTACTACAGTATTATACACCTTAAAAAGGTCTACAAAAAAGTCCGAGATGGTATATGTCTATCTCTAAGGGATAACCCACAATAACCATTGTTTATCCCGTTATAAAAATTGCGATTGCAGACTCATCTAAATGTTGCTTCACGCGTTTAACCTCATTCTAAAATAAAAAATACTCCAAAATCTTCATACCTACTCATCTATGTATAATGAGCAGTTGCACGTGTAATGTGCTTTACATTTCGCTACATATAAGAGTACAGTAAATATGATCCCATCAAAAACATAAATGTGAAAGGCTGCCAAATTCGATACTATGGGAATGCTTCGCCTATAAAAGAAGTGAAATCTGAATAAGTACCAAGTGCCATAAAAATACCTCAAATCATAAATAGTTATAGGAATGCACACTTGATTTCCAGCAGTATTTAAGGTACATTTTGAATAAGTATCACGTTACATAGAAATACCTAAAATTAGAATAGTCAGAGAAACGCACACCGGTTTTTTTAGCAGTTTCCTGATAACATTTATTATTTTCAGTACTTTTTAATGATGTTACTTGGCAAGTTTTCACACACCACACACCTTTTCAATGCAATGAATCGACACCTTTGGACTGCAATGTGTCAAGTATATAATTTTCTATTAAAACTTGCCAAGTTACATCATTAAAAAGTACTGAAAATAATAAATGTTATCAGGAAACTGCTAAAAAAACCGGTGTGCGTTTCTCTGACTATTATAATTTTAGGTATTTCTATGTAACGTGATACTTATTCAAAATGTACCTTCAAAACTGCTGGAAATCAAGTGTGCATTCCTATAACTATTTATGATTTGAGGTATTTTTATGGAACTTGGTACTTATTCAGATCTCACTTCTTTTATAGGCGAAGCATTCCCATATTATCGAACTTGGCAGCCTTTCACATTTATGTTTTTGATGGGATTTCATTTATT
Source organism: Pammene aurita (assembly GCA_947086415.1). Lineage (NCBI taxonomy): Eukaryota > Metazoa > Arthropoda > Insecta > Lepidoptera > Tortricidae > Pammene > Pammene aurita. The sequence goes on along the minus strand of OX352315.1, from coordinate 19,883,837 downwards.
TTTGTTAGGTGTAGGTTCTTTATTATTTTTTTTATCACTTTTGCTTTAGGAAATGTCTCATTCCACTTAGGTATGTACTTTATACTATACCCTTTATACTAAGCGTCTAATTCTATTTTACTATTTATTTATAAGTGATTTTTACAAATAAACTGGCTCCCTACACCTATAAAATGTACCTACTTACATATAATTATATACATCAATAACGTACTTTATTCTGTTTGTAAGTACGCTACCTACATAGATAATTAATAACTTGGTAATACCTACCTACCAGTAGGTATTATAATTGGTGGCCTATTATGTAGCCCTAGAAGTGCACCATCCCATCTCATCCCGTGGCGTATCGGAGGGTGAGATGGGCAGTAGTATATATAATTCCATCTTAGAGTATATATGATTTCCATGTTCTTGAATCTGCGATTTTATTAGTTGTAAAATTAGAAATTATTTAGACTATGCGAGAAAAAATAGTCTTTTCATTTTAGTTTGATTGATTTCGCGCACCTAGTGTACCTAGTGACCTGCTTTGCACTTCGTAAATCGTGGGTTCGGTTCCCGCAACAGACACACACAGAGTGGTGAACAATTTTATTGTTCTTGTCTTTAAGACAAACATGTATTGTCTTAAATTGGTATGTATCTAAATTTAAATAAGTCTTATCTCTTTTCCACTCCATACCTACTTATAGTAGAACAAAATTACACATTTGTTGTTTTCGAAACTGACTCACACTTGGCCGTTTTCAGATTTTTACTTTATTTCGACCTAAAGACAAACCTTCGAGCCAAATTTCAGGTCGGTACGACCATTGGAAGATAGACCCATTTAGTTCATTATGACTTCATAGTAGAACAAAGTTACACCTTCGCTATTTTTAAAACTGACTCACACTTGGCCGTTTTCAGATTTTTCCCTTTACTTTGACCTTAAGATCTATCTCCATGCCAAATTTCAAGTCAGTACGACCATTGGAAGTGGTCTAGGTTTATGATGAGTCAGTGAGTGAGTGTATAGTAAAAATAGCGATTTTCTGACGTCAATATCTCAAGAACTGCTATAGGTAGAATAATGAAATTTTGTATTCTAGACAATTAAGGGGATGTCAACAGACACTCGAAATTTCATATGCGTAGATAAAATATGTTTTGAGTTATAGGGTGGTCGAAATTGGCCCGAAATGGTTCGTGTAATATAACCCACGGCCGGTGTGTCGCTCTTTTTTGCTCGAACTTGGCGGACACACTGCCGTGTGTCTAGATATTCATTATGATTGATTTCTTTGAGCTTTGATCCCAACATATTACCGGTACTGGTATTGTTGAAAAGGCAATTTCGCAGCCATATTGGGTAATTGGGCAGATCGTAAAGCTTTCCAATATGTTCTGAAAGAGTAAAAATATACAATTTTAAAGAGAAATTCTTCAATAACTTATTTTTTCCTCTCCTAAAAGAGTCAACGAGAGACATATTAAAACAGTATATAACAGAGCCCGCAAAATGTTGCAGAGGCCGCAAACCGTTTTCACGCCGTAAAAAAACCATACAAGTTTTTTTTTTTTCATAACATAGGACGCAAACGAGCAGACGAATCGCCTGATGGTAAGCAATAACCGCTGCCCATAGACGCTAGCAAAACAAGGGGGTCACAAGCGCGTTGCGGGCCTTTAAGGTGGGAGTAGTACGTGTTTTTCTTGAAGGTTTGAAGGTGGTATCGATCCGGAAATACCGCAGACGATAGTGCTTTTCTCGAATATTCAATTAAATATATAATGCAATTTATAAAAAAATGGTTCCGTTCATAAGGCATTACCATTCAGTCATGGGAAAAAATCAAAATCAGCTGTTTGTAAAACCTGCCGCCATCTTTAACGACAAGGTAAATTTGCAGGCCTAGGCCAGAAGAGTTGTATGAAATTATATTACAGTCCCCTCGAGGTGCTGCACCCGAAAAATAATATAATATTTAATATAATAATATACAATATTCCACTACATGATATTTGAAGAATATTACATGTTCAAAATTTTCAAGGTTCCACCTTCACCTATTAATAAGGTTTATTTCTAAAAGCATATTAGCTAAAACATTAAAACCTTAATCCAAATACCAGGTACGGAAAAAAGACAAATGGTAATAATTAATATGGCTCCCGGGCCGCAATTCTGCGGGCGAAAATCTTCTAAAAACTACCCCAGCTTTCCAAGTTTATTAGGCGTCAAGCGTGAGTTGAAGTGTCGGAAATAAGAAAAACAAAATATTGCAATTGAATGACGTACCTTCGGAATCCTTTAGGGTGCTAGTTCGATTCGCACTTGACATTTATTATTTTTTCACGCTACTGTCCGGAAATGTGACAAAAGATGGTCAAAATCCAAGCTGGAAAGTAAGCATTTGCTGTAGTACTGAACCACCACTACAGCAATGTTATTGTAGCGATGAAATGTCATTAGTTAGAAAGTAAATTGTCCAGTTATGTCATTGCATTCATTAAAAACATTAAAAGGTCTTTTTTTGGCACAACTTTATGTTTCAAAAATAAAATAAGGTTGTTTATCGGGTTAACTACCTGTTTTAAAAAAAAAGAAACGTCAAAACCATTTATTCATCCTTAAGACGTTTTTAATTTTTAGCCGTTTGTGGTTTTCTATCAAAAACGCCTCTAAGTAATGAGTCGGTTTGAAGCAAACAACAGAAAAACGCTTCTTGAAAGTGAAAAAAAAAAGTAAAAAGGCGGGAATGGAATACTGAATTGGATATTCTATTAAAGCATTTGTATTATTATGACAAATGTTTTTTTTATTTCCTCACAGTAGTCGTGAAAAGCACTATGTAATATCTCGGCCGAAAGCGCTATAGTAGTACAGGAAAGATATGGTTGCATCAAACATTAATTTATAATAGGCTGATTTTTTTATTATTTATTCTTATTGAATATTTATATATAATATATGCAAAAATCCTACCAACTTTTCACCCGGAAGTAGTTAAATACTCGTAGGTAAAATAATATATGTATATAATTTTTTTGTATATTTTTATTTACAATGATATCAATTATTTTTATTTGTAAATATGACGATATTTAAGTCTTCTTTCTGTTTAAAGCGAAAGACAAGAAACCGTGTCCATGTATAACCACATAAATAACAAAATGTACGGCGCGGGCGATATATATCCTAATTCGTTAGAAACAAATAGTAATAATTGGTAGTTTGTTCTTACACATTTTAAATGACTTAGAAACGATATATTAATTAAAATCCTACAAGAAAAACGCTTGTAATATGTGTGTACATATTTGTGGCGGTTAGCGAATAACGATATTTTGTAGGATTTCATTGCGTAATTAATACTTGTATCATGATAAATCCGTTACACTAAAAATATTAGCTATTATTAATTATTTCCAATTCCCCATACAAGCCACCCGTAAAATGACTGTAGTATAGGTGGACTCGTATCTTCGAGGGCCTCCCCTGGCGGGTCGGCCCTCGAACTAACTCGATCCACCTATAGCTTACTTTCAAGCCTCTACAACAATGTACTATAACTGGCCGAAGAGTAAAGTTTTCGATATAATCATGTTGAAATCTTAGATCTTTAAAACCCGAATATGCTTCAAGCTGTTTGTCGGCTAAGCCAAAATAACTTCAGTGTTTCAGAGACACCTGGCAGCATCACGTTGAACCTCTTTATTTATACTTATGTAAGTCGTAATTAGAATTATGACACATACTGGGACAGTAACGTCGCCCAAACGTATATGTAGGTGCCGCCCTCACACCATTTTATTTTTAAACACTTAAAATACCCAAATTTTTCCGGTCCTTGTCTCCCATTAAATAAATAGATGGTCTCGCGTGCTGGTCCCGCGCGGCGTGACCCGGTCACGCTCCTGAAAGGCTGCACTTGGGCTACACAAACATCCTTTCAATGGAAAAACTGTGTCCCCAAAGAAGAGCAGTTTGCTGAGCGTTGGACTCAAGCGAGATGGTTACGTTTAGGTTCCCTTCTAAGATATAAAAAAATAAAATAAATAAATAAATATTTGGGGACAACTTTACACAAATCAACCTAGTCCCAAACTAAGCATAGCTTGTACTATGGGTACTAGGCGGCGATATACCTACTTATATACATAGAAAACACCTATAACTCAGTAACAAATAGTCGTGATAAACACACAAATAAATGCCCTTACCAGGATTCGAACTCGGGACCTCCTGCTTCGTAGGCAGGGTCACTACCAGCTGGGCTAGGAGGCCGTTAAATAGATAATAAATATTTGTGCGACAATCTCACACAAATCAACCTAGTCCCACAGTAAGCTCAATATGACTAGTATGTATGTATGTGTTTATGTATAGTGTAACTACATGTATGTATTTGGTTAAATATTTATTTAAATTTATGTTTTTTTTATCTATCTAGTAGGTTAGATTAGAATGTTTAATTATTTTATTATTATTACATTTATTGCCGTTTTGTACAGCCAGGTATGTCTACCAGTTCTAATTCTCCCTCAACTGCTCAAAGGTAGACTAGAAGAGATCACTTAAGGGATAAGTCCGCCTTTGTACAAATATTATATATTCTTTCTGTTGTATGTTTCTTTGTTGTAAAATTAACTATTATACTACTACAAGTAAAGACTTGGGTTGTGGGTACTAGGCGACGATATATACACGGTGCCCGTGAGCATTGCGAGAGACTTTAACAGTGTATTCATGATCATATTTAGAGAACAAAATGTCCTTTAAACTTTTCCGAAATTCGCCATAGTTTCAGAGTAAATACTACTTACAAAAAATTGCATTTTGAATTGTTTCTCAGTGTAAAATGATTTTTTGATGGCGATCTCACCGGTATGGGGCATAGTCTAGACATCTCTTATTGACTGATATCAAAGACCTAAGAAACACTTTGCATGGACTAGTTTTTACGAGAAAAAATGTAGCAATTTACTTTTTCCGTTACTTTTTTCTAATGACATTTACTTTTTATGTAGAACAGCATTCCAAAAAACTGAAAAAAAAAAATTAAAAAAAAAATTTTTTTTTGGCGTTTTACAACAAAAGTCATATAATGTTTTTTCATTCTTTTGACCTCAGAAATGCGTGGTTAAAATCTCTCGCAATGCTCACGGGCACGTTGTATAATAGATACATATCAATAGTTAAAAACATAATAAAACATACATAACTCAGGAACAAATATCCCTGTGCTGTAGTCTAATTATAAAATACATAAACAATACATTAAAAACAGAATCTTTCTCAAACATGACTCCAACACACAAAAAAATATTCAACCAATATAGAAGTTGTATTGGAATTACATCGGAATCATTTTCAAGCAAATTTTGCTATTTCTGATTCAGACGTTTTGGTGTCAGCTGTATGCATTGGAGTTGTATCGAAGTCGGATCGTGTCTATACGTGTTTTAAAGTTAGAATATGCCCCCGTGATAAGCACACAAATATATGCCCTGGCCGATTTTAATCCCGGACCTCCTGTTTTATAGGTAGGGTCAGTACCGACTAGGATAGGAGGCCGTTAAAATAAATTACAGATGTGTTTTACGCACACAACCGAGTGATGCGGAAAGCTAATGAGTTTCCTGTCACCCTCGTGAGAGCCAAACTGTGATTTCCCAACAACGAGAGTGATAAAGTATAAAGATGTAATGATTGTTAATATACTTAGGTAAATAAATATAACAGAGTAATCCTAATTATTTAACCAATGCATGTATGTATAACGGGAGCGTTGAGTAATATCGCTCAGAGCGTTTTGTTAAGAAAGAAAGAAAATATATTTTATTTAACGCCGCAAATATACACAAAAAACAAACTAAGTAATAAAACAACCCAAAGACGTCAAATAGGAGTCCCACTCAGCATGATGCCGCGGCAATTTAAACCATGGCGCTGGTTTTCAGTGGGGACCTGACTTATTACTACAGTCATTTTACGGGCCCTAAATATTTTATTTTATTCTGTTTTTTAGTATTGGTTGTTATAGCGGCAACAGAAATACATCATCTGTGAAAATTTCAACTGTCTAACTGTCACGGTTCATGAGATACACCCTGATGACAGATAAAAACAGCAAAAAAAACTTGTTTATTGTATGGGAGCCCCCTTAAATATTTATTATATTCTGTTTTTTAGTATTTGTTATTATAGCGGCAACAGAAATACATCATCTGTGAAAATTTCAACTGTATAACTATCACGGTTCATGAGATACAGCCTGGTGACAGACGGACAGACGGACAGCGGAATCTTAGTAATAGGGTCCCGTTTCTACCCTTTGGGTACGGTACCTTAAAACGACTATCATAACATAACGTCATCATAACGCCACATCGTGTGACCGTGACACTTTCTTTTTCTCTCATCAGCTCTATTAACTTGTTCCTGTCTTCCACTTACCCGTAATAACGTTAGTAATAAAACTGAACTATTAGCATATCCGACACGTTTTATAGCTGGCAATTAAACACGGGATGCGGTCACCGCCGCCGAGCCGGCGGGTGATTTTATAAGTTTGTAACGCAAGCGCAAGTAGTGTGGTAGGCATGTCCTTAAATTACGTCCGCGCCCGGGTATGTCTTTAAACTACGTCCAAAAGAGAGGTATGGGTATGGATACTGCGAATCATCTCGCTATGTGTAGTAGGGCACAGCACAGCGAATGTCATTTCACTGAAATCTGGAGTAGAGCCCGACTGGGGAAGTACCTCCACCTTACAGAAAACCACAACCAAGATGGAAATTGGAGGCGTAGAAGGAATAGGGAGCTAGATGAGCTAGTTGCTATGCCCAATCCCAATATAATAGGCGAGATCAAAGCCACACGATTCCGCTGCCTTGGACACCTGGAGAGGATGGGAGTGGATCGAGCTGTGAGAAGAGCGTACGTATGTGGGGCACCCAGGTGCAAAACGTTCGTGTGCATGCCCTAGATCTCTTTGCCCTTGGAGTACCAGACTGGCGTGACGTGGCACAGAATAGGGCAGAGTGGCGTTCTCTTGTGTCAGAGGCCAAGATCCGTTTTGGGTCACTAAGCCAGTGAAGTAAGTAAGTAATGTGTAAGCTATAAATGAAAAAGTCGAGGAAAGTGTGCCCGTAGAGGTAACTGCGCCTAGATATCGTTAAAACTTAAGGTGCGTTGGAATGAGACCGAACTAATTTTCACCCAGTTGGTTAGATTTCTGTGTTAATTTTTTTGCCTCATTATTGCAAGCATTTCTCGAAATGATAATTCTTGTTTCAAATAGGTATGAAGTGGACTTATTTTGAATACATATTTTTGATTATATCACATACGAAGCCGTTTTTGCTTTACATGTGTACAAAATCAGAGTTCGAAATTTATTTTAGCCGGAAAATATCGGGACGTTCGCGGTATGTGACTGGAGACTAGGTCCCGGAATCTATCCTATTAATTATATTAGCAAATCTGACCCCGATCTCGTTTTGTTAATATCAAACTGCTGAGGTAAACCCTAAACTATGTCCAGAAGAGAGGTATGGGTACTGCGAATGTCATCTCGCTATGTGTGATAGGGCACAGCACAGCGAATGTCATTTCGCTGAAATCTGGAGTAGAGCCCGACTGGGGAAGTACCTCCACCTTACAGAAAACCACAGTCAAATAGCACTAGACCCTACTCATAGTGTTGTGTTCCTGCTGGTGAGTAAGGTTGCCAAAGAGCTCAAAGAGGACCCAGTGTGTTGACGACGAGGGACCCCCCTCTTGTTCCTTTAGTCGTCGACACAGTGAATTCTCCTTTTTGTAAAGGGTCGGCAACGCGAAACACGTGTTCTAATAAACGAGGTATAACTGAAAAACACTGAGTTAAAAAAAGCTTGTAAAAATGCAACGGTACTAGACTAATATAAAAAGTGTCCCTGAACCAGTTGCAGCACTAACAGCGAGCTATCAGTGGCATCGCATCGGGTCGTTGAGCACGGTCGACCCACTAGCACCCGCTAGCTTACCTAATATGGGTTTACCTTTGAACTTTAGCAAAACGGAGATGACAAAAAAAGAGATGGACGAAGTCCTCCGTACAAACATGGGTCCCAAAAACGGTTCCGACCCTTAACTTCTATCCCGGCTTTTTATGGGCCTTGAGACATGGGATATTTACCCAGCGTAGCGTATTCAAATCTCAGCTTGCCTATGTTTCATGCAATAAATCACTATTATACAATTTAACTACACCATAAATCACCTTTTACATATAAATCCGATAACTATAGTTATCTCGCTTAAGTCATGGATATTGATAACCATAAAATTCGACAGATTTACATTCTGAGAAGCTGAGGGCTGCCAACATCGATTTAAGCAAGGTTATACAGGGTATGTAGGGTATGATTTAACCGATCACCAAATAAATATTAAGTCTATGACCTATTTAATAACTTAATAAGATTGTCCACTAGAATAATAGATCTGCCTTCAAAATTGTACCTAAACCAAATACTACCAGTTAATATCAAAACGATTAACAAAAAAAAAAACACTTAAAATTTCCGGGAAATTTTATGTATCACCAAAATATCTGATCTGGAGATCAGAACAATATGAAAATGATTACTTACCTAAAAACATATTGGTAAAATAAATTGCTCCATCTTTAGAAGTCGGTTCTTACAAACAAAGTGTTAGGTGAACTTTGAACTAAGTGCGAACGACTATTCTGGCAGTACAAATCTGGCGATTAAAGTTTTATCAACCGACTTCAAGATTTCGAAGGAGGAGGTTATCAATTCGTCGGGATCTTTGTTTTTTTTTTAATGTATTTTTACCGATTATTTGAAGACGGCTGGACCGATTTAGAAAATTCTTTTTTTGTTTGAAATAGTATACTTCAGAGTTGGTCCCATTATAACCAGGTCAGGATCTGATGATGGGATCCTGGATAAATCGAGGGAACTCTTCAACTACTATAGGCTCGAGCATTTGCTTTTGGAAAGGTGGATGCTAAGTGAAGTCGGTTCTTTTTTGTTTAAAATTACTTTAGATACAAATATTCAATAATTTGGCGTTTCAAAGCTGGAGACCGTTTCGATTAAAATGGTCACAGATATATTTGTTGAAGGCAGATATTATAATTAGGGGATACAAATTAGGTGGCAAATATAAATTTTGGTGGCAGAAAATATAGTTGATAATAGTGGTGATCCGTTTAAAGGCATAATTGGTATCGTTGTGACTAAGAAGAAGTAGGAGAATTTTTTTTTGGTGGGGATTTTTTTTTGTATGGGACACCTCGTCCCAGCCGGCCGACCCTCCATACAAAACAATTTTTTTTTCCGCGTGTTTTTTTCTAAATTCTTCATATTAATACGATACCAGTTATGCCCTGAAAGAGATCACCAGCATTATTGTTACACCCTGTATATATTACATCCATGACTTATAGGTAGAGTCCGAATAAGCTAACTGCAACATCTGACTGCTACCACAAACGTCAATTATAGGGTAATAACCCAAGACCCCGCATAGCCGGGCGACCCCCGCTGCCACGCTCGAAGTAATTTCACCCTATAGTGAGACACTAATTTATTGTAAGTGACAGTAAACTTAGTACGTCTCCATGGTAACCATTAATATCTGACTCTCTCTCACGCCCCACGGAACAATGGCGCGTTCCCTGTCTAGCATTGCTTGTTCCCCTCCCGCACCCCTTCTTTTTGGCAGCTCAGGTTTCAAAGAAATAACGCGCTAAGCGGAGTATAGAGATATCTTGTATATTATGGTTTCGTACCATAATGGTAAAAAGGAACCCTTATGGTACGACTTTGTCTGTCCATCCGTCTGATTTTACCATAATAGTGTTCTCTAGTTAAATGATCATAATCTCATTCCACTAAACCCGGACGAACTCCATAACAGTTATAACTTACCTCGGATGAGTGATAAATGATAATCGCTATTCTCTCAGAAAACATCTCTAATGGTTCTTCTGGAAGTAATCGAAGAAGTTTGTATCGTTTACTGCGCATTAGGAGTGCACCGGGGACGCGTCGATCGGCTCTCTCAAGCGAATTAGGTTTTTCTACTGACAAGATGACCCCTTTATCCCCTGGGTCCGGGGCTGTCACGTTTTAAGAGCGAAAAATAGATAAGAGCGCAACCATCCTATCTGTAAAACAAAGGGAAATATGTCAGTTGCTTAGCAAAAAATATTGCTGCGCTTACCGCGTCAAATGGCGGTATCGGTACATAAATTGCCTCTTATCACATGGGCTATATTTTTTAATATAAACCATATTTTTTGTATTTGAAAAAAATTATGTGATTTCAACCCATTATCGGACTAGGAAGGAAAAAAAGTGTCCCATTTTTTTTTCATTTCATTCTTATTGCCGTTAATTTCTATACAAATTTTGTTACTTCCATTTCGTCACCTAAATGGCAAAAGTAACAAAATTTGTATAGAAATTAATATAATCAATACTTTAATATACCATCATGATAACATTGTTAAAACATAATATAAACAATGAAATGACAATCATCTTATATTATAATATAGCAAACATTATATATTTTAAAAATAAATTACAACTCTAATTATTATAAATTACAAATTAATATTATTTTTCTCCTATTAAGATCGATAGAGCTCGCGATTCTGAGGAGTAATCACATATTTTTTTCAAATTAAAAAAATTGGTTTCTATATATTTAAAAAAAATTGGCCACCTACTTACTACTCATACGTTCTTGGTTCAAAGCCCTTGATGGTTTGCGTGATTTCATTTGTTGGTATCTAATAACTTAATTGCACATAATTACAATTGAGTTACACAAATTACTGGCACTTACAACGCCATCACATCGGGCATTTAAAAAAATTGAAAATAAATAATGTATTAGTCGCCTCATTAGAATATTTTAGTTATTATCATATTTATCATTCATCATTATTCAAGAAATATAAATATGGTTAATAACAAATTACTAAATGTGAGAAAATCCATGATGTGGGCTGAAAAGTACGAGAACTAGTACAGTCAAATATACAGGATGCTTTTTCAACAATTAGCTATATTGTACGATTTTTTTATGGGACCAACACAAAATTCCAAAAAAATTTGGTCTCCTCATAGAAAACGTCGACATCCGATCGGCCAAAATGTATGAAATAGCCAAAATATTTTATTTTATTTAAAAATATATATATATGTTTATTATAAATAAAAAACACATTTTTTACATTATAAGCTTAGTATAATCTCAATTTATAGAGATTTTTTGCCAAGCGAGAAAGTAGTTCTAGTAGCATTACATAATATATGATAATTATTTTTAAGTTCAAATAGTGTTTTCTTAATTAAATTATATTTTTAACAAATTAACTATGTATTCGGACTTATATTTCGGAGTTGGTTCAATAGACACTGAACACAGTATGGTTAGAACTAATCACCTCGCATAATATGGTTAGTTGTTGAAAAAAAAACGCTCTGTATAGGTATACACCGTGGGCACGTATAACCCGACAGATCTTAACCACGAATTTCTGAGACCAAAATAAGGAAAAAATATATTAAAGAATAAATAATAGTGACTTTAGGTCAAGTTCGCCAAAAAATAAATTTTTTTTTCTATTTTTTGAATGTTTATTGCACATGAAAAGTAAATGTTATTAATAAAATTATCGCATAAAACAAATTGGTACATTTTTTTTTTTTAATTTCGTTTCTGCATAATTTTCCTTGTCACTTTGATATCTGTCAATAAGGACGTGTAAACTATGCACAATAGTGGCAACAATGCCATCAGAAAGGCGTTTTGTGCTGAGTGATAATAAAAAGTGTATTTTCAACCGACTTCAAGATTTCGAAGGAGGAGGTTATCAATTCGTCAGGATCTTTGTTTTTGCTATTTTTTTTTTATTTTTTTTTATGTATGTTCACCGATTATTCGAAGACGGCTGGACCGATTTGGAAAATTCTTTTTTTGTTTGAAAGCGTATACTTCACAGTTGGTCCCATTGTAACCATGTCAGGATCTGATTATGGGATCCTGGAGAAATCGAGGGAACTCTTCAACTATTATAGGCACACCTGTAGTGATTTGAGTATTTTTTACAGCAGCTCGAGCATTTGGTGTTGGAAAGGTGGATGCTTAGTGAAGTCGGTTCTTTTTTGTTTAAAATTATTTTTAAATTGGTATTAACTCTGAAACTAGGCGTATTCCAGAAAAGTTTATAGGACATTTTAGTATCTAAATATGATAGGAATACACTGTTAAAATCTGTCTAGTTATAAGGTCCCACGGTGTATAATAAGGTATATGTGGTTAGAGAATCGACGGTTGGTTTTTTCGACGTTCGACTATTATAGATATTAAGTTTTGATTACGATTAATTACTAGTAGTCCGCCTCGAACTCAGAACTCGCGAATTCCTTGCAAACGAGATGACCAATATAACAAGACCCATATGATGATTTTTTCGCGTCTACTAGCTCCATGACCCCTTGGTCGATCCTGCTCATATACGAACTCTCAAATTATATGTATCTCTGCTATAACCCCAACAAGTTTCATGAAGATCAGAAAAGCGTTACTAAAGTTATCGCGGAACAAACTCTCAAAATCAAAAAGCCATCGAAATGCTGAGACGTCCCACTAGCCAGAAGTTGTTTGTAAGAACTCACTTCGCTCGTTCGATTATGACTTCAGAGGAGTCAAGTTGAGGAAGAAAACATCTTTTTTGAAATTATATTTTTAAAATATACTACAATAGAAACTAAACTAAATAACTCCAGTGAAAACTGAAAACATACAAGTAATGGTTTAGACCACGAGATAGGTCTATTTTTAAGAAGATAATGTAAGGAATTATGAATGAATGTAATGCCCTGTCGAGTCTATACAAACACTACTAATACAGTATGGTGTAGTAATGGGTGTAGTACGTACCTATGTCGTATATCGTAGTACTTAAACTATCTACATATGAAAAACATATTCGCCTTGTCACTCCTATGATCAGACAATAACATTTTTTTAAACCTTTACTTGGTTGTATTTTTTGTATACTCGTACTACACAACCATGGCCAAATATATTATGTACTTACAAAAAACATTAAGATGAATTAAGTAGCCAATCGAATTACTTAAGATTGAAAAAATATATTAAAAAAAAAAATTGCGTGAAAATAAAAATTAAAAAATGTTTTTTTTTTTTTTCACTTCTTTTTAAAATTAAACCTATAGCAATAAAATTAAAGTAAATACTTACAAAGGGTCGTGTACAGTAAAAACAGTTAATTCACACCACTTTACTATTTACACACAAACACTAGAATTAAATCTAACACCTAATTCCCGTCTCCACAACGAAACATATTGTGCACTATGTCGGCAGTTCGCGTTTCACAACCACAGCCATATTTGATATTAAAAAAAAATAGTCTTGAAAATTGAACTGTTTGAATTTCGAACACGCCTTGATTCCGCTTATTATTTTTTAATTTTTATTTTTCTACGCGAGATGGTCGAACCCGGTTGGGCAGATTGGCGCGCGCAACCCGTGCCTCCCGTGAGCGAACTTCAAGTCACTAGGATGCGCGCGCATTGCACAAAAATGGCCGACTTCACAGCGTTCTGTGACCTCATTTTGGGCGATGAATTATTTTCGAGAGTGCACGCATCCTCATTTGTATGTTTTATTTGTCATTAAATGGCTAATGTGTATATTTTTCATTTAGAATGCGGTAGTCGTATTTTAGTGGTCGTTTACACGCATTTTTTTTTGCTTTAGTCCTATATTTTACCTTATAAGCGGAGTATGAGGGTACAGTGGGGCTTACATCCCTAGGGAGTACCTAAACCTTTTTTTTTAAACTCTAATTTTTTTACACACAAAAAGGCTTATGGTTTTTTCCAAGTGGCTTGAGCCTACTCCAAAAAGGTTGGGAATCTCGGACAGAGTTAATTTATGATCGCAAAAAAGTTGACCTAATAAAACAACCTGACCGGGTATGATGTGGATGACTACACAGTGAAGGGATATATATATATATCCCTTCACTATATTTTATAGCAGTACGAGAAGCCCTTTTTTTTAAACGGGTTTAAATGAGATACTATTTTTCATAAATTTTAAGATAAATAGTTTTGAAGTTATTTAACAAAAATGCGAACAATGACCACCCCCGTCCCCCTATCTCTGTAAACAACTGCTGAGCTTAAAATAATAAAAAATACACCTACCGCAATTAATTTTATACTTTACCTATTGGTTACAAAAATAATTAGGCAAACGTTAGTCAGAATTAAGAACAAAAAACAACTTATTTTTTTGTGATGTTTAAATTAAATAAAGATTTTTTTTGTGGTGGTTAGATAATCAAGTCGAGAATCTAGTACAATCACGTCTGAAAATATGGATATATTTAATTTAACAAAAATGTGTAGCCACGACTCTATTACTAGGGCTTAAAGTTTTGGATACATGTTATTGTCACATTAATTGTATCCATATTTTAAGACGTGACGGTACGGAACTCTCGGGGTGCGCGTGCGACACGCATTTGGCCGGTTTTTTATAACCTTATCCGTAAAAAATACAAAAGTTAAACTTTTGCATTTATGTTTTGTCTAATATTCAACAATGATTTAGTGATCTCAAGCCCGCCAAATAAGCATGCGGGAGTGGATAAAGGCTGCCCTTGATATGCTTTTTTTTTATTTTATCGTATGGCCATATATCACTGGATATATAAGTAGATACTAACTATTAGATAGGCATTTATTCCCTGGGGTAGTAGTAGTGGGTAAACAGATGATGAAAAAAATCCAGTGATTGCTGCGAGGCCCAGATAGGACAGTGCAGCTGCCAAGTTTGTTACTCTTTTAGCACCACCCAGGGATCACGTGTAGGGTTGTCAAAGGTATTTCCTACGGACGCAGAGTAACATTAATCCTTTTAATCTTGATATGCCTTCCATTAATCTTGATATGCTGAATAACCTTTACAGCAAGCTGGTTCTTGAGTGACCTCGTAGTATGCAGGTGGGGTGATGATATCCGTAAGGTGAGTACGGATTGAATGAGGAGAACTGAAGATGCTTAATGGCGTACCATTGGAGATGTCTATGTCTGTCTAGATTGTCTAGCAGTGGAGGGCATGATGATTATGATATCAGACGAAGCAACGGTGCCACGCAGTTACTAGGCTAATCGAATAAGGTCCATAAAAAGTATTTTGAGGAATTCATTACGAGAATAACTGAAAAAGGAGCAAACATTTCGCAGTTTTTTTGCTGCCAAAAGTTATACACACTTCCTGAGATTAGGGAAACTTGGATTACACGAATTTAGGACCAAACGAAGGTATTAAAACGATTTCCAGGTTGCTGGAAATTTATTCTTTGAAAAAATCTAATTTGATTGGCCTATACGTAGCCTAAATCAAATTAGTTTTATTTAGTAAGTATTTCTTTTACGGTTTCTGAATTTGTAGCTCTGTGTCTTGGTAGTAATACTGCGATGTTGTGTAGAACTTATGCAACTAACATGTGGAACTTCGTTAGCGCGATATAGGTCTTGTATGAGCGCTTCATATAAGTTGCACTCCTACTATGAAGTTCACAAAAGCGGTGCAACTTCGTCGCCATCTACAGGTATAACAACAATACTGGTAATCCGTTTACGGGCATAATTGGTATCGTGTTGCGACTAAGGAAAAGTAGAAAAAATTTTTGGTATGGGTCATGTCATCCCAGCCGCCACCTTCCATACAAAAGCATTTTTTTGTGTGAACAATTTTTTTTTCTTAGTTTTTCATATTTAGAATATGATACCAATTATGTCCCTTAAACGGAGCCAGCATTCTTGTTACACCTTGTATGGGAATTGTGGCGCGACACTAAAATTAGACAGCTGACAGAGAGGCCACATGCCCAATGTGTAACGGGCATAAGATCCCTTACCCAACGTCGAATAAGTACGGCTCTGTAATAATGCGGACGTGTAAAGTTCACCGTTATATGTTTGCGTCGCAGAAGTAGGTCATACAATTATTTGTTTTTTAACAGTAAATAGGGCAACGCATGGAGTTACTGGCGTCCATAGAGTACGTGATGGCTTACGATCAGGTAGGCTTTATTTGTTTGCCACTGGCAGGGTATAATACTCGATCATCAAACACATATGTTTATCCTATTTGTAAATATAAAAATGTTTTTTTTTTCATTGTATTTTTTATTTGTAAGCACGTGACATTGTTTCATACATACCCTTGGTCTTCGTTCCAAAGAAGACCATTAACCCGGCCCCAGGAGAGGCAGAGTCATCTTCTCTGCATTCCACTGGGGTAACTCCTGTCCGGCGCGTCCTAGCCGCGGGGGTGGGCGCCCCACATCTCAGTAGGCCGGGGTGTATGGGTGGCGGAGTTCGGACAGGGACCCAGCCCCGCGGGGTATAGCGCGGAACCCGAGCCCAGGGTCACGGGTGAAGACCACAACGGCTGCGAAGGCGGAGGTGACGGACACCAGTACGGCTGAGCAGGCGGAGGAGGCATCAATTCCCCATTGGCAAGCTGCCCTCACGTATTGAGACAGGTTCCCAGTGGAATGGCCGCTAGGCAAACACAATGGAGATGGACACTCCATTATCAAACCCCACCGCTAGGGCTCTTAGCGAGGCCTGGGGGTCTGCTGCGTGCTCAGGATGGAGTAGGCAGAAGGGACGGTAGCGGCAGAACCCCAAAAGGTCAACGGTAGCGCCCAGGTACTCCAGGAGGACTACATCCTTGGCGTCTGGTGGCAGCCGGCCGTAAAACTCAAGCCAAAACACTTCTCCTAGTCATGAAAAAGTCACAAAAAGAATCGAGTATAAATGATAGGGGGACTCCCTAGCCCTAGTCTTAAGCGACGGCATCAAGAATATGGAAGCAGAAAATACTAGGGCGTTCCCCAAAAGCGACGGAAGAGGCACTGAGCCTACATCCCAAAACCAAGTAGTAGACAATAACTTTCAAGAACGTATAGTGGAGTTTGACCGGATGAGTGACAGACTTATGTCCATAAAATTCGCCTTAGACGGTCAACCATGCATGAATGTGATAAGCGCATACGCCCCGCAAGTTGGTCGCCCAAGCACTGAGAAACAAACCTTTTGGGATGACATGTATGACTTGCTCCAGTCACTACCACCAGACGAGTCAATCTACATAGGCGCGGACTTAAACGGTCATGTAGGAAGCACAACAAACTCGTACCATAGAGTACACGGAAACCGAAGAAGAAGGATACGGAACCCTTAACCCAGAGGGTGAAGCCATTTTACAGTTCGCTTCAACGTACGACCTAGCCATCGTCAACACTTTTTTCACAAAAGCAGAACAACACCTTGTAACCTACAAGAGTGGAGGCAACAACACGAAAATAGATTATATACTAGTGAACCGAGCAAATTTAAGGCTGTCTAGAGACTGTAAGGTGATTCCCGGGGAACCCCTAACATCACAACACAGAATCCTGGTTGCCGAATTCCTTATGAGAAAACCTGTAAAAGTGAAAAAAGATAGAACACCAAAAATACGTTGGCATAGACTTGAGCGAGAAGAAGGACACCAACTCTGTAGCGAAATCGCAGACCTACCTACCTACTATTAATGATGAAGGTAGCGTCGACACCATGTGAGAAGCCTTCGAAGGTTTGTGCAACGAGAAAGCAACCGAACATCTGGGCATATCAAAAGGACCTTTAAGTAACAACAAGGAAACGAGCTGGTGGAGCGAAGACGTAAAACTAAAAATCAAGCAGAAAAAAGTTCTCTTTAAGCTGTGGCAACAAACAAACAACGATGGGGATAAGAATGCGTACAAAGAAGCAAAAAAGGAGGCGAAGCGCGCCGTGGCGCAGGCGAAAGCAAGTTGCGACAATGATATCTACGCGAAACTGGAAGCGGCTACCAACGACAGGGAACTTTTCAAGATAGCTAGACTCAGAAACAACAACAGCAAGGACCTGAAAACCGTTAAGTACATTAAGAATGAAAGTGGCCAGCTACTCACCTCAGATAAAGACATCCAACAAAGATGGAGGGAATACTACTCTCATATCCTAAATGAAACATACCCCCCCCCCGCAAACAGCCTATCCAACTAATACCTGAAACAGTAGGACCGATTCCGTACATAACACCAGCCGAAGTACAGTCGAGGACAAAGAGATGTATACACTTTTGGACCTTATTACAACGCAATAAGGTCCAAAAGTGTATACATCTCTTTGTCCTCGACTGTACAAGCAGCTGTTAAGGCAATGGCAAACAACAAAGCTACGGGACCCGATAATATCCCTGCCGAGTTGTGGAAGAAATTAGGACTGGATGATATAGCATTCCTGACCAACATGTTTAATAAAATTCTGGCCAATGGCATTCCGAAGGCGTGGAGGAAAAGCTACCTGGTCCCATTCTACAAAAATAAGGGAGATGTTAGGTTGTGTGGAAATCACCGCGCAATTAAATTAATATCGCACACCCTTAAAATTTGGGAACGAGTAGTGACTCCTGTTCACTGCTTGGACTCACAGAGGTCACAGAAAACCAGTGCGGTTTCACCGCAGGAAAGTCGACCACTGACGCCATCCATACCATAAGAATCTTAATGGAAAAGTACCGGGACAGAAAGACTGATCTACATATGGTGTTCATCGACCTAGAGAAAGCCTTCGACCAAGTTCCAAAAGACTTAATCTGGCGGGCATTACGAGCACATAACGTACCAGAGTACTACATCAGCGTTGTCAAAGACATGTACAAGGACGTGACAACAAGAGTATATTGCCCGGCTGGTGTAAGTGATGAATTCGAAGTTAAGGTTGGTGTTCACCAGGGCTCAGCGCTGAGTACCCTGCTCTTTAATCTAGTAATAAACCATCTAACCGCCAAGCTGCAACGGCCGCCCCTCTGGGACCTGCTTTACGTTGACGATATAGCACTCATCAGCGAAAATGCAGAAGACCTACAGCAAATACTAGAGCAATGGAGTAGCTTCAGGGTAAAATCAATCCAAGAGAAGCTAGTGGAAGGTCGTCTTAGATGGTACGGGCATGTAATGCGTCGCCCACCCGAACACATGACCCGACAAGTACTCGAAATGTTTCCGGCACCAAAAAGAGGAAGAGGAAGACCCCTCCAAACATGGATAGCCACCATAAATAAGGACATGAAGGATGCAAATGTCACATCTGAGACAACCCGGGACAAAGCGTCCTGGCGAAGAAGGACTAGGAGAGCCGACCCCAAATGATGGGATAAGGCTAGGCGGAGAGAGAGTGACATTGTTTTTTTTTTTTTTTTTTATACTACGACGGTGGCAAACAAGCATACGGCCTGCCTGATGGTAAGCAGCTACCGTAACCTATGGACGCCTGTAACTCGACAGGAGTCACATGCGCGTTGCCGACCCTTTACAAAAAGGAGGATTCACTGTGTTGACGGCTAAAGGAACAAGAGGGTCCCTCATCGTCAACACACTGGGTCCTCTTTGAGCTCTTTGGCAACCTTACTCACCAGCAGGAACACAACACTATGAGTAGGGTCAAGTGCTATTTGGCTGTGGTTTTCTGTAAGGTGGAGGTACTTCCCCAGTCGGGCTCTGCTCCAGATTTGAGCGAGATGACATTCACTGAACGTGCCCTACCACATTAAGCGAGATTCCATTCGCAGTGCCCATGCCTCTCTTTTTGGCATAGTTAAAGGACATACCCAAGTCCGGACGTAGTTTAAGGACATACCCCGGGTCCATACATTTGTATTGTAAATAGTGCTTGTATGACGATCTTTTAGTGAAATCGTTTTGTTTTATCAAGTGTAAAATAATATGTCTTTTTATCAAACGAGCGGAGCGTAAGCGAAGTGAAGTTCTTACAAACAACTTGTGGCTACTGGGACGTCTCGGCATTTCAATGGCTTTTTGGTTTTGAGAGTTTGTTCCGCGATAACTTTAGTAACGTTTTTCTGATCTTTATGAAATTTGTTGGGGTTGTAGCAGAGATACATATAATTTGAGAGTTCGTATATGAGCAGGATCGGTCAACGGGTTACGGAGCTAGAAGGCGCGAAAAAATCATCACATGCATGGGTCTTGTTATATTGGTCAGCTTGTTTGCACGTAAATCGCGAATTCTCAGTTCGAAGCGGACTACTAGTTACTACAAGAAATTTAATCTAATCTAACACATATAATTGTGCAAATAAGGTGTTGTACCTAACACCGATGTCAAGCTTACATGGTTATTAATATTACTAGTAGTCCGCTACGAACTCAGAACTCGCGATTTCCTTGCATACGAGATGACCAATATAACAAGGCCCTTATGATGATTTTTTCGCGCCTTCTAGTTCCATAACCCCTTGGTCGATCCTGCTCAAATTGACGATCAGAAAAGCGTTACTAAAGTTATCGCGGAACAAACTTTCAAAATCAAAAAGCCATCAAAATGCCGACACGTCCCAGTAGCCAGAAGTTGTTTGTAACAACTTGCTTCGCTTACGCTCCGCTCGTTCGATAAATTGGTTGGTACTATTCATCATCATCCTAATTTTAAGAGCCTGGCTCTTGTCGGTGGAGTAATCGCCATTCCGTTCTGTTCTCTGCTAATTCTTTTAGCTCTTGATACGTCATGACGTTGGCTTTTTCTTTGGCTCGACTTCGTCTTCTTTGGCCTCTTCATTGTCCCTTCAATAACAGATGCCTGCTTTTTTTTTCATTTATTAAGGAGCTTTTTCGATAAACGAATATGTCGCCCCATTGAGACTTAAATAACAGAGTTTGAAAAATTACTATAATAACAATTTAAATCACATATTTCTGTCCTTTTTTTTAAAATCTTTATTTAATTTACAAAGGGGTTTTATCACACAGTGAATATGCCACCCCCGTTAACAATCCAAAATATTACCTAAATCCTAACCTTAGACTAAATCTATATATATAAACGTAAAAGTCCTGACTGACTGACTGACTGACTGACTCACTTAAATCAACGCCCAGCCCGAACCGTTGGACCTAGAGAGCTGAATTTTTCATAATAGGTTGTTTTTATAACGTTAGTATCCACTAAGAAGGGGTTTCTCTAAATTCATCCCCTAAGGGGGTAAAAAGGGGGTTGAAAATTTGTATGGGTGGGGTTTAAAATTTTGAGTTAGAGATTTGAAACTTCGTACGTTTACTAATAATTAAAAAACAATAAAAGTTATTTCAGCGTTTTTAAAAATTCAATCTCTAACAGGGTAAAAAAGGGGTTGAAAGTTTGTATAGCTATAAGTATAAATAGATTAAGAAGATGGCTCGGGGATTAAGAAAAATTAGTTAAGAAGATAAAATTGGATATGAAACTCTGTATGAGGAACCGTATTATATGCGGACGAAGTCGCGGGCGGAAAGCTAGTTATTCATAATTACAGTATTTTTGAATATAGTTTACACAGCGCCCTGGCCTCATCAGACAACGGCGCTGCCAGAATACTGTTACAACTACCTACATTCATAGACATTAGATATGTCATTTCAAGTCGCTGAGCCTCATTGCGGACACATTCCATTAGCACGTGTTGGACATCTTCTACCTTATCACACACGGGGCAGTTCGGTGACTCGGTTAAACCCATTAAACATTTAAATTTATTTGACGGAATATGTCCGGAACGAAGCCGACGAGTGATACAACCTCTCTTCTATGAAGACGATGTTTGTCGAACCAAGGGAACCGCGGAAGCTGACACTGTATTGTTTTATACCAGATTCCTTTTATGAGAGACCGTTCATCAAAATATTCTTTCCACGCGTTTCTACAACTAATCTTGGCCTCGCTTAGTACCTCACTGTATAACGGTAAACAATGATAAACCTTCAGTGTATACCTTCAGTTATAGCTAGCTTTGCCGCCCGGTCAGCCTCCTCGTTTCCCTTAATACCGATATGGGAGGGTATCCATTGAAGGATTACCTCCCTGTTTGATGCTCGAATTTTGCAGATGGATTCCAGAATGCTATAGGCTATCGGATGCCCTCGACTACTCGAGGGTAACCGAGCCAAATGCGAAAGGGCACTTTTAGAATCTGACAAGATAACACAGTTGTTGCTGTTTACGGATTTTAAATACGGCAACGCGTCGGCTATAGCAATAAGCTCACATTACTGATATCGCAGTTTGTGTATTAAATTCAACATGAATGCCTAGTTGCTGATCATAGAAAGCCGCCCCGCAACCATCTTTCTCCTTGGAACCATCAGTGAAGATTACATAATGCGAGCGGTACCTACTTAACAAGAAATCTTGACATTAATTGTATAGGTTATCTTTGCGTACGTGTTTTTTTGCTGATTCCAGACCATCAATAGATACATTTATATTAGTGGTTATATCGTAGCTGCTAATCCAATTGTTCAACGAATACAAAGTCAACCTTGAAAAAGAGTGAATGCGATAGGTAGGTACTGTATTGGTTATAGGTTTTAATCAACAATGGTATTTTCTTTTTCCTTCAGTACCTATTTTGACATGATTGGCTTAACTCCTCTAATACCTGTATAGTGACATTATTTTCAAATGATCTAGCTCTTAAATAAAATTTAGCAGCTAAATATTTCCTACGAACGGCGAGTGGTTTAAGGCACAACTCACTTTCCATGACATGGGTTGGAGAACTTCGTATGAAACCGCCTATCACCCGCATAGCCTGCTTTTGTACTTTATCCAACTTATATAAATGAGTGTTAGCACTAATATCATATAAGAAACAGCCGTAATCTAATCTGCTGCGTAAAATAGATATGTATAAGCGCCTCAGATGAGTAGGATGAATACCCCATTTCGAGCCAGCTAAAACTTTGAAAATATTCAAAAACTTTTCAGTTTTACAGCGAGTTTCATTTATATGTCTAGTCCACTTTAGGTTCCTATCCAACCACATACCTAAATATTTCACGCTATCAACCTGCCGAATTGTGCTATTATCTATATGAAGTTTTACCCTGTATTTATTTATATCTGGGGGCACGGCAGTGCCCCCGCCAAGTCGAGCGCGAAGCAAACACTGCCGTACCATCCTTTACTGGAACCATTTCGCCGCATTTTCAGGCCCCTATTTGAGAACTTTTGGATAAGACCAGAACGCAGAAATTTTCGTCATCCAGTAAGCTATAATCACATACTTAAAATCCAAAATTTCAAGTCTGTAGGTCATTTAGTTCCGAAGTTAAGCGAAAGCAAAGTTTCGCATTTATGACACTCACTCACTCATGATCATAAAAATAGAACTAGTACTTCCCATAAACACAGAGAGCTGAAATTTGGTACAGGGTTAGGGTTTAATAGCCACATAAAGGGAAATTATAAAAACTAGGATGGATAATCGAAGATCTGGAGTACCTGGTGACCCTGATTAGAAAACACAAGAGCCCAACCAAACTATTAGAGATATATCTATACCGCCTTTACAAAAAATATTCAACTTGGTGGGCCGCTTCATTTGATGTCAAAAATCGAAGGTCTGAAGTATCTGATGAAGAACCCTCAGCTGGTCTCAGCTGTATTAGAGATATGGTAATGCCCCCTTCTACTATTGGTACATAAAAAAATCGATTGTCATTGCAAAAATCCAGCGTAGTGGGACACATCTTCTAATTGAAATTTAATCTAGCCTATAGCGTCCCACTGCTGGGCGAATGCCTCCCCTTCTGCTTTTAATACGCATATGTAACACCTAGAAGTGATCACTACTAACCCCATCTAGAAGCGAGTAGAATAACTACTATACCACAACAGAAGTGACCACTACTAACGCCATCCAGAAGCGCGTAGAGTTACTACACTAGTGACTTGATTCACCTCTAGATGGCGTTGTGCATAGAGTTAGAAGGCGCTAACGGTAGTTCAATGTAGAATCCCTATACTTCGTTTTATTTGAGATTAGAAATACGTTGACAGAACAATGTACAGGGTACTTTATTAGGCACGATAAATGTCACAACTGTCAAAGTGCCTACGCCGTCATTAAACATACTTGAATATATTTGTATTTATAGTAAAGCCATGCCTACGTATTTGTAATGTTATATTGAGTATTTAACAATATTTTGGTAGTTGTTATATGCACTAAATATTTTATTTTTTATCATTGTTAATGTTCTTGTGAATGTTGCACAATAAAATACCTAGAGATAGAGAGGTTCGCAACGGATGGTTCAATTTTTAAATATTTTCTCGCGTCATCTGTCATTAGTATCTCTCAGCCATACCTGGATAGTTTTTAATGTTTAAAGCTTATTCTGATTCTTATGTAAGTAAAGGTATTTGCTGGCTCTATTATTGTGCGTTTGGTTGGAGGGTTATGGAGCAATCAGAGGCAGGCCCGAGTGGCATACAACAAGAAAAGCCACCTTGTAGTCCACCAAATATTTTACCATCACCTAAGACAGTTGCTTTATTTTTTATATAATATTATTATTATTAAAAAAATATATATATAGGACAATCTTACACAAATCGACCTAGGCCCACGGTAAGCTCATTAAGGCTTGTATTATGGGTACTAGACGACGATATATATAATAGATAAATATGGATAAATACTTAAATACATAGAAAACATCCATAACTCGGGAACAAATATCTGTGATAAACACACAAATAAATGCCCTGACCAGGATTCGAACCCGGGACCTCCTGCTTCATAGGCAGTGTTACTACCGACTAGTCTAGGAGGCCATTCAAAAAAACTATTAAATAACGTTTAGACGCATTTTAATTTACGAAGATTGATTAATAAGTGCATATTATGATTGTCAATTAAATATTTTTTTATCATCTTTTAGAACGTACGTGCGTCACTGTCAGGTCAGATTTTCATTTTTCATGTGTCTCTAACGTTGGCATACAAAATCTAAAACGAAATTGTGTATTTATTGTTGTGTTGGATTATTTAATCTGCAAATTGTTATTATTTTTTCTCAAATGTGAACTCTTAATCATGTTAACTAATCCTCTGTTGGTATGCTTGCAGTGTGTTTAAATTGAACATTTAGAACAGGTTGGCAACTACTGTTTCTATGTTTACTCAATTTCTAATCTAAAAAAAAAACGAAGTATAAGTAGAATTAAGAGTTGTTGTAATGTAATGTTGTTGTATGTATGTAGTCGAACGATTAATTTTATTTATATAAAGGGAAAAGGCATAAAGGGATTTTATATAAAGGGAAAAGGGATTAGGAGGGATTATTTGCATTTCGTTGATTACGCTTATTATTTCGTGAGCTTTGCTAAGGTTAATTAGCAGGTTGTTATTATAACAATTAGTGCTAGATAGCTAATATTGTTAGTTATAAGTACTTTTCTAGTATTCTAGGTTTAGTTTATTTAGTTAGATATTACTTTGTTTCGTTTAAAAATATCATTAGTTTAGCTGTATTTCAGTACTAGGTAGGTAATACTTTTAGTAGAAAGTTCATTGATAATTAGTAAACATCGGTATCAACGTTCAAATTTCGTGGCAATGTACGGTTGGCAGAAAAATAAATACAAACAAATCACTTAGTATTTTTAACCTTTATTTTGTATATGTAAATAAAAAAGCCCCTAAATAGTACATTTCCTAATTAGGGTGGTAAAACAAAGAAAGGCCGCGCAATCGCAATTGTTGCGGCCCAAGCTGCAAGCGAGGGACGTAATTATGCGATCGAGGGCTTTCTTTATTACCTCCCGTGTTGGAAAAATATGTGCACATTTGGCCAGAAAGCGGCTCTATCCGTACGCGTAGCGTGCGGAAAAAGCCACTTTATGTCCAGGTGTGGCATACAATATTTTACGAGTTAGAATAGATCACTAAAATTTGTTCCATAGATTTTGCTGTCAATCTTTGACGTCTGTAAGAATATATCCATTTTAAATGACTAAAAGATCTTTCCACGCTGACTGAGGTAATAGGAAGGTATGTCAAGCATTGAAAATTTTGCACACAGTTTTTATTTACACTTTCTGGTATTTCAGCCTCGTTGTTTTTAGATAGTTGGTTAATTATTTGTACAGTCTTATAACCAGGATTTTTCTTTAATACACTTTTTAATTTAAAATAAACTTTTCTGGCATTTTGATGTAACCTTAACGTTGATATTTTTTTTTGCAAACCATGAACAATGTTTAATGATTCTGCTAGACTCAGTTTTGGATCCTCCAATAATTTTATTGACTTAGCAATTATACTGAAGTGTGTATCGACGAATAGTAACTCAGTTTTTAAATTCCGGTTACGGAAAATTTTTTTTGCTTTAGAAATTGCACTCGCTTCACGCGGATTTAAGGCATCGATGACAGATTTGATTTTATCATAATGCATGTGATAATATGAGGCAGCATTTAACCATGTTCCCCATCTTGTTATCACGGGTCGGGGTGGTAGAGGAATATTTACACACATTTGATGAAATAAATTTGTCCTTGAAGGAGCGTTACGAAATATTTTTTTGATACAGTCAATCAAACTGTTTATGGTCGGGTAAAGACTTCTAATTATCTCTGCGACTCGATTACATCCATGTGCTATGCATGTTACATGAGTCATATTTTTATATTTCTGAACAAGGTTTTTAGCTGCTTTTACCATGTAGGAACCGGCATCCGTTATAAAAAATAATAATTTATCCATGTTTTTTTTGTATTCATCGCCCCAAAGATCTTCAAGGGTTTCCTCAACGAGTTTGGTTATTGTCGAATGGTTAGTCGCCTCCAATACCTTAGAAGCAAATAAATGTGGCTGGGTACTAGTTCCATCTAGAGCTCCGATCAAAATATTTGCCACTTTTTTTCCCACGGAATCTGATGTTTCATCAACACTGAGGTAAATCATTTTATTTTGTAATTTCTCTTTCAATTCATTTTTTTTCTTTTCATACAATTCAGGTAAGCATTTTACTCGTATTTTTGTTTCACTCGGCACAGTAATATCGTTTCCATATTTATGATTTAAAAGGTTTTCTACAAAATTTCTAAATTTAGGATTGTCTAATTTTGACCACGGTATATTCGAACAAATCATAAACTCTGTTAAATCTTTATTAAATTTTTCTTGTGCATTATTTTTATGAATTTTGTTGTGTAAATCTGTTTTTAAATGGCGGTCGATACTAGATTTAGAGGGAAATAATTTCGAATTACACAATTTGCAATATACGATATCGTCTTTAATTTCGAAATCAGCATTATCTCGTATTATATCCTGTAAATGGCAGCGTGAATCAGATAATTTATCTTGATGAGATTTTGATTTCAAATGTTTCTCTATATTGTACCTTTTCTTTTTTATATTCATTTCGCAAATAGTACAGCAAGCACCTTCGTTAGTGAATATAAAATCAGTATACTGCGTCAAATCCATTTTCTCAAGTCTGATAGGGAGTTGGGTAAAGATTTATCAATGCTAAATTGTAGTTGTAAGTGTTTTTAAGAACTATTATCGTTGAAGATTTTACCACATATTATTTTGCATGACAATTAAATTGACATTTGTTGCCTATTTGGCATTTAGAATTTTTTTTACAAATGGATAATGAAATGAGTATTGAGGTTCTATGACGTATTAAGAATATAAACCTCTTTAAATATATGTACAGTTTACCAAAGTACGATTAAGAATAAAAATAAATTAAATGTTATTTATTACTAATAAATAAAACAATGATACCTATGTATTTCTCTTTTTGCGACCCTTACCAAGTGCCACGAAATTTGAACGTTGATACCGATGTTTGATAATTAGTTATTATATTGACACTTGTCTAATAATTAAGAGTTAACGTTTTGTTTATAGTTTGTATAGATTGAGTAGGTTGAGTAATATTTTAAAGATTTGGGAAGTCTTAAAGATATAGGTTACTATTGTTTTAGTCTAAATATTAATGGTATTTCTGATTTGTTGTCCATATACTAAAGGTCGTTGAGTTTATTTGTGTTTGATTTCGCAAGATAATATCGTAAAAAATTTCGATAATATTAAAAGACGACGAGGAACTTAGTGGCTACCAAGTAGTTGGTATGCCCAAAGACGGGTCTTGTCTCTTCCATTCAATATTTTTCTTGGTGTATGGTAGAACTGACTCAACTTGCAGTATCAGATCTGCTATGGTTGCATACGTTGCTGAACATTGGGACGAAATGCAAGTGTACACGTGTGATGCTGATGGTGACGTATACACGAACGTTTCTACAAAAAGAAGTGAAATCCCACCAAAAACATTCTGTAAAAAACTAGCCAAGTCTCGATGGAGCTGCTTGTTTATCTCTAAAAAGTAATGAAATCTAGACAAAGTCGTGCCAAGTCTAAGGTTCCTTACTGCGATTTCTTTATTATTATAGTTAATGTTGTGTGACTTGGCCGTTGAAGGGTACACAAGGGTACAAAACCAGGTGCTCCATGGCACCATTGCACCAATCTGTCGCCAGAACCGCTACCCATTGACGATGGAAAATTGCCACTTAGGAAACGTTGATTCAATAACTGGTTATTGAATCTGGTATCTGCTGGAGCACCTGGTTTTGTACTCTTGTGTACCCTTCAACGGCCAAGTCACACAACATTAACTATAATAATAAAGAAATCGCAGTAAGGAACCTTAGACTTGGCACGACTTTGTCTAGATTTCATTACTTTTTAGAGATAAACAAGCAGCTCCATCGAGACTTGGCTAGTTTTTACAGAATGTTTTTGGTGGGATTTCTTTGACAACCTCTTGTAAACACACAAACTTGTGTTTTTCTGTGCGAGATATTTAAACCTATTTCTTTTATGGTGGAGTTCAACGAAGCCAGAGAATCCTGAACGATCAGAACAGCATCAGCTATATTTTTGCGGCTGGCATAAAGTACAAAATCATCAGCATATTGTGATACAGATACGTTTCTAAGTTGCTTACATACATTTATAGTAGCTATATTAAAAAGCAATGGAGACAAAGGGTCCCCCTGCGCTAAACCGGTTCCTGTAACACGAACTAACACACTTAACAATATTTAATATTTTTCCCACCACATCAGATATCGGATTCGACAAAAAGGTATTACATAATCCAATGGAACTGTCCTTAAAAAGCTATCGTCTAGGTCCCTCATTTCGGGCACACTCCATCAAAATGTGATACACATCTTCAACACGATTACATAAGGTGCATAATTCCGAGTTCACTTTACGCATGAGATACGTGAACTTACCTATTTAATGGAATGTGTCCGGAACGCAATTTTAACAATAAAACGAGGTCCTGCCTACCAGATGCCTGCTTAAAACCATTGAAAACAGAAGAGAAAATATGTTGGGGCACTTGATACTCGTACGTCATGACATGACGATTACATAATAGTACATTACTTACCTAGGGCTGTAAAAAAAAGAAAGCCCGAAATCGCAGGTATTTGGGACCCGAGCCGCAGGCGAGGGTTGTAAATATGCGATAGAGGGCTTTCTTTTTTACTGCCCGTGGTGAGTACACAATTTTACGTCCCCACCTGGCCATAATGCGAGTTTTACCGTAAGCGTAGCGAGCGGTAAAACTCACATTATGGCCAGGTGTGACGTAAAAACTATTATTGAACGTAGTACTAAGTTTTGTCAAAACAATGATTGAAATCATTGAACAGTAGAAACGCTTCGAGCAACAATTTAAAGGAGGTACTGTTTCAAACAAGATTCACTGAAAATATGGCTCCAGTAAATTTGTAACTGGCCAGTATTATACCGTAATAAGACTGTCAAAGAAAGTACCGCCCGAGTCGTTCTTGCGGTACTATTGTAGGGCCATTTTTTTGGGCTGATTGTGTATCCCTAGTATTATTTGATCGGTGTAGAAACGGGATATTATTCATCATGTATTTTGGAGTTATTTACATGGTAAATATTTACCATGTAAATAACTAATAGTAGTTATAACGTAACACCAAGTTTGGTCACTCCCTGTATCAACACATCACATCGACACAATCGCGCTCGCAAGCGTTTCCGCCGCTATCTCGTCTGTCAATCACCGGTGTTTTGAGCGCGAGTGTACGTCGTACTTGGGTACATCATTGTCATTGTACACGATTAGGAGATCTAAATATCTGACGAATATAATTAGTTAATAATTTGGTTTTAATTAGAAAGGCAACTGTCAAAATTACATTTTCAAAAATAGTTCTCCACCTAAAGTATGGTGGAAATAAGTTGTTATTTATCACTACATAGTATAAAACAAAGTCACTTTCCGCTGTCTGTCTGTCCCTATGTATGCTTAGATCTTAAAACTCCGCAACGGATTTTGATGCGGATTGTTTTAAATAGATAGAGTGATTCAAGAGGAAGGTTTATATGTATAATACATGCATAATATAGCAGAGAAATACTGATAATTTTAGGGGTTTCTAATGTGATGTCGTAAATAAACACATTTTTTTGCGCTTACATTGCAAACGCTGGCTTAACCCGACGAGATAGATCAAAATAATGCAGTACAGTATTGTACACCTTAAAAT
This sequence comes from Pammene aurita, assembly GCA_947086415.1. Classification (NCBI taxonomy): domain Eukaryota; kingdom Metazoa; phylum Arthropoda; class Insecta; order Lepidoptera; family Tortricidae; genus Pammene; species Pammene aurita. Next base: position 19,853,276 of record OX352315.1, on the reverse strand, counting down.
GGTCTACAAAAAAGTCCACGATGGTATATGTCTATCTCTTAGGGATAACCCACAATAATAAACCATTGTTTATCCCGTGCGAAGCCGGGGCGGGTCGCTGGTTTTACAATAAAAACAACTCTTTTGTCTCGAATTGCTTCGGAATGGAAGCCACCGGTTATAACCTAAAAATAAATTGCGTGAGATGAACCATATAGGGAAGGTTATTGGGTGTGGCTTTAAAGTATATTCATAATATCTGGGTCAGAACCCCGGTACATCAAGGTTTATTTTGACAAAATATTATTCATTAATTAATAAATTATAAGCCATTTTTAGGGTTCCGTACCTCGAAAGGAAAAAACGGAACCCTTATAGGATCACTTTGTTGTCCGTCCGTCCGTCTGTCAAGACCCTTTTTCTCACGAACGCGTCGAGGTATCAAGCTGAAATTTATATCAAATACTCAGGTCTACTATCCTTAGAGCTGTGAAAAAATCAAAACTTCTAAGCCAACGCAATCAAAATATACAGCCGTTTATGCCGCAAATTTTCGAAACTCGCAAGGGAATCAAAACCTACAGGATACTTCCCGTGAACTCAGAATATTGAAATTTGGTACGAAGCAACGTCTTACAGCACAGATAAAGGAAAAATTGCGAAAACCGTAAATTTTTGTTACATCATATGATAAAATATTTTTAATAATTTTAAAGTTACTACCCCTATATACCTACAGGTTTGTACGGAACCCTCGGTGCGCGAGTCCGACTCGCACTTGGCCGGTTTTTTTTTTGATGGGTGGGGGCCCCACCCATCAATTGATGATGGGTGATGATGATGGTTGGGGATTATTGCATATTTTGTGAATATAATTGTAAAATCATAAATATACGTCGTACTCCCAACAACATATGTTTGTTACCTGCCGTGAATTTTTCACCGGTTGGTTTTTTCGGAAGATCAGCACTGGCCAACGCTAGCAACATGCTGAGAAGAGACCATTTCGTGACACTGGACTCCCTCTGGACCGCATCCAACGGAGAGCGACTCGAATTGTCGGCTGCCAGGATTTTACGGATCGGCTTGACTCCTTGGCGCTGCGTAGAGATGTAGCCTCGCTCTGCATCTTCTACCGCCTCTATCATGGAGAGTGCTCCGAGGAATTGTTCGGATTAATCCCTGCCGCTTCTTTCCGCCATCGTCCTACGCGACAGCATTACCATCATCACCACTTAGATGGTTGGCAGTCCTCAACTGTGCGTTTCTCGAGAAACTTCCTGCCTCGCACAACAAAACTGTGGAATGAACTGTCGTCTGCGGTATTTCCGGACCGATACGACCTTCAAACCTTCAAGAAAAGAGCGTATTCCCATCTTAAAGGCCGGCAACGTGCTTGTGACCCCTCTGGTGTTGCGGGCGTCTATGGGCGGCGTTAATTGCTTACCATCAGGCGATTCGTCTGCTCGTTTGCCTCCTATTTCATAAAAAAAAAAAAAAAAACACTTATCTGTCATTTATTTGTTCTTTCTCCAATATTGCGACATTGAACCCTTGAGTCTAAAGAGAGACTTTGCCTCCTTATGTGTGTTCTATCGCTTGTACAATGGGTTGTGCTCTGAAAAACTGTTTGATATGATGCCCACGGCAGCTTTTTATCACCGCACCGCTCGCCGCCGGCAGGATGTTCATCCACACACCCTGGAGCCCAAGGGTTCGCGCACTGTACGGTTTAAGAGGAATTTCCTCCCACGAACGCTGCGGCTGTGGAATGTACTCCCTGCCGAGGTTTTCCCAGCGGGGTTGAGGTTCTTCAAAAAAGGAGTGTATAGGTTCTTAAAGGGTAGGCAACGCGCATGCGAATCCTTCTGGGGTTGTAGGCGTGCATAGGCTACGGTAACTGCTTACCATCAGGCGGGCCGTATGCTCGTTTGCCACCGTCGTGGTATAAAAAATATATTCTTATCACGAATAAAGATATTTCTATTTATATTTCTAAATAAACCTTGATCGTAGAGACACTAAATACTAGAAACTCTCCTCAAAAATGCTTGTTTGAAATTTAAGAATAGCATTATATTATATTTTTCTTACGATTTAAATTTACTCGGCCCTTATTAAATTCCACGTGTGAGGATTTGAAAAGAAAGGGACCATCAAGTGATAATCCACCCCTATAGGCTCACCCTAATTCTGTTGACATCATTTCAAGCTTGATGGTTCAGTTCAAGTTTCAACCAGCCCGCATTCCTGGTATAAGCTCTGTCTACTTGGATAAGGCAAGGAAATTAAAACGTACGGAGTTTGCATGTAGAAACAAAATTAGAAGCGTGAAACGCGGTCATTTCATGATATCACGTTGGAATTTCGTTAGACTAAGTAGTCCGCCTTGAACTACATAAGAGCAGTAAGAACTCGTGATTCTTGCAAATGAGTTGACCATTAAAACAACAACAAAACTCCTCTTAACAAGACTCTTTAAGGCCTTATGATTCCGGAACCCCCTGGTCAATTGTGCTCATAAGAACTTATTTTCGAACGAGCGGAACGTAAGCGAAGTGAAGTTTTTACAAGCAACTTCTGGCTACTGCGACGTCTCGGCATTTTGATGGCTAAAGATTTTGAGAGTTTGTTTCGCGATAACTTTAGTAACGTTTTTCTGGTCTTTATGAATTTGTTGGGGTTATAGCAGAGTCCAATATAATTTGAGAGTTCGTATATGACTAGGATCGTTAACCGAGGTTATGGAACTAGAAAGCGCGAAAAAATTATCACATGGGTCTTCTTATATTGGTCAACTTGTTGGCAAGTAAATCGCGAGTTCTCGGTTTGAGGCGGACTACTAGTATTTATCTCTGCTACAACCCCAATTTTCATGAAGATCAGAAAAAACTTAACTATAGGTAAAGTTATCGCGGAACAAACATTAAAAATCAAAAAGCCATCCAAATTGCACAGCTGTCCCAGCAGCCAGCTGACAGTTCTATTGTCAAAAGTTTATAAGAACTTCTCTTCGCTCGCTCGCTCGTTCGATTAGGGATTGAGGTTTTGTAAATACTCTAGTCATCAAAAATATTAAATTCTTCAACGCAGCGCACTTCACTCCGCCTATAACTACGTTCATTTCATACTCTCTAGCTATTCTAGCGCCATTCTGGAGAGATTGGGAACTGTTTATTTACAGCTTACTTTTGCGACTGTCTCTATCTGGGGGCACGGTAGTGCCCCCGCCAAGTCAGGCAAAACAAAGACACGGCCGTACCATCCTTTTCCCGAAGCCATTTAGGCTATTTTCGACCCCCCCTCTAATTCTGTTGTCGATAAAGCTGGAAGGCTGAAATTTCTGTGATCAAGAGGCCATAACACATAGACACACAGATATATTCTCAATATCATCGAATTTCAACGTATACTTTAAGAATTATTGATAGTCAAAATTCCTTAATCTTGTCATTGACTCACTGATTCACTGACTCACTGATCACGATCATCATATGTCTAAGGTACTTCTAGCAGTCCCACAAGCTCCAAATTTTGAACACTTCTAGGGTTTAGGCTATAAAGTCACTTAAAATTAAAACATACCGCAATATCCGTCGGGTCGTCTAGTTTTACAAACCGCACAGTTAACATTGTAATCCCATATACATATATGCGATAACAAAGTAATTTTTTCTACTTTTTCTTCTATCTTTTGCTATTATTTTTATTTTTATTAAAAGCAATGAGAAGCAGGTTTGACTTTAGATCTCAATACTTTTTGCAGTAGGAGAACTGCGTTGCGAGACTGTTATTTTTGGACATGTAATGTTTTTAATGGGATATGATATTTTTCTCCTTACATCTACCTTCCATAATAACAACGCTACTCGTATCATCGAAAAGAGTAAAGGGCAAATAAATTATTATTAAATTATTTAGTAATGTAAAACAATTACAGGTCTCGGTAGTTACAATATTGCGCCAAACTGGAGTGACCAGTTTGTTGGCCCGTCGTGCTCAATTCAAAAATCCATCAATAATAATAGAATAATAAATATTATAGGACAATCTTACACAAATCGACCTAGGCCCACAGTAAGCTCAATAAGGCTTGTTTTATGGGTACTAGACGACGATATATATGTATAATAGATAAATATGAATAAAAACTTGTACATAGAAAACACCCATAACTGTGATAAACACACAAATAAATGACCTGGCCAGGATTCGAACCCGGGACCTCCTGCTTCGTAGGCAGGGTCACTACTGACGGCTAGGAGGCCGTTAAATCAAGCCATTAAACTCTTTTTCAACCGTGTAAAAAAGACCCACACTACATTGGTTCTAATCTCCTTGGGATAAGCTTATTAGCAAGCTATTGCTAACTTGGTTAAATTGTTTTAAAGTTTAGATTCAATAGAAGCATAGTCGAACCTAGTTTAGTTGGCTGACATTTTAAGTACGTTAGCATCTTATTTGAGCTACTGTAGTCCTTTTAAGTACGTTAGCATCTTATTTGAGCTACTATAGTCCGACCACGATAACTCTGTATGAACTTTGTAGCGTTTCGTTGGTTTCAAAACTGTCTGATCAACGCCCAAAATGGGACATTCGCTATACACGATGAATCTGAGTAACCCGACAGATTTTAACCATAAATTCCTGATCATAATTGGAAACTAAAATGTCGTATAAACTTTTCTGGAATTGGCCTAGTTTCAGAGTTACTACCAATTAAATAAAAAAACATTTTTTATTGTGACTCAGTGCAAAACGCTTTTTTGATGGCGATTTCACCCTTTATGGGGTCTAGTTACATAAACTAATTTTTACGAAAAAAATAGTACTAATTTATTTTAATCGACAGTTTTACCAAAAACATTTGTTTTTATGTTCAAAAGCATAAAAAAAATAGAAATAAAAACAAAAAAATTTTTTTTTGCGAAATTGACCTAATTTCATATATCATTTATGACCTCAGGAATTTATGGTTAAAATCTGTCGGGTTACTGAGATTCCCCGTGTATACAAGCATAGCACTGTCTCGCTCACACCCCGGAGTGCGGAACAGTGTGACTTTAGCTGATGTTTTTTAAATGGGTTGATAGTAAAAAACAGTAATTAGGTAACTAAACAACACACTTACCCCTGGGTACGTCAGGGGGCGCATTAAGAAAATGGTATCGTATATCACATCAGCATCGTATTTTACTACAGCAAAACTACAAGAGACGACTTTCAGTGCTTACTATCTTGTTAATTTCAATTCAATATCAAATCATGGCCATATTTATAAAACTTAAAATAACTAGCAGGACCGATAATATCGTCTCAATTTAATTAAAGAATGCTTGAGTGTCGTGGAACACTGGGTTGGAACGAAGTTATATTATTGAATTTAATTTATTTTCTTTGTGTTTAATATTATTAAATTTTATTTGAATGTATGTAAGTAATTGAATTTCATATAAAATTATTTTATTTTATTATTTTTTTGTTTTATCAAATTTTATTTAATTTAGGTGTATTAAATACTATTATATGTAAAATTGTATTTATTTTTTGTATTTAATTTGACTTTGGCTTCGACTTCGACTTTGGACAGTTTGGACACTTGACAATTTGGACACCTTGGACGCTTGGCACTTTTGGCACATTTAATACTTGACACTTTTGATACTTTTGACACTTTCGACACATTTAATACTTCACTTCACTTTACATGTACACTTTACATTTAATTTTACATGTTTCTCAATCGTATGGCTTGTGTCGGATTTTCGTGACGGTCACGTGACTTTTTTTCGTCTAGCCCCAAGTTCCCAAAATTTCACTGGGACCAAAACTAGACAAATGTTATATCAATATCAAATCAAGATATTTAAAATCTGAATGCGTGCCTTGGTCAAGGCCATACTATCGCCGTCAAATTATTAAGTGACGCGCGTTCGGCGCGTTCCCAACGGAATCGTAGCACGCTCGTAGCTTCGTAGCCCGTAGAGGGCTCGTAGAAGGTCTACGCTAGCGTTTTATCGCTATGTAGGTATGGTGCCGTATTCTAATTTTAAAAATACATAAACAATATATTAAAAACACAATCTATCTTAAACATAATTCCAACACACAGCCAATAATAAATCAATATTGAAGTTGAAGTTGAAGAGTTGCATCAGAATAATTTTCAAGTAAATCCTGATGTTTTAGATCCAGACGTTTTGGCGATAGCTTTATTGAGTAGTTAATGCGTTGTAGTTGTATTGAAGTTGGATCGTATCTAAACGTGTGTTTTAAAGTTAGAATACGGCCCTTACTGGCATGAGAATTTTTAAATAGTTTTAAATAAAAAAGAACTGACTTCACTTAGGTTACTCCGAGCTAGGCACCTTATAAAGGGCATCCAGGCGTCCCATTCGTTTTTTGTCAAGTTCTTAAATTCGTCATATTCTGCTTTCGTCACCCATTCTTCATTCGTCACTTTCGTCGCTAGTCTTTGTCATCTTTGGTCATATTTGTTGTTTCTTCTTTTCTTATTCGGTCTCATTTCGGTATTCGTCATCATCTTCTTTGGGCATGTTCGATGTTAGTCTATCTCTTTTTTAGTCTCAGGTAAACCCAGGTAACAGGACTGTTCACCTAACAAAAGTATACCTGAATAAAACTAGAACTGAGATAATTTACTTGTTCATCTTTTAGGCTGCATTCCAAAACATGAATTAGGTATACATTAATTCTGTTTTTTTTTAAATTATGTATTATTTTATTTGTCATGTTTAAGTTTTTAATTAGGTATTATTCATGTCATTTTAATTGTTGATAATGTTTATCAATTCAATTCAATGTCATTTCATTTCTTTCAGATAAAATTAATCTATATTTTAGAAAAAATATTGAAATTAAAATAACATCAATAATTTATTTATAAAACAAGCAAGCTACTTATTCTGTTAGTTCGTTTCATCAATATTGTGCCCATAATTTGAATTGACTAAATTTATGTGTTCATGTTTTAGGTAGCAGATTCAAAACTGAGCATTATTTTTAGAGAAATCGTATACCTATTCTAGATTTCTAAGGCTCACGGTCCTGATTATAGTGTTTATTACGTTCGAAGAAGTTAAAACCATTTTTAGGGTTCCGTAGCCAAAATGGCAAAATCGGAACCATTATAGTTTCGTCATGTCCGTCCGTCCGTCCGTCCGTATATCACAGCCATTTTACTCGGAAACTATAAGACGTATCTTATTTAATTTAATAAAATTTACATATAAGATGTATTTTGTATGCCGCTATTTAGTTATGTAGTGAAATTTTGTAACTAAATTTCAAAAAAATTTTTTTAACCAAATATCAACATGTTGCACATCAATCGATAGGTCTTTAAAAGTCAATATTTTCAGAAATAATCGCTTTGAAAGTCGGAAAAATAGCGCCCCCCCCCCCTGTAAATTTTAAACCGTAAGTCCAAAAAATATGAAAAAAATTGAGAAGATGCGCGTTATCATAAAGTTTCTACCAAAAATTTTTTGAACATTATTGGTTTAGCCATTTTTGAGTTATTTACAAAAAACTTCTTCCATAGGCATCAGATACGACCTTTTGGCATTAGTCTGGTTCTGATTCCATTGAAGCTACGGAACCCTCCATTATGCGTGGTCCGACACGCACTTGGCCGGTTTTTTAATTGAAACAGTTGATTTATCTTTGTTTACTTCAATTATTGCACAAAGCAAAATCAACTCAACCTTCCTTTACCTAAGGTTAAAAAAATTACTGGCACATATATGAATTTTGTTCATCTATAGGCGTCGAACGTTCATTTTAGAGTACACCAATTGGTTAAACTTTTGGATCAAATCGTTCATATTTTATAAAAAATATTGTACGGTCCTAATCCTAAGAGGATTTGGAATAGCTTATTTTAAGCGTTGCAAGTTCCTTCTTAATAGTAACGTTTGTAGTTGTGAACAAACACCACCAACAGTGTCTGATCAACCCAGTGTGGCCCTCAAGGCACCTAAGCTGGCTGTGTCAGCAGTTAGTAAACCTGTCAAGAAGACGGATGAGATTGGGTTAGGAATGGGCCTCTTATTGAACCTTGGACTGAGACAAAAAGTGTCAAATTACTGTTACCGTAACATAACTTTGTCTCATTTATGTGACCTTATTTCAAAGGGATGTTATGATAATAGCACTACATTGGTAATTTTAATGGTAAACAGTCTTAATGTTGATAAGCCAAGTATAGATAAGCTGATGTCAACTTTAAATGATATTGAAAGATCAGGCGTGGGCAAAATTATTTTATGTGCATTGCCATATTCAGAGAATATGCCTTATGACTACAATAGTAAAATATCACGCTACAACTCTTTAATGTGCAACGCCATATCTCTCAATAATAAGTATCATTTCTTTGACTTCAATAAATTCATTGAGCGCTTTTGGCTAACCCCGGGGAAGATTTTTTTGCCAAAGAGATGTACTATGAGTCTTTCTGATTTATTGGCCTTTAATATTGAGCCAAATATAAATAATAGTGTTATAAGAGGATCTCGGCAGACCCACAGCACCACCTTGTCACATTTAAACTAGATTGTCAGACAGCGGAAAAACATCTTAATATGAATGTTGTTCACCAGAATATTCAGGGTTTTTCCAGCAAGGAGTTAGAGATAGGTTTATTCTTAGATAATAATGATGTACAAGTTATATGTATTACAGAACATTGGCTTAAAGAAGAACATTTAATATTTGACTTTGTTAACTTTAAATTAGTCAGTTACTATGCTAGAAAATCTGCCATTCATGGTGGTTCCCTTATTATTGTTAAAAATGGTTTAAGATCTAAAGAACGGAAGGATGTTGTAAAATGTTCCATAGAGAGGATTGTAGAAATTTCTTGTGTAGAATTAGACAGTTATATTGTTATTTGTGTATATAGACCACCAACAGCGGCAGCAGCTGATTTCAACAAATTTGAAAATACCATGGAAAATGCGCTGAAATTAGTCACTAATAGCCGAAACTGCCGAAAGCATGTTATAATGTGGGGATTTTAATGTTAACTTGCTTGAATCGTCTAATAATTCTGTTAAATTGCTATGTTTGTTTAAATCGTTTAATACGTTCAATTTGTTCTTTGAACCTACCCGGGTGGGCGTCACGAGTGCAACATGCCTAGATAATATTTTTTGTAACTGTGATTGTCTGGATAAGCAAATATTTAACTGTTTTAATTCTGATCACAGCGGTCAAAGGGCATCTTTTATAAAGCCAATTCAGGAAACTCCACAAACTGTAACATATAGACCCATTAATGGTTATCGTTTAGAATTATTCAAAAAAGAAATTCAAAATCATCTGTCAACACTGCCTTATTCACATTTTTATGACTCAAATAATTTGTATGAAGATTTGTTTGGTATGATTCTTTGTCAATTTAACAAACATTTCAAATTGAGAACTATTAGTGGGTCAAAGACTAAAGCTAAATCAAAGTTAAGCGAATGGGCTACCGTAGGCATTCATAAAAGTAGAAAGAGGCTTTATGAACTTTATGGAGAGAGAGAACTGAACAAAAATGCAGATTTTCTGGACTATGTTAAGAACTATTCAAAAATTTTCAAGAAAGTGTGTCTGACTGCGAAGGCGAACTATACTAGTGCAAAAATCAAAATTTCGGACAACAAGGTAAAAACAGTATGGAATATTATAAATAAGGAAGCTGGTAAATGTAAATCACGCGATTCTCAAGTCAACATTGTCTCAGAGGAACAGCAGGTCTTGTCAAATGACGATATTGCCTCGGCATTCGAAGATTATTTTTCTAACATAGCATTAAATACCACAAAATGTCTAAAATCATCTTCGTCTCAAGCTCATTCCTTACTTTGCACTAAAATTAAGAAATGTCAGATGATATTTGACCTTGTAGATTCGGAAAAAAATGTAAGAATATTCAAATCTCTGAATTTAAAGAAAACAGAAGACATATCATAGACGTCATAGCGCCTTACTTAGCCTTAATTTATAATAATTCAGTTTCACAAGGCGTTTTTCCAGATCTTATGAAATGTAGTAAAGTCATACCTCTTTTTAAATCGGGTGATTCTAGTGATCTGAATAACTTCCGGCCGATATCAATACTTCCTGTACTAAGTAAAGTCTTTGAAAAGCTAATGTTAAATGATCTACTGGGCCACTTCAACAGACATGGATTGCTTACAAGCAATCAGTTTGGTTTCACAAAGGGACGTTCCACAACCGACGCTGCTGCGGTACTCATCAAACATATTTTCATTGCCTGGGAAAAACATTACGATGCAATTGGTATATTCTGCGATCTTTCTAAAGCGTTTGATTGTGTAGATCATACAACCCTCATTCTTAAATTAGAACATTATGGTTTGTAAGAAAATGCCTTGAATCTCATGTCTTCATATCTTAGCAACAGAACACAAACAGTTGTTGTAAATAAAACTCAGTCTAAAGGGACTTTAGTAAAATTAGGAGTGCCACAGGGTTCTATTTTGGGACCATTCCTGTTCTTGGTTTATATAAATGATTTACCTTGTGTAGTACAAAACCTTTGTGATATCGTTCTGTTTGCCGATGATACATCTTTAATTTTCAAAGCTGACCGGCAATCTACCGATTTTACTGTAATCAATAACACGCTAGCTGATGTACTGAACTGGTTTACTATTAACAATTTGCTAATTAATGCTAAGAAAACCAAATGTATTAGATTTGTTTTGCCAAACGTTGCACCGTTGGACACTAAGATTCTCCTGAATGGTGAATGTTTAGAGATAGTAGATAAAGCAGTGTTCCTTGGTTCGACGTTGGACAAAAATCTACAATGGAGTCCTCATATAAGAAAACTCGCTCTTCGATTAAGCTCGGCCGCTCATGCCGTTAGGAGAATTAGACAATTAACGAATATTGACACAGCTCGCTTAGTTTATCACAGTTATTTTCATAGTGTAATGTCATATGGTATTCTGGTTTGGGGCAAAGCAGCTGACATACAGACTATATTTGTTTTACAAAAAAGAGCCATCCGCTTTCTGCATAACTTAAAGGCAGGTGCATCAGTTAGAGAACTATTTAAAGAAATTAATATTTTAACTGTTGCTTCCCAATATATTTATGACAATATTATTTATGTTGTAAAGAATATACATACATTCAAAAAAAATCCTGACATCCACAGCTATAACACTAGAAATAAAAACAAGCTTGCTATCAGAAGTAGTCGTATCCGCAAGGCATATGTCATTTTTTAGTCAAGGTATTCACATTTATAACAAGTTACCCGTCAATGCTTTAAATTTATCATTTCCCGCTCTTAAGAAATATTTGAAAAAAAAGTTTAATGTCAAAGGGTTACTACAGGGTTGAGGACTATATGACAGACAAAGATGCATGGCCCAAACCAGAAACTACTACAAAATCATCTAAGATTTAGAGGACACAGTTCAGATAGGAAGGCATATCAAACGTTTTGTGAAGCAATCTGATTTGGATTTTATTATTATTATTTTATTTTAATTAAACAATACGTACAGTGTATGTCTCTCAAGCTGTTTTGATATGTCTTCTTATAAAACTACGCATTATTGTGTATCTTTAAGTTAGAATATTACTGTATTACTGTTTTGAAAAAATAAGTCCCGCCGAGTTTCTTGCCGGTCATAAATAATACTTCTCGGGTCAGAGGTGTAGGGTTAGAACCGGTGGTAGTTTTTCTTTTTCTCTCTGACGTTCATAAGTGCATTGTAATGTGCCTAAATTGAAGAATAAATATCTTTTATCTTTATCTTTTTAAACATTTTTTTCCACTTTTTATTTTCCCACTTTGTCGACGTGATTGATATACATATTAGTACCAAATTTCAGCTTTCTAGTGCTAACGGTCACTGAGATTATCCGCGGACGGACGGACGGACAGACATGGCGAAACTATAAGGGTTCCTAGTTGACTACGGAACCCTAAAAATACCAAAGTTAGCATAGTCACTTAATCGTTCATTTATTGGTGACTTCACCCTACGTACTATGATCTTTACTATGTTATGTTTACAGAGACAATTTAATATTATTGATGATCGATGTAGTCTAGTGAGTCTACGTGACATAAATCTATAAATCATATCAATTTCAAACCCATGCCAAATATTTGTTAATTCAATGTGAAAGAAAAACGCGCTTTTAATTATTTTTTTGTAAAAATTAATTCAACCTCTAACCTATTAATAATAATTTTGATGCATGTTTATTGATTTTAACGGCCTCCTAGCCTAGTCGGTAGTGATCCTGCCTATGAAGCAGGAGGTCCTGGGTTCGAATCCTGGTCAGGGCATTTATGAAAGTTTTTTTAAATGAAGATTTTTCTTCAGATCATTTGTAGGTAAAAATAAATAAAAGAGCATTATTCGGGTGTTATCCACGTTTTTCTACGTATATAAATATTTATCTATATCTATTTATTATATATGTCATCGCCTAGTACCCACAACATAAGCCTTATTGAGCCCACTGTGGGACTAAGATGATTATTGTAAGATTGTCCAATAATATTTATTTATTTGATTCCTATTAAATTGTTTATTGAATTTAATGCTGCGAATAATCACGTTATCCACGTTAATCACCTGACCTCGATCACCCAGGCGATTGTAGTGACGATTTTGTCTTCTGAGATCTCCCAGGTGATCCATTTACGTTATCCATAAGTGTTTCTTTTCCAAAAAACAGTTCCTCCGCAACTTAACTAGACGGAGCCCCGCTTTGCGGGGCTCCTATTTCTGGGCGGTTTGCTCTTCGGGCATCTGAAGCTACCTAACGAACCTAACGTCCAATAGGATCACCTGGGGGATCTCAGAAGACAAAATCGTCAAATACAATCACCTGGGTGATCGGGGTCAGGTGATTAACGTGGATAACACCCGAATAATGCTCTTTTATTTATTTTTACCTACAAATGATCTGAAGAAAAATCTTCATTTAAAAAAACTTTCATAAAATTAAATAAAAAATTTACAACATAGTCCGCCATTTGTACATATTTTTAATTTATTTTATGCTATACAGTTTAAATAAATAAATACACATATTTAATCCAAATTTCTCCACAGGCGATGATAGCTTGTTAACTCGCCTATTTTTTAGCACCAAGATAATTAGAGCATTTACTTGTCAACACTTCTTACCTCGACCGACGGAAACAATATGTACAGTCGCCGGCAATAGTATCTTCCTACACGAAGGCCGCAAAAGTATGCGACACGCTCTTATTTGTAGGGCCATAGGAGCTTGTCACATATTTTTGCGGCCTTCGTGTAGGAAGATACTATTTCCGGCAATGATATTTACTATGGATGGGTTATACTCTAACAAAATGAGCACAAAAAATACTTCCAGAGTTATGCCATAACCTAACAACGATTCTTTTACCTATTATCAACAACGTTTATCTATTTTGACAATCATTACATCTTTGTCACTTTCATTAGTCTCATTGTTAGAATATTACAGTTTGTCTCTTTCCCACGCGGGAGACGGGAGCTCATTGACACGTCCGCATCTCTCGCTTGCCGGAGCGTGACTAGCGACAGTTGTTTGAATTCACTCATATTAAGTGCCTGACTTTTGGAGCGTGCATAACCCATCTCTGTCATTATTATATACTAGCCTTTTCCCGCGGCTTCGCCCGCGTACTGTAAGTTATCAAAAAGGATACGACACCCATGTTGATTTTCAGACTTTGTGACCACATTTGCCCCTTTTGGGGGTTGAATTTTCAAAAAAACCTGAAACACGTGTTTACTCATTTATCGTTAGGAATACTCCTGTGAAGTTTCAATTAAAATAGTCTAACAAATCTTGATTCGCCATACAAACTTTGGACCCCCATTTTACCCCCTTAGGGGGTGAATTTTGAAAAATCCTTTCTTAGTGCACCCCAAAACCTTATAAGGAACCTACATGCCAAATTTGGAATCTCTAGAACCAGCGGTTTGGGCTGTGCGTTGATATGTCAGTCAGTCAATCAGTCAGTCAGTCAGTCAGTCAGTCAGTTTCTTCTTTTATATTATTACATATCATAGATTGCCGGTGACTGTACAATATACAGGCTTACGGCCTCAAATACTGTTTCAAACCAATCGATGTAGAGATCTTTGGTTTGTACTTTGTAGGGCATTGATTTATTATGTATTCTACTAGATGTGACATAAATCAAATCAAATCAAATCGTTTATTCGTAAACATAGGTTATACAGGTGTATATGATGTTCCACTATGTTTTGCCCTTTTGGGCACACGAAGAACAAGAAGATGGAGCAAGTATTTTATTACCTAAAATGTATACAAGAACCAATTTTATTGGTAAAATAAGACTAGGTACTTAAAACTATTATTAAAAACATCTAGAACTTTTGTGCGCCATGTTTGGCGGTTGACAGCTATGACAGAATCAAATAGTAGTATAGACTTGTAGTGATTTTCACTACAACTTTTGGGACAAAAGAAATCTTAGGGATTTCATCTCCTGTTACTCAATGCTGTAGGATCCCCGAGCTCATCATGTCTTTACCAGCACCGGTGACCAAAGCAGATTTGAAAATAAGACAAATTTTTTAAAAAACTTACAGTTCCGTGTTCACAGTCCGTATACAGTTCACACACAATCACAACTGAGACATCCCAATTTCCCAAATGAATGGAGGAATCCACTGATTCACACTTTCATGAGCAAACTGACAAAAATGCAACCACTGACTGTTTAGTCATTTTGGTAAGCTCAAACATTTATCCCATTCTCCAAGCAAATCTACACTTTATTTCATTCAACATATAGTCCAATTTGGAATGCATCTTTAAATCAAGTTGATTGATCCACATCATCCACAAAAAGCGCGCGTTTTGTTTATTATACGAACACGTTTTATATTTTTTAGCGCCTTTATGCTTTAACAGGTGTTTTTTTAGTTTAAAAAGCTATTTATAACGTTAACGCGATCGTTCGGTCGATCGGAAGTTTTCGGTAAAAATAAACGGCGCGTGGCACGAGCGCAGCGTTTGGTAGTGATGTAACTATTATCGATAACAGTGCCACTTAATAATTTAATAATGCTATGTACAGTTTTTATATACGGCTTTTACTCCTCGCCGGTTTTAGCGAGACGAATTCTGCCAACGTCGAAGGTATAATTTGATTTTATTCATTTTTAGGGTTTCGTAGCCAAATGGCAAAAAACGGAACCCTTATGGATTCGTCATGTCTGTCTGTCTGTCCGTCCGTATGTCACAGCCATTTTACTCGGAAACTATACGACGTATCTGAATAAAATTTACACATAAGGTGTATTTTGTATGCCGCTACTTAGTTATGGAGTTAAATTTAAAAAATATATATTTTTGGGGGGGCGCTCCATAGATGTAACTAAAATTCAAAAAATGTTTTTAACCAAATATCAACATGTGACACATCAATCGATAGGTCTTTAAAAATAACATTAAGGTTTCTTTGACCATTTTGTGATTAAGTGAATGTTTTCTGAAATAATCGCTTCGAAAGTCAGAAAAATTGTGTAGCCCCCCCCCCCGGTAACTTTTGAACCGTAAGTCCAAAAAAATATGAAAAAAATTGAGGCGATGTGCCTTATCATATACTTTCTACGAAAATTATTTTGAACATTATCGGTTCAGCCATTTTTGAGTTATCTCCAAAAAATTTCTTCCATAGGCATCAGATACGACCTTTTGGTATTAGTTTGGTTTTTATTACATTGAAGGTACGGAACCCTCCTATGCGTGGTCCGACACGCACTTGGCCGGTTTTTCAAACAACCTTGTTTGGTTGCGGCCTTGCTGATTGTAAGGTGATAGCCTGCCTACAAACACGTGGGTGGCCGTGACGCCGGATAACCGTTTCTTCGACTAAAGGCTGGTTACGCGCGTTTTGAGACTAATTTTTCATTAGCTGCACACTTGTTCGTTAGCTCACCGCACAATAAGCTTTACACACTGAACTACGTAAATGAGCAAAAAACAAAAAAACTATTTTAAAGACGTCGCAGCCATCTTGAGCTCAAACGATTATCAGAAAAAACGTACAGAAGGTTATCTTGCCCTATAAAATCTATGTTTCACAGCATTTTGACAGATGAACGGTGACACATGACGTCTCCATACAATTTTGTCTTGTTTTGTCAATTTTGTCTAAGTGAACCTTGACATTGGCAGAATTCACGTCGCTAAAATAGGCGAGGAGTAAAAGCCATTAATTAAAAGAAAAAAAAAGAACGCGATTAGTTTGATTGCTGTACCTGCGCCAATCTGTCTCAATCTACGTGATCCAACAGTAATTTAAATACAAAACTAGATAAACGTCAGATTTATTACCTAATCTTATCTGTGACCGTCGCGAAAATGAACGAGTGGGATTTTAACAATCACAAAAAAGTATCTATTTCTATGGCAATCTTCAAAATATTAGAATAAGTGTTCATAATTTCATCAATATATTAAATAATATTTAAAACAGGTGAATCACGTAATTTTAGTCGAATTGCGATCGACATGACCAAATAAAAATATTTTAAAACAAAATCTACCAAAATGACATGTTTGAGAGTATAAATATCTTACAGCTTTTAAGAAGTAGGTTCTAAGACGGCTGTAAGGGTCCAATAAGAAAATTAAGCTTAAAAATCCACAGGAAAGACGCATAACGCTAACTTATACTATAAATGATTTTGTCGATATTCTGGTTTAAATTTAATCGACACTATCTCCTCCCTATCCCGGCCATCGGCGCCAGCGCAATATATCAAACGCCAACTATCTCCGAAACGCGCGGAGTAAATATGTTCATTCAAACGACTTGTCGTTCGCTGTCATTCTGGGAATGTCTGAATATTAGTTTATGGTTATATTTAGACGGAGGTATTTCCGTTTCCTGTAAACTTCCGGTGTGTTATTGATTATGAATATATAATTCAAGGTACAAGGTTGAGCCATAAGCATGGTTAGTACAGTCACGTCTGAAAATATGGATACTTTTAATGATACAAAAACATGTATGACTTTTACGCCTGTCGGATCTCAACAAAAGCACGAGAGGTTAAACATCATTTATGCCCCCTTGTATAATGAAATAAATAACTATTTGCCCCACACCCTATTACCGCAAACACTTGTTAGGGTTCCGTAGTCAAAATGGCGAAAACAGAACCCTTATACTTTCGTCATGTCCGTCTGTCCGTCCATCCGTCCATCCGTCCGTCCGTCCGTCCCTACGTATGTCACAGCCATTTTACTCGGAAACTATAAGACGTATCTTAATAAAATTTAGACATAGGTGTATTTTGTATGCCGCTATTTAGTTACGTAGTTGAATGCAGAAATAAATAATATCTATAATTATCTGTAATTTATTTGTTCTGTCTGTAATGTCACGAACAAATATTTCTATAAAATTTTTTAGAGTGGGCATTTATACATGTAATTAAATAGAAAAAAAAACTAAATATCAACATGTTGCACATCAATCGATAGGTCTTTAAAATACCATCAAGGTTTCTTTGAACATTTTTTGATTAAGTAAATACTTTCAGAAATGATCGCTTTGAAATTCCGAAAAATAGTGTCGCCCGCCCCCCTGTAACTTTTAAACCGTACCTAAGTTGAAAAATAAGAAAATAATTTAGAAAATGCACCTTATCACACAATTTCTACAATAAATATTCTATATTGTGAATATTATCGGTTCAGCCATTTTTGAGTTATCTCCAAAAAAATCTTCCATAGGCGACTTCCACCTCTTTTTGGTATTAGTTTGGTTCTTATTTCATTAAAGGTCAATTATGCTTAGTCCGACACGCACTTGGCCGGTTTTTTTACCTAATACACATATGTCATGTCATAGACGAAAATGTCACATGCACGCATTGATTTATACAAAAAGTCCATGCTCGCACGCCAAGATCACTGGCGCAAACGAGCCAATATAATCCTTACTTGAGGTGCTCTTGGCGCTGTGGGTGTGAAGATATGCGCAAAATGTGAATGAACTGAATTGAAAATATTGATTAATATCTTTCGCTCGCGAAGATATGTATCATTCATTTCACTCATTTCGCTCGACGTTTTCGTGGATCTGTTCACACCTTCGCATCGTCTCACTCGTTTGACTCGGCCGTCCCAAGTAACACATCAAAGCAGTATAACGGCCGTCTTACAGCATATCTGTATGCTTTTAGCATTTTCAGTTCGTTTTATAGTAGCATTATAAACGTTTATAGTGCTGATATAGGTCTTAAATGGGCACGAATTACCCAGCTTGAGATCCTATACAGGTCATTTAATAGCATTACAGGCGCAATATGTCTGCGCTATTAGCATTATCGTTGTCATGGAAAGTGCCAATCGCATTAAAGAATCATTAGTACGCTCTATTAAGTTGCCAACTGCATTAAAGAAGCATTAATACGGCCAAAAAACTTGTCTCTCTCGATTAACTTGCCAATCGCAATACAAAAGTATTATACTAGCATAAGAGTGTAGTAAAATAAACCTTACGTCAATGCAAAAACGTCTCTAACACCGACGCAACAAATGTTATAATACAATGAACGTTGTGATTTAACTACTTTGTCTCGCAATATAAAATGGACGAAGACGGTACAGTCACCGGCAATAGTATCTTCCTACACGAAGGCCGCAAAAATATGTGACACACTCTTATTTGTAGGGTCATAAGAGCTTGTCACATATTTTTGCGGCCTTCGCGTAGGAAGATACTATTGCCGGTGACTGTATAAAAAACTGAATGAGTGACACGTCATATTTGTTTGCATCCTAACAAAATTTATAAAAGTTTTTGCCTCTGTTACGTTATTATATCCTTCAAATATTACTGCGCAATGTAGTTTACTGTAAATGTGTATATAAGTTTCATTGAAAATTTTCACGCGCCTTTGATTTATTGTGGTTTTGCTATAAAATATTATAAAAAGATATGCGTCAAATAAACAAAACAATTGTGTAATCCTCGTATAGAACGAGTTTTGCATTATTAACATAATAGTGTTGGTTGAGCAGTCTTAAATTAAGTAATTTCATTATTATATAGGTATTTTCCTTGTATAAATAGGTCCGCATGATTTTATTTTTAGGTTATAAATTATTTACAAAATGGCGTTGGTCTATATAGACGGAGAGCTAGCCACGTCGGATATGACACAATAATGAGAGCAACCAAACCCCTCTAGTCAGTTTGGTATACTATGCTTATTTCTAGATCTGGACATCTGGCAGCTTTAAAGTGGTGGAGGTCAAAGAATGCAAACCATTTCAAGAAAATAAATCCTAGAGATCTGGGTTTGATGCAATATTATGAGAAACTATACAAATACTATACAATATTAAGAGAAATTATACAAAAGTTTATGTTGGGAGAAAGTAGTGCCAAACAATGTATAATAAAATATAGTTCATAGTTTGTCGCCTACTGTTTTTGTTTCCGTAATAATCATACATCGGGGTTTTCGGTGCGGGAACGATTTGAGAAAGAGTAGAGATAAACAGATAGGTTGAGAGTTAGTCTGAGGATATATCATATTATGCCTAATGAATAACTACCTCTCTGTGAATAGCTTACACACTATGATACGAGCTTTTCTTAGAGGCATGTTTGTATTGACTATTATATACTTAGTATTTTAGAAATGCAATTGCATATCCGAAATTTATTAACTAGATCTACCTAAGACAAAGACACGGTATAATAAGTGTCAAATATTAATCTTGACGTTCGATATTTATGAACTATTTGATTAACTGAAGAGGTTGACAATGATCAGTCATTACATGAATTAATAAAAAAATACTTGAAAAAATCATAGGTATATGTACCTACAATATATATTTATGTATATAGTCAGCTATTACATATAAATTGTATATACCTATGATTTTATCGATATCGATCAACTATTCATTAGGTAGAAACGTGCCAGAGTACATTCTGTTTTTTAAGTTAATGCCTACTCTTTGGCTAATGTCAAACATTCCCGCACCGAAAACTCCGATGTATGGTAATATTACACAATATTTTTGGTCTAAGATTTTTTTATCGATTTTTGACCAGTTTTGAGTCGATATTCCAACATATTCACTATAGATAGAATTAAAAAGCAAACGCCTATCGGTTTTTGAATCTTTTATCTCCATTCTGTAGAGCCGGATCTTGAAATAAATGAGCCGGTATTTTTTTATGATATTTTTAAAATATGGTCTAAAAAAAAGATTAAGAAATTTTAATTTTTAACTAATTAAAACAAAATTTATGACCATAAAACCACTTTTTTAGCCTAAACCGGTTCGACTTTGATGTCATATATCTTGAAGACAATGAATATTGAAGTAAATATAGGATACTATATTGTTTAAAGCCGTTACTGATAACATGATAAGCTATATAAATCATTAGAAAACTAAGGGAATCAGATCTAAGGTCGTTGGCACCAGGGAGCCCCTTAAAATATAGGCCCTGTCCTTTATAACTGAGATAACTTTGGCAATTTTTACCTAGTTTGGTATTACTATTTTCCAATTAAAACATTTTGCTAGTCTGTCACTGTGACCTCCACCCATTAAGAGCTGCCAGATGCCCGGATCTAGCAATAAGAATAGTATAGCAATCTAACCAGACGGGTTTTGTTGCTCTCATTATTGTGTCATAATCTGACGTGGCTAGCTCTTAGTCCAATAGCAGCTCAGTGACCCTTAAAAAATGCCTTATTTATGCCTACAGCATTACACGTGAATAATTATGCTATTAAACAACATTAAGCATTTATTTATGCTATTGTAGAACCTAAGGCACTAAAACCGCTAAAAGCTGTATAGGGGCTGTTCATAAGGGGAGTACATTCTATTTTTTAAGTGAATGTCAAATGTCAAATGTCAAACATTCCCGTACCGAAAACCCCGATGTATGGTAATAATACACAATATTTTTGGTCTAAGATTTTTTTTTATCGATTTTTGACCAGTTTTGAGTCGATATTCCAACATATTCACTATAGATAGAATTATAAGGCAAACGCCTATCGGTTTTTGAATCTTTTATCTGCATTCTGTTGAGCCGGATCTTGAAATAAATGAGCCGTTATTTTTTTATGATATTTTTAAAATATGGTCTAAAAAAACACTTTTATCGATATTCGAATGGTGTAAAGAATCTTACATATAGGTAATCTACATATTAGGGTTCCTCTTTGATGTCTCTAAAAACCGTAGAGAGATTTTAATTTTTAACCAATTAAAACATAATTTATGACCATAAAACCACTTTTTTAGCCTAAACCGGTTCGACTTTGATGTCAAATATCTCGAAGACAATGAATATTGAAGTAAATATAGGATACTATATTGTTTAAAGCCGTTACTGATAATATGATAAGATAAGCTATATAAATCATTACAAAACTAAGGGAATCAGATCTAAGGTCGTTGGCGCCAGGGAGCCCCTTAAAATATAGGCCCTGTCCTTTATAACTGAGACAACTTCGGCAATTTTTACCTAGTTTGGTATTACTATTTTCCAATTAAAACATTTTGCTAGTCTGTCACTGTGACCTCCACCCATTAAAAGCTGCCAGATGCCAGGATCTAGCAATAAGAATAGTATAGCAATCTAACCAGACGGGTTTTGTTGCTCTCATTATTGTGTCATAATCTGACGTGGCTAGCTCTTAGTCCAATAGCAGCTCAGTGACCCTTAAAAATGCCTTATTTATGCCTACAGCATTACACGTAAATAATTATGCTATTAAACAACATTAAGCATTTATTTATGCTATTGTAGAACCTAAGGCACTAAAACCGTTAAAAGCTGTATAGGGGCTGTTCATAAATTACGTCATCAATTTTTGATGATTTTTACCCCCCCCTAAAATCATCCAACCCTCCCCCTGCCAAATAGAGTGACGTCATTAAAAAAAATGCGCTTTAAGCTTAATTGTAAAATAAAAAACTATTTAGTAGATAATATTTTATAGCATTAAAAGTTTATAGAAGCACGACTTTCATTCCGTTTTTTACACATTGATGATGTGATCTTCGGAATGACCGCCCCCCCTCCTACGTCATGCTACCATCATCCGATGTCCAGACCCCCCCCCCCCATTTGAAATGACGTAATTTATGAACAGCCCCTTATAGTGAATTACTTGGCTTTATAATGGTTTATATTATTGCTATTATAGAGCATTAGGAATGTATTACCTACTTACTAAAATGCAACTGCAAATGCAACTGTACAGTATGCAGCTGTACAGTTGCATTTTGGTTCGCTGCACTAAAACTAATGGCTAAACAAAAGCATTTACGTATGCCATTATACAACCGTTATACAGCGTAAAGCATCATAAAATGCTATTGTAGAACCTAAAGCACTAAAAACAGCTGAAAGCTGTATACCGGATTTACGTGGCATTATAATGGCTAATATTCATGCTCATAAACAGCATTAAGCATTTATTTATGCTATTGTAGAACCTAAGGCACTAAACCACACCGAAGCATTAGTGTAGCAAACCAAAACGCACCTGTACAGCATTCAGCTGTACAGTTGCATTTTGGTTCGCTGCACTAAAACTAAAGGCTTTAAAAAAGCCTTTATACATGCCATTATACAACCGTTATACATCTTAAAGCATTATATAATGCTATTGTAGATCCTAAAGCACTTAAGTGCTTTTAAACAGTCGAAAGCTGTACAGTTGCGTTGTGGTTTGCTGCACTAAAGCTAAAGGCTTTACAAAAGCATTTAGATATGCCATTAAATAACCGTTATACAGCTCAAAGCATCATATAATGCGACAAGTTGCTCGGTGAACGTATATAAGAGTTTATACGGTCCTTAAGTTCGAAATAAGTTAACTATTCATATGTTATAATGCTTCCTGTGTTACTTGGGGTCTCATTCAAATCATTAGTGGGAAAGAGCGAACAAGTAAAGTGTTACAGTGGTAAACAGCGAGTTAAATCAGTGAGTTGAAGAGTGAGTGAGTTGAAGAGTGAGTGAGTTGAAGAGTGAGTGAGTTGAATCAAAATATATAGTTCATTTAAATCACTCACTCGTGAACGACCCATGTCTAGGCAGGAGACCTCATGGCACCTTTAAGTGTTCTTAGCGTTCAAATGGTTAAAGTAGTATTGAGTGGTACTTAACCACTTACCTACGGTAAAGAAAGCAGTAGTTGTAGTAATCAGAGTAGCCGATCATGATTATTGGTTGTATTTTATTCGAATTACATATGAACGTCATTTAACGAAAAGGATCCATCCGCAAAAATTTGCCATTGAAACAAACTACTAACAATAGTGACATAAGGTTTAAATTTTATTGGCAGATTTTTGTGGACTGGATACAATTCAAAAATAAAACTAACTTTGTAGCTGTACTTGACTAATCAAAATATCAAGACTTGGACTGTTTATTGTAAACACTGTAATAGTAAAATAAGATCGAGTACCTAATTAGTTATGAAAACACTTCTTATTCCAATTTTATTTTGAAGTCTTTAGGTATGCGACGAGGTCTGAGATATCCCCCGGCTTTTTGAGTCCCGCAAACACCATTTTTGTGCCAGGGATGAACTTTTTAGGATTCGCCAAGTATTCGGTTAACGTTTTTTCATCCCAGGTCACTCCTTTATTCTTCATTTGGTCGGAGTAGCTGAAGCCTGTCGCGGAGGCAGCTTTGCGACCAACTAGACCATGGAGATTTGGCCCAACTTTATGCTTGCCTCCTGCTTCTATAGAATGACACGTCGCACACATTTTGGTGAAGATCTTTTTACCGTTATCGGCACTCATGTTTTACATCTAGACTGAGTTACAGGCTTATGATTATTTCAATCTTGTGCGTTTGATGTGATGAAAACGGGAAATGCGGGGCTTGGATTTTTTTGACGTTTTTGACAGTTCATGTTTTTCGTTTAAACAGACGGGAACTTTTTGTCGAGTCCTTATTTATTTTGCAAACTCTTTTTTTTACGACTGACTTTAGAACGTTTTGAAACCATGCTGTTTTGAATCGCGTTTCCCTTTTTGATTACAAAATTGCTTTAAGTTGCCCTAAAAACGCCATCAGACGCAAAAAAATATAAATACAAATAATAATTTCCGTCATAGTATTTTTTTAAGGTAATAATAGCCTTGAGCTTGACAAACCAAACTGCACCTAAGGCAAAGCGAGCACACAATATATACTCCTCACATTCTCACACACATAGTAGTCCCGTCTCGTTGGCAATATTTTGAGGGTTAAGTTTCGAAAATTCTAAAGTCACTTATTATTGAAGTTGGAAATACAGTGTGTACATGAGAATCTTTCAGTGCGTTTTGTGTCATATTCAATTGGTGCTTTTTTTGTAATTCAATAATTTGAGGTTAACTTTTTTAGCTTGCCATAACTTGAGTAAAAGAATATTAGAGTTAGAAAATATAACTGTTTTGTATTTATACCATTTTTATTGTTGTACAAAACTAGTTTGTGTCATTTACGTCGAGTGCAATTTTATATAGTATGACAACACTAAAAAACTACGTATAAAAAATTAGAGTTCATAAAATAAGGATTAACTATATCATCACCTCAAAATATGTCAATAAAATCAATATGTGTCAAATTAAGCAATGAAAATTTAAGTTTCTTGGTAATTTCGTATTTTTAGGCTGTTATCGTTTTAATAAATTATTAAAGTCATCAGAGTTCACATTCTAATCATCTAAAGGGATTTTAAAGTAGATATTTCAATTTGTGTCACTTTCATCAATGATATTTCGTCTAAAATTAAACAGAAACAATATTTGCGTTCAGAGGAAATCTTCTTAACTATAGCGCGTGACCTTGATGGTACGCCTGTTCGGCTTACTTCTGTAATGACCACTAGAAGTAGACCCCCGGCTCGCTTCTTAACAAGCTAATCCATGGGTCAACCAGGCGCTGGCATCTTAGCTGTTACGATGTAGGTACTTGCTCACGGAGGCGCGCGCCGGGTGATAAAGCTGACATACTCGACAAAGGAACTGAGCGGAGGAGCGAGTCGCGGGAAGCCGGCGAGTAGGGCAATGAACTCGTGCGTGTCTCGCCAATACGTACCTTTTTGAGCGGTAGCCGCTTTGTTTGTGTTTTGGCTAGACTGTTGAGTACATTTTCGAAGATTTCAAGCATCGTGAATTATGGGTAGAAAACGCAACGTAATATTTTTATTTAGTGCTGTTTTATTGGAACGAAGTTCCTTATCGGACGGTTCGCGGATGGGGGGCTAGGCGAAAAAAAGTCACGTGACCGTCACGAAACAGCATTGAAAAACATGTGAAATGGAATGAAATAAAAAAAATGAAAAATAGAATAAAGTGAATAGAAGTGACAGTGAAAGTGAGAAGTGACAAAGTGAAAAAAGTCAAGTTAAAAAATTTCTATAATATCAAAAATTTCAAAAAACACAAGAATCACAAAAATCTCAAAAATCTCAAACATCTCAAAGATCTCAAAGAACTCAAAAATCTCAAAAATCTCAAAAATCTCAAAAATCTCAAAAATCTCAAAAATCTCAAATATCTCAAAAATCTCAAAAATCTCAAAAATCTCAAAAATCTCAAAAATCTCAAAAATCTCAAATCTCAAATCTCAAAAATCTCAAAAATCTCAAAAATCTCAAAAATTCTAAAAAATCTCAAAAATCTCAAAAATTTAAAAACTACAAAAATTACGAAAAAGTCAAAAATTTAATAATATTACTTCGTTCTAACGGTGTGTTCCACGACAATAACGTATTTTTTTTTTACTTTTGTTTTATTTTTGTTTTTTCTTTTCGTCTGTATTTTGTTTTTATTTTGTCATTTTGTATTGATTCTGTTTTTATTCCGTTTATTTTGTTTAATTGTATTCTTATTTTACTCTTTTTTTTTATACCACAACGTGGCAAACAAGCATACGGCCCGCCAGATGGTAAGCAGTAGCATATGGATGCCTGGAACACCAGAGGTGTCACATGCGCGTTGCCGACCCTTTACAAAAAGGAGGAACAAGTTCAGAGTTCATTACCTCGGCCATTTTTAGGGTTCCGTACCTCGAAAGGAAAAAACGGAACCCTTATAGGATCACTTTGTTGTCCGTCTGTCTGTCTGTCAAGACCATTTTTCTCAGGAACGCGTGGAGGTATCAAGCTGAAATTTATATCAAATATTCAGGTCTATTGTCCCTTGGAGCTGTGAATAAATCAAACTTATAAGCTAACGCAATCAAAAGATACAGTCGTTTATGCTGCAAATTTTATAGTTTTTCGGCACTCGCAAAACCTACGGGGTACTTCCCGTTAACTCAGAAACTTGAAATTTGGCACAAAGCAACGTCATATAGCATAGACAATGGAAAAATTACAAAAAGTAGACTTTTTAGTAAAATCATACAAAAACATATTTTTTTAAATTTTAAACTTACTACCTTTTTCCTCGTAAACGCGTAGAGGTATTAAATTGAAATTCATGTCAAATACTCAGGGCTATAGGACCTTTCAGATGTAGCAAAACCAAACTTTTATGTCATCCCAATCAAAAGAAATAGCAATTTAAGTCGCATATTTTGAAACTAGTACTCGCAAGAAACTCAAAACCTAAAGGGTACTTCGCGTAAACTCAGAAACTTGAAACTTGGCACGAAGAAACTTCATATAGCACAGATAGAGGAAAAATTACGAAAAGTAGACATTTTTAGTAAAATCATACAAAAAATATTTTTTTTAATTTTATACTTACTAACTTTTTCCTCGTAAACGCGTAGAGGTATTAAATTGAAATTAGTAATAAACATACTACAACTTTTGCTTGTTATAGGTTTGTACGGAACCCTCGGTGCGCGAGTCCGACTCGCACTTGGCCGGTTTTTTTATTTTAGAGCAAAGTTTTTTTAAATAAAACACGCTTATTTTAGCGTATTCTATATGGAAAAATCATAAAAAGGACATGTTATAATGACATCCCGTCGATGGTTTTTTTTAAAAATCCATATAATATATAAGTTCAAAGTCCATTATCACGGCCATTTTTGATTTGAGAGAATTTTTTTTTTAATAAAACACGCTTATTTTAGCGTATTCTATATGGAAAACTCATAAAAAGTACATGTTATAATGACGTCCCGTCGATGGTTTTTTTTTGAAATCCAAATAATATATAAGTTCAAAGTCCATTATCTCGGCCATTTTTGATTTGGGAGAAAAGTTATAATGACGTCCCGTCGATGGTTTTTTTCGAAATCCAAATAATATACAAGTTCAAAGTCCATTATTTCGGCCATTTTTGATTTTAGAGAAAAGTTTCTTAAGTAAAACACGCTTATTTTAGCGTATTCATAACGGAAAAATCATAAAATGTACACGTTATAATGACGTCTCGATATACAAGTTCAAAGTCCATTATCTCGGCCATTTATGATTATAAAGAAAAGTTTTTCAAATAAACCACACTTATTTTAGCATACTTTATACGGAATAATCATAAAAAGTACACGTTTTAATGAAGTTCCGTCGATGGTTTTTTTCGAAGTCCAAATTATATACAAGTTCAGAGACCATTATCTCGGCCATTTTTGATTTTAGAGAAAAGTTTCGTAAGTAAAACACGCTTATTTTAGCGTATTCTATATGGAAAAATCATAAAAAGTACATGTTATAATGACGTCCCGTCGATGGATTTTTTTCGAAATCCTAATTATATACATGTTCAACGTCTATTATCTCGGCCATTTTTGATTTTAGAGAAAAGTTTCTCAAATAAAACACGCTTATTTTAGCGTATTCTGTACAGAATAATCATAAAAAGTACACGTTATAATGACGTCCCGTCGATGGTTTTATTTTGAAGTCCAAAATATATACAAGTTCAAAGTCCATTGATCTCGGCCATTTTTTATTTTAGAGAAAAGTTTGTCGAATGAAACACGCTTTTACATATATACAAGTTCAAAGTCCATTATCACGGCCATTTTTTATTTTAGAGAAAAGTTTCTCAAATTAAACAAGCTTATTTTAGCGTATTCTATACGACAAAATCATAAAAAGTACTCGTTATAATGACGTCCCGTCGACGGTTTTTTTTCGAAGTCCAAATGATATACAAGTTTTATGTCCAATCGGCCATTTTTTATTTTGGAGGAAAGTTTGTCAAATAAAACATGCTTATTTTAGCGTATTCTATACGGTAAAATCATAAAAAATATGCTATATAATGATACCCCATCGCTGGTTGTTTTTTCGAAGTCAACATTATATACAAGTTCAGAGTCCATTATCTCGGCCATTTTTGATTTTAGAGAAAAGTTACTCGAGTAAAACACGCTTTTTGTAGCGTAGGTATTCTATACGGAAAAATCATAAAAAGTACACGTTATAATGACGTCTCGATATGCAAGTTCAAAGTCCATTATCTCGGCCATTTTTGATTATGAAGAAAAGTTTTAAAATAAAACACGCTTATTTTAGCATATTCTATACGGAATAATCATAAAAAGTACACGTTATAATGAAGTCCCGTCGATGGTTTTTTTTCGAAGTCCAAATTATATACAAGTTCGCAGTCCATTATCTCAGCCATTTTTTATTTTAGAGAAAAGTTTTTCAAATAAAACATGCTTATTTTAGCGTATTCTATACGGAAAAATCATAAAAAGTACACGTTATAATGGCGTCCCGATATACAAGTTCAAAGTCCATTATCTCGGCAATTTTTGATTTTAGAGAATAGTTTTTCAAATAAAACACGCTTATTTTAGCGTATTCTATACAGAATAATCATAAAAAGTACTTGTTATAATAACATCCCGTCAATGGTATTTTTTTTGAAGTCCAAATTATATACAAGTTCAAAGTCCATTGTCTCGGCCATTTTTGATTTTAGAGAAAAGTTTCTCAAGTAAAACACGCTTATTTTAGCGTATTCTATACGGCAAAATCATAAAATGTACACGTTATAATGACGTCCCGTCGATGATTTTTTTTCGAGGTCCAAATTATGTACAAGTTCAAAGTCCATTATCTCGGCCATTTTTGATTTTAGGGAAAAGTTTTTCAAATAAAAGACGCTTATTTTAGCGTATTCTATACGGAACAAATCATTAAAAGTACACGTTATAATGATACCCCGTCGCCATTTTATTTTTTAAGTCCAAATTAGTCCATGTAGTCAATCTTCAAAGAATCAGAAGATCTCTAATTTTCTATTTAACGAATAATGTTAAAAAAAAGAAATGTCTAAGTTTCTACCTACGCAACAACCTAGGATGACACAAATTATTATTATTAGCTAAGTTGGATGGCCTGAACTCTGTATGCGAATAATAAGCATCTTTAATATTATCGAAACTTCATAATTTATCGGTACGGGTCTATAGGGTTGCAGTGAAGGTGCAGTGAAGTGACATAATTTTTAACTAAAACCATACTAAAACTCGCATAAAGTGTAACCATAGTGGAATCACAGAACATACATTTGTACCTGCAATACTGCCCTCCTCGCACAAGAGCCGTTTGTTATAATGGTCTAAGAGCTGGCCACGTCAGATATGAATATGACACAATAATGAGAGCAATGAAAAATGTCTACGGTTGAATTTCTAATTATAAAAAGTGACTTGACACATGACTGACAATTAAAATGTTGCCTGGAATAGCAAAAATAAAATAGTGATGGGTATATGTCGATAAAAAGTATCGAAAAGTGTAATGTTGTACTAAACACTACCAATACGATTCCATTTAAAGGAGCCATAAACGTTAGGAAATTAAATTATCATGTCATAGCCTGAAATGCTACAATATGCCGGATCACCGGCTTTTGTTATATAAAGCGCAGGTTCGACCTCACATGGAGTACTGTTCTCATCTCTGGTCTGGCGCCCCGCAATACCAGCTTCTCCCACTTGACTCCATCCAACGTCGGGCAGTTCGTATTGTTGGCGATCCCGATCTTACTGACGGCTTAGATCCACTTAGTCTCCGGAGAGATGTTGGCTCTCTGTGTGTGTTCTACCGTCTGTACAACGGGGAATGTTCTGAAGAACTTTTTGAACTGGTGCCATCGTCACGTTTCTACCATCGCACCTCCCGCCAAAGGAACAAAGTTCATCCTCATTTTCTAGACACATGGTACACCAAAAATAAACGGGCATCTCGCTCGTTTCTGCCTAGAACGTGCGGAATGTGGAATGAGCTGCCTCCCGAGGTGTTTCCATTGCGCTTTGACATGGGGTTCTTCAAGAAGCGGGCGTACAGGGCTCTCAAGGGTCGGCAACGCATAGGCGGCTCCTGATGTTGCTTATGTTCATGGGCGACGTTGACTGCTTCCCATCAGGCGGCTCGTCTGCTCGTTTGCTACTAGTTTCATAAAAAAAAAAAAAAAAAAATATTCAAATCAGACGAAAGTTTTGAAATACGTTGTCGCTAATAAATCGTATAGTTATGTTATACAACATCTATACATATAATAAAGCTGAAGAGGGTCGAAAGTCTGTACATGGAAGATAATCGAAAAAAAGTTGGCTGGGGATACTTAGGATCGATAACAGAACACGTTCCAACAATTTTTAGAATTTTTGTCTGTTTATCTGTTTGTCTGTTTATCTGTTTATCTGTTTGTCTGTTTATTTGACCGCGCATCACGTGAAAACGGCTGAACGGATTTTGATGAAATTTTGTATAGAGATAGTTTGAGTCCCGGGAAAGGATAATATATAGTTTTAATCCCGAAAATCAACCCTGGTGGGGGTGAAAATGCGGTTGAAAGTTTGTATGGAGAATTTTTAACCGCTGATACGATTTAGATAGAAATGAGTATGGAGATAATTTGAGTCTCGAGAAACGTCATAGGATAGTTTTCAAACCCTTGTGGGGGTGAAAAGGGGGTTGGAGTGTATTGTAACCTCCTTGGAGGTAGATGATGATGATGATTATAGGTAGGAATACAGAATAAAACACATGTTTCCTCTTCGAAGTAGCAATATGTAATAATGATTAAAAGACAGGTATACATTGGTATATAGTTGATGATTAATACAGATTCCATATATGAAAGCAACTAGCCTACTTATTCTAATAAGGTATGTCTCTAGGTACATCACACCTTCCCCGTTTTTTTTTTTTTTTTTTGAAAAAAAAATAATAATAACATAAAATAGTATTTAACTAAAGTTATAATTATCTTGGATACAATGTAAACAATAAAGTTCAATCACTCTTACGTTGTTATGCAAACACAATACTAGCGCTAATATGGTGAGCTGTTTACATTTGCAATACCTAACAATAACAATTGTCGCACAGCTGGTGCTCTTATTTAATGGCTAACTTAATATAACTCGTTACACAAAATAAGGAATAGTTCTGTTCTTATGAATAACATTTTGTTTATTACCTATTGCAATTTTTACATTGACACCCATATCTTCAATAACAGAGTATGGACCTAAATATACTGGGTCCATTTTTTCTCGTCCTTCTTTTTTAACTAACAATAAATCTCCTACATTATGTTTTATCATATTTTTCTTTCCTTAACTGTTTAGACTTAATTAAGTTATTTCTAGCGTCTTCCTGAGACTTTTGTAATCTATACCTTAATTCTATAGGATAATCATCGAAGTTATATATAGGGTCTATGTTGTTAACAATATTACTAGGTATATTACAAAGTTTTCCGAATACTAACTCATAGGGAGTATATTTAGTTTCAGAATGCATAGTCGTGTTATAAGAGAAGCACCAATATTGCAACCAGTTGCTCCATTCGTGAGCCTGGTTATCAGTCTGGATTCTAAGGAAAGCTCCTAAGGCCTTATGAGAGTTCTCCAAAGAACCGAGACTTTCGTGGTGATAAGCAGTGGACTGTAGTTGATTAATTTTTAATAATTTACATGTATTTTGCATAGTTGAGGATATGAATTCTGAACCACGGTCTGTTGCTATCTCGCGCGGGATGCCATAATGCAATATAAAGCCTTCAACGAATGCTCGCGCGACTGTTTCGGTTTCTTTATTAGGTAGTGGGTAAGCCCAGACGTACTTCGTGAGCTCGCACTGAATCGTCAATATATAGCTATACCCATTAATGTCTTTAGTTATAGGGCCAACTAAATCTAAATATACTTTATCACATGCTGATGTAGCTGTAGTAGTAATATACATTGGCTCCTTAATTGTTTTGTGGAACTTTTGTTTTTGGCATTTGTCGCATTTTTTTTTAAAAAGTTCTTATGTCTTTTTCCATGCTGGGCCAGTAGTAGTATCTTTTTATATTGTTAGTCATCCTACGAATACCCGCGTGGCCGCTAGTCGGCAGGATATGAAAATCATTTATTATGACACGTCTGTCATCTTTGTTATTTACTTTGAATACACCCTTTATAATACATATTCGTGGTCCGGACCATCCACTATTAGTTTTTATACGCTGAGTTAACTCTTTTATCATCTTTTCATTGTCATTATTTTTAATAATACATATTTCTTTTATATTTATTGTATTGCAGAAAAGTTCCAATTCCCTCATGAAGAAAGCTCGTTTCATACACGATTGGGATTTTGGTGCAACACTAATAAGTGACAATGAGGGTGTGTAAACAAATGAATTGTTGCTACTACAAATACTATCATCTTTTCTCGTACACTTGCGATACTCATTTTCATCAAAACTTAGCTCTGTTGAATTGTTTGGTTTTTTAAGTATTTCCACAACTTTTGGTTGATCACTCCAATCGTTTTGAAAATTCTTAACAACCGAACTATTTTGCATTTCTTGCTCTTCCATTCGCTTCTTTTGCCTACGCGTTGTTACAAACATAACTCGTTCACTCATATCTTTTAGCTGTTGACTTGTTAGCTCAATCCTTGATAATGCGTCTGCAGCCACATTATCTTTACCTTTCAAATACTCAACCACAAAATCATACTCTTCTAAACATAATCTGAACTTTGTTAGTCGGCTGGAAGGGTCCCTCATGTTAAATAAATATATTAACGGCCTGTGATCTGTAATTATTCTAAAACGTCGGCCATATAAATATGGTCTATAGTATCTTATTCCCCATAAAATCGCCAATAATTCTTTTTCGACGGTTGGGTAATTTTTTTCCGCTTTGTTAAGGGGCCTGCTAGCGTATGCTACAGGTAACCCATCTCCGTTTGATAAAACACAACCTATTGCTATTCCTGATGCGTCAGTATGTAATATAAACTCGTTATCACTGGCAAAATTGGGATATTGTAACAAGGGTGGGTTTGTCATTGCCTGTTTTAGTTTTTTAAATGCGTTAGAACACTCATTGGTCCAAACAAACTGTACGTTTTTTTTTGATAAATGATTTAAGGGTTGGGTTATTTCCGCAAATTTTGGAATGAATTTCCTATAGTAATTGGCGAATGCTACGAATCTTTTGACTTCGTCTTCATTTTTTGGAGTAGGGTAATTTTGAATCGCTAAAGTTTTACTTGGGTCTGGTTTTATTCCTTCTGAAGTGACTAAATGGCCTAAATATAAAATTTCTTTTTTCAAAAAGGTACATTTCAGGGGATTAAGTTTAAAATTTACTTTTCTCAATCTTGAAAAGACATCGATTAAGTTTTTGTTATGTTGTTCAAGATTACGTCCCATAACGATTAAATCGTCTAAGTAAACAATACATTGTAAGTAATTTAAACCTGACATTGCTATAGTCATTGCGCGACTAAACGCACTCGGTGAAGATTTCATACCCATTGGTAGTCTTTTCATCTGATAGTGTTTATCAGCCAAAAATGCCGTATATTTCCTACTCTCAGCATCAAGTTTAATTTGATAGTAACCTTGATTGAGGTCCAGAGTACTAAAGTAAATTGCACCAGACAACGAGTCCAGTATCTCAGTAATATTTGGTAATGGGAATTTGTCACTTTCTATGCGCTCGTTAACTTTCCTATAGTCAATTACTACTCTCCATTTCTTTTGCCCACTTGAATCTGCCTTTTTAGGTACAAGTAGTAAAGGACTAGCCCATTCAGAGTATGACTCTTCGATGATATCGTCTGCTATCATTTGTTTAATTTGTTTTTCTATTTCCGCTTTCTGTGAGTGGGGCAACCTATAGGGCTTACTATACACTGGAGTTTCATTAGGCTTTAAATGGATTTTTTGTTCATAAAGATTCATGGTGTTTAGTTTATCTCCCGGTAGGTGAAAAATATCGGCAAATTTTGCACAAATACTTGCAATACTATTCTCTTCTTCCGAATTTAAATAATTTAGTTGTAGCAATGAAAATAATTGTTTTACTCGTTCGGCGTTATTTGAGCATTTTTCAAAATTAAAAACATCAAAATCTTCCAGCCGCCTAATCTCAGGAGTGATACACTTTACAGTCACGTCTTGTTCTCGCGTGTTCAGCACTTTAATCGTTAAATTACCATTCACACTTCTAGACAAAGAGTTCGCTATGAATATTCCCTCGCATACCTCACTCGCACAAACAATAAAATCTCCTGTGACATTAATAGGAACTTTCAATAAAATTTCGCTTCTCGAAGGTAACTCAATAAATGATTGCACGTTATTACTATGTATAGAGTAAACATGTACTGGTATCAAGGATAAATGGTTTCCCTTTTTTAATTTTAATGTATCTGTTTCAAAATCCAAGGTGCCTCTAAATTTTTTTTTTAAATCTTGGCCTAGTAGATGGCGTAGATGGTAATCTACGTCCAC
The DNA here is from genome assembly GCA_947086415.1 of Pammene aurita. Lineage (NCBI taxonomy): Eukaryota > Metazoa > Arthropoda > Insecta > Lepidoptera > Tortricidae > Pammene > Pammene aurita. Next base: position 19,818,500 of record OX352315.1, on the reverse strand, counting down.
AGGTAAATTTTTAAAGATATGAATCTCGTGACAAAATGATTCATTTGTTTCATCATATAAATCGAGACAACTGACACCAACTGATGTAATTATACCGCCAAGCCCATTTACGTTGGTTGTTCTTGGTTGAATGAACGGAGTTGTTGACACTATTGAATCATACTTGACTGCACTTAATGATGCTCCTGTATCCAACAACCAAGTCAATGACTTTCCATTTACGTAAAACTGAACTGAGTTCACATTACCGAAAGCTAAAATATAAGGTAAGTTATTAGTCACGAAAAAACTGGAGTCCAGATGATCTCGCAGGTGACTCATTAGTGTCATTGGACTCACGTGTCGTATTTATTTGATGTTTATTTTGCGGTCTACTTGGTCTGAAATTACTATTATTATGTCCGTAGTTGTTACGGTAGTTATGACCCCTGGAACCACCTCTGAAACTACCACTACCTCTACCTCTGTACGAGTAAAAAGCACGTCCATTGGTTTTCCTGTACTCATATTGTGGGTGCACGGCCGCAATTCTATTTTTGAAATATAAATTTCCACGACCAAAAGTCATATGAGGTCTCGTACCTCTACCGCGCGCCGTAAACACCTGTTCCGAAGGTGAAGGCGACATCGCAATTTCTTCGTCTTTGGCACCCTGTATTGCGTCTTTAAGTGACGTATAATTTCGGGCCGATATCACTGTACTTAACCTATCATTTCGCAAGCCACTGGCAAATTTATGAATAGCTTGCCTCTCATTAAGAGGTTTTAGTATACTGTAAGCGCTCGAATCACCATTGGCTTGTGAAATCGTCAGTTTGACAAAAATGTCCTCTAAATCGCTACCGAACTGCTCTATACTTTTTCCCGCTTGCCGAGCTGTTTGCAATTGCTTTTGCAAGGCGTTATCAGACTTACGAGGTACTAAATGATGTTTCATATCACTGATTAAACTCGTAACCGTGGCATAGCTACCTGACAATCGCAGTTTCGCGTTATAAGACAAACGTGTTTTCAAAACGAAATTTATCAACACCGGGATATCCGTGTCGTTTATCATAGTCTCATATAGTTCAATGGCGTCAATTAATTGCAAAGTTATTTTTTCAGTATCATCCATCACAGGCAACAAAGAAACCGCCGTTTTCAAATCGAAATTCGGTTTGGAACCCATGTTTGTCTTTATCAATTGCTGCGTTTCCTCGAATAATTGCAATATTCTAGAATACTCTTTTTCAATTTTCGTAATATACTGCTGTACCCTATCATCGACGGGTTCTTCACCCTTCTCTACCTTCGAAATATAAATTTCTAAATATGCATTATACTCCTTATAAACCGACTTTGCATCTGAAAATTTTTCTTGACCTAATTTCTCACTTCGTCGAGTAGGACCAAGCTTAAGCAAATATTCTTTAAAGTAGTTAATGCGCTCATAAAATTCTACAACGCTTGACATTACCATAAATTAATCAAAAATATAACGTAATTATGTTACTTATTAAAGGCTATAGTATTGTTAAAATTTTAATCACTACACTTACATGGTTTTCAGGAAGCTTGACGACAGCACTTGTTACTTAACATAGTTTATCGGGTCACTTGCGTTTTCGCCACTGAAAGTTTGTATTTTTCCACGAAACTCGACGATAGTTCCTATTACCACTGCCACCTTATACGGATGCACGCCTGCGCATCACCATAGCAGCCGCTCAATCTTCTTTGTAAGGCACTTATGGACCTTTTTCCAGACGAGGTAAAAGAAGACAATGCTGATCATCACTCCCATGGCCATTGTTATGTATGACTGCTCCTCGCCGTGACTGATATCTTGAGTTGACCTGGCTTTGTTGTTCTGGCCAGTCTGAGCAATGATGACTTCTTCCTTCTCTATTGTAGACACCGTTTTCCCCATGTTGAAAGATTAAATGTAGCTCGTGAGATAAGTGGTTTCAGTTGTTGCAGTACCTCTAACACGCTAATCTTGAGTCCCCCAGCAGCAGCAGGACCTCGACGACAGCACCATTTGTGAAAATTGTCCCTTCGTAGCTCTCCAAATTAACGTACAGCTGGCAGGGTCGCCATGTATTGTAACCTCCTTGGAGGTAGATGATGATGATGATTATAGGTAGGAATACAGAATAAAACACATGTTTCCTCTTCGAAGTAGCAATATGTAATAATGATTAAAAGACAGGTATACATTGGTATATAGTTGATGATTAATACAGATTCCATATATGAAAGCAACTAGCCTACTTATTCTAATAAGGTATGTCTCTAGGTACATCACAGGAGTTGGTATGAGGATTTTTTTACCGCTGAACTGATTTTGATGAAAATTGGTATAGAGATAGTATGGGTCTCGAGAAAGGGCAAAGGATAGTTTCATCTTCAAAAAAGCCCCCCCCCCCCCATTTTACTTTAGAATCTTAGGTCCAAAAATCTATCTTATACATATAATAAAGCTGAAGAGGGTCGAAAGTCTGTACATGGAATATATTCGAAAAAAAGTTGGCTGGGGATACTTAGAATCGATAACAGAACACATTCCAACATTTTTAGAATTTTTGTCTGTTTATCTGTTTGTCTGTTTATTTGACCGCGCATCACGTGAAAACAGCTGAACGGATTTTAATGAAATTTTGTATAGAGATGTGAGAATTTAAAAAAATTCAAAAATTTCAAAAATTTCAAAAATTTTAAAAATTTCAAAAATTTCAAAAATTTCAAAAATTTCAAAAATTTCGAAAATTTCAAAAATTTCAAAATTTCAAAAATTTCAAAAATCTCAAAAATCACATATCTCAAAAATATCAAAAAAATTAAAAATTTCAAAAATATCAAAAATTTCAATTAAAAGAAATACAAAAAAAAAAAAAAAAATTAGGAAAAAGTCAAAAATGAAATAAAATTAAATAACAACTTCGTTCCAACCGAAACGCACTCAGGTATTTTTATTTTCTCTGACGTTCATTAGTGCATTGTAATTTGCTTACATTGAAGAATAAATATCTTGATCTACAACAATATCATAAATCCTCTATTTCGCGTTCAGAAACCGTATGTAATTACCACTATTAATGCAATCAGTAACGTAACATCAGTGTATTATCTGTGACAGTGTGGTAAAAACATATGAAAATTCATTACCTACGGTAACGTAATGAAAATTCGCCCTCCTCCCCGACCGCCGGCACAATAAGGTTGGTCATGGCGGTCATTCTAATGGTTTCCGAACACGTCACTTAGGATTTTTTTAATATGTGTGTAGATAAAGCAGTGTATGCTTCTATTAGGGTACACATAAAATGGGGTGAATTTTTTTCGCTCCAACTCTATCGTGTTGGGTATTATTGAATAGGTCTTTCAAAAAGAATAGAGGTCTTTTAATAGATTTTTTGGATGCAACTGATAGTTTCGTAAATATTAGATTTGAAAGTTCAAAAAAGGGCGTCTCTTCCATCTAACTTTTGAACCGTGGGTCCAAACAGGGCGGCAACTACGAAACTCTACACTGAGCATCGCCCGGCCGGCCCGGCCACATGCTCTTGGCCGGTTTTTTTTGCATTGTTATCCCAGAAATCACCCCTTAAAGATTACTAATTCCAATTCAAGAAAATCCCCAGCCAGATTAACACGTAGCCTATAAAAATTAAACGTTTAAAAAAGGGGTAATTTCATGGGTCACCCCCCCCCCCCCCCCAAGAACACCTCAAATAGAAAAAAACGTTACTGACCCCCTCAAAAAATCATTTCTGTATTTGTGACCCCCCCCCCCCCCAAATTTCAACCGCACCTGTTCTTACCTTTCATGCTTAGACTGATTTGACGGGAGGATCGATTTGGAAAAGATGTCGTTTAAATCATGCCAAAAAAAGTATTGTTTTTTGAGTGTAGTTTCATTTAGTGGTAATCTATCTATCTATATCTATACCTATAATAAAGCTGAAGAGGGTCGAAAGTCTGTACATGGAAGATACTCGAAAAAAAGTTGGCTGGGGATACTTAGAATCGATAACAGAACACGTTCCAACAATTTTTAGAATTTTTGTCTGTTTATCTGTTTATCTGTTTGTCTGTTTATTTGACCGCGCATCACGTGAAAACGGCTGAACGGATTTTGATGAAATTTTGTATAGAGATAGTTTGAGTCCCGGGAAAGGATAATATATAGTTTTAATCCCGAAAATCAACCCTGGTGGGGGTGAAAATGGGGTTGAAAGTTTGTATGGAGAATTTTTAACCGCTGATACGATTTAGATAGATATGAGTATGGAGATAATTTGAGTCTCGAGAAACGTCATAGCATAGTTTTCAAACCCTTGTGGGGGTGAAAAGTGGGTTTGAGTTGGTATGAGGATTTTTTTACCGCTGAACTGATTTTGATGATAATTGGTATAGAGATAGTATGGGTCTTGAGAAAGGACAAAGGATAGTTTCATCTTCAAAAAAGCCCCTCCCCCCCCCCCCTCCATTTTACTTTAGAATCTTAGGTCCAAAAATTTATCTTATACATATAATAAAGCTGAAGAGGGTCGAAAGTCTGTACATGGAATATATTCGAAAAAAAGTTGGCTGGGGATACTTCGATAACAGAACACGTTCCAACAATTTTTAGAATTTTTGTCTGTTTATCTGTTTGTCTGTTTATTTGACCGCGCATCACTTGAAAACAGCTGAACGGATTTTAATGAAATTTTGTATAGAGATGTGAGAATGAGTGTATAGTGACAGTGAGAAGTGACAAAGTGAAAAAAGTAAAAAAAGTCGAGAACCTGAAAGTAAAAAATGTCGAAAATGTCAAAAATGACAACATTTCAAAACATTCAAAAAATTTCCAAAATTTCAAAAATTTCGTAAATTTCAAAAATTTCAAAATATCAAAAATTTCAAAAATTCTAAAATCTCAAAAATCACAAAAATCTCAAAAAATTTAAAAATTTCAAAAATATCAAAAATTTCAAAAATTTCAATTAAAAAAAAAAATAATAATAATAATAACTACAAAAATTAGGAAAAAGTCAAAAATGAAATAAAATTAAATAACAACCTCGTTCCAACCGAAACGCACTCAGGTATTTTTTTTTCTCTGACGTTCATTAGCGCATTGTAATTTGCTTACATTGAAGAATAAATATCTTGATCTACAACAATATCATAAATCCTCTATTCCGCGTTCAGAAACCGTATGTAATTACCACCATTAATGCAATCAGTAACGTAACATCAGTGTATTATCTGTGACAGTGTGGTAAAAACGTATGAAAATTCATTACCTACGGTAACGTAATGAAAATTCGGCCTCCTCCCCGACCGCCGGCACAATAAGGTTGGTCATGGCGGTCATTCTAATGGTTACCGAACACGTCACTTAGGATTTTTTTAATATGTGTGTAGATAAAGCAGTGTATGCTTCTATTAGGGTACACATAAAATGGGGTGAATTTTTTTTCGCTCCAACTCTATCGTGTTGGGTATTATTGAATAGGTCTTTCAAAAAGAATAGAGGTCTTTTAATAGATTTTTTGGATGCAACTGATAGTTTCGTAAATATTAGATTTGAAAGTTCAAAAAAGGGCGTCTCTTCCATCTAACTTTTGAACCGTGGGTACAAACAGGGCGGCAACTACGAAACTCTACACTGAGCATCGCCCGACATGCTCTTGGCCGGTTTTTTTTGCATTGTTATCCCAGAAATCACCCCTTAAAGATTACTAATTCCAATTCAAGAAAATCCCCGGCCAGGTTAGCACGTAGCCTATAAAAATTAAACGTTTAAAAGGGGGGTAATTTGCATGGGTCACCCCCCCCCCCCCCCCCCAAGTACACCTCAAATAGAAAAAAACGTTACTGACCCCCTCAAAAAATCATTTCTGCATTTGTGACCCCCCCCCCCCCTTCCAAATTTCAACCGCACCTGTTCTTACCTTTCATGCTTAGACTGATTTGACGGGAGGATCGATTTGGAAAAGTGGTACTGTATCCGATATACACCTACTACTCTATGTCGTTTAAATCATGCCAAAAAAAGTATTGATTTTTGAGTATAGTTTCATTTAGTGGTAATTGTAAAATATTTTATCAGGACAACTGTCCTCTAGCGTATCCATCTGTCAACATTACTTTAAGTTCCGCCTCCAGGGTAGCGGGAGAGAAATTAGGGGCAAATTAGCCACTTACACAGACCGAATTCCACGCGGGCGGAGCCGCGGGCACAGCTAGTATTATATATTGTCAAAGTGGTAAAATAAAAAGTGGGATAAAATGTTTTATTAGGGTACCTCTCCTATACGTAAAGTGGGGAGTGATTTTTTTTTTTCATTTCAACCCTAACGTGTGATATATTGTTGGATAGGTATTTAAAAATGAATAGGGGTTTACTACAATAATTTTTTGATAATGTAAATATTTTCGGAAATAATCGCTCCAGAAGTAAAAAAAAATGCGTCCCCCCCCCTCCAACTTTTGAACCATAAGTTTTAAAAATAATAAAAAAAACTCAAAAGTAGAACTTTATATAAACTTTCTAGGAAAATTATTTTGGACTTGGTAGGTTGACTAGTTTTTGAAAAAAAATTACAAAATAATTTTTGAACTAAGTTTGTAATTTAACCGTATAAGCAGGTGTTTATTGTACCTGTAATTTCTTCAAAATCACAATGAAATGACGTGCTTTCAAATAAAGTAAAAACGGTGAAAATCGGTTCACGCATTAAAGAACTATCCCATAAAAATCATCTTCCATACTTTAAGAAAGATACTTGGATAATTATTCGTCCGCATAGAATTCGGTTATCGTGTGGCCCTCTAAAAAGGTTTTTTTTTCGGGATAAAAAGTAGTTACGTATCCTATGTCCTATTCCTCACTCTAAGCTACCTCTGGCGCCATTTTAGAGACGTGCATTCAGCAAGATATTCACTCACAAACTGAACGGCAGGCATGTGTGTAGAGAAATCCCAATATTGGCCCGACCGCCGTGCGCTTGGAGAATTTAACCAACCAGAGCGGCCATTGACAGGCTTTCCCCTCTGCCGAAAACAATGTTCGATAAATATAATCAGTGGTCCCCAGCCATATTTATTGTACGGACTGACGTTTATCTGACGTGGCTATTTGTACGTTACGTACGAATAGCCATACATTTGACGTTCGCCTCCCCCGCAAAAATAAGCAGACTTTTTTTGTATAGAAAATGACAGACATGGCCGCTCCGGTTGGTTGAATTCTCTAAGCCATGCGCCCGGTATTAACCCTACGGCAGGTGTATGAGTAGCCGCCTTTAGAAATTATAATTGTCTCTAATAATAGGATGTACAGAAGTTATAAATTGACTTCAATTTGTCGCGTACCGCATAGTTTTATCAACAAGTAATAGTCATTCCGTAAAAGTAACGTATTTTCCACATCATGTTGCAGCATTCTTCAGCCTTTAAGCCTTAATCAAGTTGCAGCGACAATATCGCAACCAATAAGTCGCAGCGTTTGTAGAACTCTTAATAAATAAAAATATCGATAAGAACAGCACTGGCCGAATTGCGGCAACATTTGTGTTTGTTGACTTGTCAAGTCACTCCGTACAATTATAAATTCTACCTTAGTTAGACTGCTTTACCATCCATATTGCTAGATCCGAGCATCTGGCAGCTTTTAAAGTGATAGACCAACAAAGTTTTTAAGTTGGAAAAAAGTAATACTAAAATATTAAAAACTGCCAATGTTGTTGTCATTTATAGAGGACCTGGCCTATATTTTAACATTAGATTAAAAACAATTATCTATTATTTGGGAAACAAAAACAGTAGGCGACTAACTAAAAATTGCATTATACATTATTTGGCACTACTTTCCCCCAACAGAAACTTCTGGTTATGATAAAATCTAACCAATTACATAATTTCCAACAATATCGAATCAAACCCAGAACTCTAGCATTTGTTTTCTTCAAGTTATTTGCATTCTTGTGTCATATATGATGTGGCCAGCTCTCCGTCTATAATTGGAAACGAGTTTGGGTATCGATTGATTGGGTGGCTCCTTGAAAGAATAATGACAGCGTTTTACATAAAATAAAACGCTAATTATAAAAACTTACAAGTTTGAGATCTAAAGTAAACATTGAGATACTGTTGTTGGTCGTCTCTGTCCCTTTCTAGCATATGCATCCATACGCTCCTTCTCGCTCACACAGAACCCCCTCTACTTCCATGAGGCAGGTAGCTGACGGTCAGCGTTCATTTTTACTTCATTGTCTTAATATTTATTATTCATCTATAATTTATACCAGGCAGGTTTAAAAACTTTAGATCTCCAATTTGTAAGTTTTTATAATTAGCGTTTTATTTTATGTAATACGCTGACATTATATAAACTGTACGAAATTTGAGATCTAAAGTAAACATTGAGACGTGTTTGTTATCGCCTGGTGGAAGCGTAAGACGCCAAGCCAATGTGACAATAAAACAGCAATGAATGTTCATTGCGATAGTGTATGGCAACACCATGAATTTTAATAACTGTGTAGCGAGAGGTGGGTAGATTGTAAAGTTATGTTTATAAATCTATGTTGTACCCACATTCCTAATTACTAAATTAAGGATGCTATTATTTGAACTGCATAGATTCATAGGTCAACACTCTTTTAGATAAGTGTAATGATAAGATATACCCGTTGCCAAGTTAGGTCAAATTGCTTAACAAATGTGATGTTTATGTATGGCACTCCGATACTACAAAAATAGTTTTACAAAGTAGCTACTTAGCTCTGCTAGGTTCTGATAGGAACCGAACAAGATCTATCCTGGACAGGATTTGAATGAACTGAATCAATTTCTCCTCAAATATCAGGCGTCTTTATACTATACTGCCTAGAAAAAACGCCAAGTTCTGTCAACATTTTCTTGAGTGTAATTACACCACTGCCTCATTTCGATTTAGTACATGGGTACTGTCATGAGTTCAGATACTTTGGTATTTACGAAAATGCATGCATTGTTTACTTAACGCATCAGACAATGATTTGATGAACAAATAACAATATTAGTCTTAATATATAGGCAAGGCCGAACTCGCACTTAACCATGGATATGGGTACTTCGAAATTAGTTTTCACTAATGTATGTAACTTTTCTGTACAAACTGCTTTGAAATCACTTGCGATTTTTTACTATAGTTATTTTCAACCAATATTGGCAATGGTAATGGAAACATATAGCATTAAGCGAAGCAGTGATATAGGATACTTGTATTTATATCAACAAGTTAAACTTTCCTTCAACTAAGATTAACACTGGATTTCGGGAGCTTGACTGCTCCTAATTTTGTTTATTCACAATTGCACAGGTGTTGACCTGGCACACTAACACACTCGTAGGGCTTAGCGTCTCATCCTAATTTTAATAATGTAGATAAATTCGGTACGTGAAATGTGGAACGCTTCACGATTTTGCGTGTTTTCCCTGCGCAGGGAAGTAGGTAAATGTACTGTTGTAGCAAATACTCTACTATTAAAAAATGGTTAAGACAGACCAAGAGTCTTAAGTACTTAATTTATTGCAAATCATGTATCCAGTTGTTCACTGTATTTAATCAGAAACAACCCAATACTGGGAGTCTATTCGACATGGCATAACTGACAGTCGCATGCGAGACAACTATGATATCACACTTTTGTGACAGTTGATTCACCTAACCACCTACGTCAAAATCAACAGCACGGCTAGCACATGTTGGGCGCGACTTCATCGACAGTCGAGAAAAGGCGCGACGTAGACTCTCTCGTGAATCCGTAGCACAACTTACCCGCGACAACCCGCTGACTCGCGAACAAATGTCAAAGCGACACATTTTTGTTGTTTGACAGTTCCACGCGGGATAGGTGCAAAATTCGTAGCACAAGTGCACTTTAGGAGACAAAACACCTCGCGTTTGAACGTCAAAATAAGAGAAATTGTCTTCGAGCCGAGGGGGTTGCGAGAAGCCATCGAGAAGCACATTGCGTCGAAATTTGAACTGATTTAGCCCAATAAAAAGTAAGTTTTCTCTAATTATTTAATATAGGAGCTATCCTACAATTCAATAATATATACTCTGTGATAAGAGCTACTAACTTAAGTTGAAGACGCTTGATGGCATTATAATATTGTTTTGCTACAGTTGTAAGATACCAAAGTATGCTAAATTCCAACTCAATCGGATAAAAACAAGTAGGCAGTCATAAAAATAACAGCTTGTTATAAAACGTTTAATTTTTTTCAGGTTGGCTTCTTAAGAAATCCAGACACAAAAATCGACGGCTAAGATTGTGCTATCGCTATGCATTTGGTGATAATTTGATTCGGAGATACCGCGGCTCAAGCCATCCACATCCACCTCTGACCTCTGGGTACTCATGATGCCCTTGTTGTTAAATGTATTTAAATATCGTAACGTACTCGTAATAGGTATTAACACAGACGTTAATTCTGGAACTGATTTACTTACATAATAAAGCTTTCAAAATGATAATGTGTTACCATCGACCACACTATTAACTGAGAGTGGTAATCGTAAGCCTCATTGCAAGATGTATGATCTGATAAGTGTTGCCATAGTCGCTATATCCTTTTGGGTTGATCATGTAATCTCCCGAAGCAATCTCTAGAGGTACACTAAATATAAACCATGCAAAACATGTTACGCATTATCTGAAGATGGCCTATTTGTTAATTTTGGATTAACCCACGGTAACATATAATAAGTAAATAATAACAACAAAACAATTTATTGCATAAGGAAAAATTACGTACAAAAGCGATGGTACTCTGGCAGTAAGACGTCCGGAACGTTAAATCAAAGGGTATCTAGATAATGAGATACGCGCCGATGATACGTAAAACTAATGCCAGTGGCACATACTTATTATATATATTATATACTTAGGCTAACATATCATTACATTTTAAAGTTTTCAATTTAGGAATAACTACAATTAAGTAGGTACCACATTTTAAAATTTGATTTGCAGGTTAAAGCCGATACACAACGAATGCAACACGGGTTGCATATAGTTGTAACTGTGCTGCAAACGCGTCCTATTTAGTCTAGAAGCGGATGATGCTGAGCCTCATATGGACATAATATGGCCAAAATTTGGAAGGATGTTAGGCACTACCCGGATGACAACACCTTATAATAACAAAATATGCTTTAAATTAAATTATTTTAAACAAAAGTACCGACTTCACTTATCTTTCACCTTTCCAAAAGAATGTGCCCAGCTACTGTGAAAAATACTTTAATCGCTATAGGTGTGTCTATATTATGTGAAGAGTTCCCTCGATTTCTCCTGGATCCCATCATCAGAACCCGACGTGGTGATAATGAGACCGACTGTAAGGTATACTCTTTTAACAAAAAAAGTTAATCAAATTGGTGCAGCCGTCTTTGAATAATCGGTGATTATGCCTACAGAATACAAGAGCCCTTTTATTTTATAAGTAAGTAGTTAACAGTTTGTTGCCAGAATCTCTACTAATATTATAGATGGAGAGCTAGCCACGTCATATATGACAATAATGAGAGCTACGAAACCCCTCTACTCAGTTTGCTATAGGTACTATACTTATTTCTAGATCTGGACATCTGCCAGCTGTGAAGTGGTGGAGGTCAAAGAATGCAAAAGCAGTTCAAGAAAATAAATCCTAGAGTTCTGGGTTTGATGCAATATTGTGAGAAATTATATAAATAATTTGATTATATCATTGCAAAATTTTTGTTAGGGGAAAGTAGTGCCAAACGACGTATAATGTAATTCATAGATTGTCGCCTCTGTTTTTATTTCCGTAATAATACGCAATATTTTTTAGTCTAATGTTAAAATATAGGCCCTGTTCTTTATAACTTCGGCAGTTGTTACCTATTTTGGTATTACAATTTCCAATACAAAAATTTTGCTAGTCTGTCACTCTGACCTCCACCAATTCAAAGCTGCCAGATGCCCAAATCTAGCAATAAGGATAGTATAGCAATCAAACTAGACGGGTTTAGTTGCTCTCATTATTGTGTCATATTTGACGTGGCCAGATCTTAGTCCATTATAAACTAGCTGACCCGGCGAACTTCGTACCGCCAACTACAATTTTTTTCTCCATAATTTTAATAGTTATTCTGCTGTTCGGGGCAAAGGTAAATCCAAAAAAAGACACCTCTGGGGTTGCAAGCGTCCATAGGCTATGGTAGCTGCTTACTATCAGGTGGGCCGTATGTTTGTTTGCCACCGTCGAGGTATTAAAAAAATTATTATCATTAAAATCGGTTCAGCCGTTCTTGAATTATAAATGGTGTAACCGACACGACTTTGTTTTATATATAAAGATGCGAAAGTAACCCTGTCCTACTTCTACCGAAATTTATGAAATTAGTAACTATTATGAATAAAATAAAAAATCAACCTCAACGCGGAAACGGCTGAACCTATTTTGATATAACATGCCTAAGATCATTCGCCAGAAAAACCCGCTATCAAATAAAAACACCGCATTTAAACCGGTTCAAAATAGTTCAAATGTGTTAGCGCTACGGTGCCACAGACAGATACACAGCAGACACACATGGCGGTTAAATTTATAAATCACAAAATTGACGCGGGCCGCACTTTGTTAATAATTTGTGACTTTATCAGGCAAAAGGTACTTACCACATTGTCGGTTGACAATAACGACGACCTCTTATAAGAAGCTCGCGGGCCGCCTGTTGCCGACTGGTGCTATAAAGATTGCCCACAAAGTATTGACACTTGAAAAATACCTACCTAGAAGAATACTAATGTTTTCAAATCAACTTCCTGCCATTGATTTTAGGGTGTGCTGTCTGTCAGTATCATAGTAACGCTTCCTACTGTTTCATTTTACGACTTTCCAAAAAAGAGTGCATTGTACGTATGTACATATTTTATGAAAAGTTGCATTTGCTACAAATATGCAGGTAAAGTAAGGTAGTAAATATAACTATCATTTTAAATGAATCAAATCTTTATTAAAACAATATATCATCTCCAATAATAGGAACATTTATTAAACTTAACATATTTTGGCATAATACATATCCTCTTATTAGGCACTGGACCGCTTTGGATTATTTCCAACTTGCATGTATTGTTTCAAACAGACTTTATTTTACTTGCAAAACCGAGTAAACGGTATCTTATATCTATAAACCGAGTAAATTAAATACATTCAATCGAAGAAGTCACTATGCTAGTACAATTTAATTTATGGCTTTGATATGAGTCTATGAGTATATTTAATATGATCTAAACTATTGTCTATCTTTAAAAATAAAATGTTATCTTCTTGACCTAAACCGGTTTACTAAAATAAAATTAAAAACAAGGGTTTTGCGGGACCTAAAACTATGATATTTATTGTGTGCAGAAGCTTTTAATTAACCGTGAATAGTAACGGCATTTAGTGAACGTCAATAACATAATCATTTTAAAGCGACATACAATGTCATACATTCAGATCCCGTATGCCGTGTACATCTACGGCAAAATAAAAAGGCTTCGCCACAATGCAACAGGGTGTGAGCGGGACGCGAGCCGAATGCAATGAAAATGTACCGCTAAGGCGGCGTGTCGCATGCGCATCCCGCTGCAATATGACAAATCCTTATTTGATACGCCGCGCTCGCGTTCCGCTTCCATCACGCTATGCTTATATCCTTTTGCAGGACAAAGCCCTTAAGATTTAGACTGGATGCATGCGACCAGTGCGAACTGCGCAATTGGTGAGTGGTGGTGAGCCGCTTAGGAACGTACGCCGCTTGTGGTGGTGCCAGCGCTGGCGTGGGGGGGCGGGGGGGTCCCTGAGCCACTGGGGCCCGGTGAAGGCACGGCGCAGCCGGCGCATTGGTCTTCGGGCACAGTTCAAAACTCCTCAATCTGTAAATGAGGATTTAGAAAATATTACAACATAGAATGTTAAGACATCTTTGTGTTACCGACACAGTCAAACAACTTCTTAATTTAATTTCTTCTTGTTATTAACTATCTATATTAATAAAGTAAACTTTGTAAGCTTAAATATATATTATATGATGCCCGTTCATAGCCTCTATCATGGCTGTACGCTAGGACCACAGCAGAGACTGGCCCGACAGAGGCAAACTATTCTCAACATGAATGTTGGACGGCGAAGTCAAGGCACATTATGGTGTTGGTCAGTGCCGGAATGTTCAACTGGGCAAAGCCTCCTAGTAATTCATACAAAGAATACTGTTTTGCATGTGTCGGTATGGGGACGATTATGGCACGGTCATAGCTTAGACGGGATAGTGGACAGTCCTTTTTTTGTCTTGGTCTTTGGATAGACGGCAGCATCAGTTGTAAATCTGCTTGTCTACTTATTAATTCAATTAAATAAACTTGTACTTACATCAAGTACCCCAACGCCGGTTACACCCTCCACTGAGAGTCCTACGGCGCACTCTCAGCCGATTCATTCTAATATTTTGAAAGTGATAGCTGAGAGCTTAGGCACTACTGTCGCATTCCTGTTTAATTCCTTGGTCACCTGGATCTGAGCAGCTTGATTACGGGCTGTCTCTTTGAGGTTACACCATACCTATAAAGAATATTACACATTTTAGTGTTTATTGTAAATAGACATAGATCTTTTAGGATACTCAAATAGTAATTAAAATCTATGTAACAACTATTGCTTAAGTTTCACTTAGCTCTTGCTGAAAACCACAGCCAAATTGAACAAGCTGTTTTGTCTCACCAACATCTTTTGTAGATGAAATTGCTAACTTTGCTTCTATAGGACTCATTTGTTTGTATTATTAGGTACAATACTGTGTGCGCACACAAACTAAATACCGACTAGGTAATTTCCATGGAGGTGAATAAAAAGCAAGGGAAAAGTTATATGTACTTACTCGTATACATTCGTCTGCCGTTTTCCGTGGCCTTGCCTCAGCAGGCTTGTAGCTAATATGAAGCTTTAACATAATAGCTTTGCCCACTTTTCGTTTCATAAACGATTCCATGCTTTTTTAATTATTTATTATTAAAATAGTTCACCATAGGTTAGTTTCTTGCCGAAAAAATGTAACAACTTTGACGTTTTGACATTTTCGACTTGAAAATGTATATTTGCTATCTCTTTAATCATGATACTGCAAGAACGAGACAAAGTTATCGTGACTAGTGAAGTCCCGTTTTTAAAGCTTTCTGTTCACTCAGTACTCGATTATTTTTTACCGATTCAGTGTTGCCACAGAAATAAAGTTAGTTCCATTGATAAATGGCCACCCTCAATGACTCGCGCGCGGGATGGCTCTCTCGAATGGAACTGGTTTCTCGAGCCATCAACTTGTGCTACCAAAATTGAGAAAAATGACAGATCGAAACACAAATGGATGAGCCGCGACTTCTTTCTCTCGAGGCGCGAGCTATCCCGCGCACAACATGTGCTAGCCGTGCAGGTCTCGCTAGAGGAATTTCTCTATTGGCATGGGCGCCATCTTATTGTTTTGACGTTGACGTCACAGTAAATTATGGGAATCCCACGTAAGGCATTTATTTACCTCTAGTAGGTAAAGAGAGCCTTGAAGCATTTTATGAAAACTCATTTGAAAGCAACATCTCTGAATGTCTTCTGAAACTAAATACGTGTGTGAGTATGTGTGTAAATCATACGTGTATTTTCGTGCGAAAATACTAGGCTAGAACTAGGGTAGTCTACATAGACGGCTTACAAGCAATTTTTTAGATTTGACGATGCATTTTTGGGTGTAGCAACTATGACGAAACCTGTGCTTTGGGTAAAAGATATGTGACAAATATTACATATTGAATAAAAATGACTGGTATGAATGATTTTAAAATTTCTTGTAACCAATAAATGTTTTTTGTGACAAGAAATAAAACAATACATTGACTTGTAAACCGACCACGTAGATCCAATATAATGTAGAAAAGGTTTAGTGTAAATAAATTATAATATCAAGAATACAACGTTGATATCTATCTCACGTGTTTATATCGAGACCCGAAAAAGTGAAAGATTACAAAATTATAACGAGTGTATGGTTAAAAAAGTGGTATCTTGAGCGTTGCGGGGGGCACTAGAAGCAAACAAACTGCTGCCAAAAAAATACAAGCTTAGGTAAATACATAAAACAAGACAAATTAATTCTGCCAAATATTTATGGTTCAAAATCATCGTTCTATAACGTAAAGTAATTCCTGTTCTCCCTTGTGAAAAAAAAAACAATTTTACTGACGCTTTAAAAAAATCAAGATAGGCGGTGGTGCTGATGTGGTGAAAAAGCATTCATACACAAGAAAATAATTTTAATAAGAAAACCTAACTACTAATAATATAATTATTTAATTTTGCAATGTTTTGGTCTGTTTTAATACCTACCTATAGTGCTGCAGTCTTTGTTACGTCAACGTCTATGGAAAGTTTGAGGCATTTCAAAAACATCAGAAAAGAAATTAAATTCGAGAAATAAATGAATATTATAGGACAATCTTACACAAATCGAACTAGGCCCACAGTAAGCTCAGTAAAGCTTGTGTTATGGGTACTAGACGACGAGTACATATATATATTAGATAAATATGGATAAATACTTAAATACATAGAAAACATCCATAACTCAGGAACAAATAAATATCTGTGATAAACACACAAACAAATTCCCTGACCAGGATTCGAACCCGGGATCTCCTGCTTCGTAGGCAGGGTCACTACCACGGACTAGATGAATACTAATGGACGCGGTAATGGGCCGGGAGCGCGTTACATGGTTTATGATCAGATGCGCATAAACTTGTCGAAACCTCATGCCGCGCGGTTCAGTCGTCGTTCGACCACGTGTGACGAATTTAGTGCCAAAAAACATGTAAAAATGCCGTGTTGTACAATTTTGTCGTGTCGTATACGAAGCAACGAATTAAAAGAGGCCCCTGGAGTAGTTGCTTTCCACCGGTAAGTATAAAAACCGAGTATTTCACATTTTTTCCAAAAATTGTAGGCTTTTATTACGACATTCACCCATTATCTGATGGTACAACAGTATTCACATCAATTGCTCGCTGGCTATTGCTGGCGGTCGCAGGATTACGCGAGTGACGCGCAATGTATTTGGAAATACGAACGTCGCTCGTCAGTCTCGTCACACGATCGGCAGCCACGTTGCTGGGCAACATGGCTGACACGAGGCAATGGTAGTGGTTACGTATTTTCGAGTGTACGCACACATTAACACAGCGAGTGAGAGACTGACATTTCTTTGTGTGTATCACCTCGTGCGTACTTTAATGAGAATGTGTGCGTGTAAATGCCGGCTACGCTGGTTTTGGAACAAACTACGACTGATACCGTCTCCATATACTCCGTGGTCACTACCGACTGGGCTAGGAGGGCGTTATTTCTATCGGTAGCCTGGAAGTCAGTGCCTTAAAGGATTGTTTGACATTTGATATTTCACGCAGATAAACAGTAGAAAAATGGAGCAACAGTATAGTAATTATCAAAACAGACTCTGGTAGCCTGGCGGCCAGACGCCCGACTTACGCTCTAAGGATCGCGGGTTCAAACTTGGCTCCTACTACTGCCTCCTAACTTAACTAAGGTTTTAGACCCTTCAAACAATTTTACACATATTCTTCATAGATTCTAATCTAATGTAAGACTAAGAATATTACAAAGGTATACTAATCCTGAGAGTTCCTCAACTCTAACATCCTCATGTTATGGAAATATAAACATATCAGGTAAATAAATACAGTGCACAGTAGTACTAGTCATAATCCTCATGATTATAACTAATTGCCACTAACAAGACCCAAGTTTTGAATTACTATTTAGGAGACTCGGGATATGAAAACCAATGGGTCTTCATTTCAAAAAAGAAGTTGACGTTTACTGCAAGTAAATGTAATTGTTTATCTGACTGACTTACGTGTAAGTTATATTCCAATATTATATCATATTATATTTCTTATATAATGAATTGATATGGTTACACATGGCACTTTAAACTATACATACTTGTTTCTTTAAACATCGATTTTTTAAGGGTGTTCAGTTTGTCAGCTGCTTTCGCCACTGCATCTGTATGTTTATTGGATCCGGTGAGGTGAGAAGCCGCCAGTGTGTCTTCGCATGTAGTATCCCACATGCACATGTACATGGGGAATGGCTATACAGCCGCATACAGTCAAGGCGTTGTAGGAGATTTATTGCTAGTGGCTTGCTTAATCTGAGGAAATCTACTCTAACATAGCATCCAAATTACACAAAATAATGCAGAGCACAGTGAATGCAGGGTACTGTAGAGATATTCCCAACAGCAGGGTGGAAGAACACCTACAACTCATCGCACTTTTTGATGTTTATCCATTCGCTCCTCGGCCAGATATCGACATTTCTTTTATGGCATGTCACAGTGTGGAATTTTACATAAAAATCGGACATGGGTTAAATAATGGCGTAATATAAAGCTCAATTAATACTAAATATAAATATGTAATCCCCGCTAGTTAATTCCTTATAGTTTTCAAGAAACCACATTTTTAATATTGCTTTCAGAAACTCCAAAAAAATCATAGAAGTGGTAATATTTCATGAATACGTGCCTTTATAAACTTTCGTGTAATATTAAACGTTATATCTCTTCCGACTGATAATTTTAAGACCAAAAATATCCTTAAAAAATTATTCTGATGTGAGAAATTTGCAATTTAGTAGTTAAACTATTTAATTTTTTTAAATAAAAACCCTAAGGTATGCGGAATTAATTCTTAACTAGAGACTTCTTTATACCATATTTAGTCGACATTATTAATTTGAATAACGTTAATGAAAGGATTTAGAATTTATAGCAAATTAAATATTTGTGTTAGGGCTGCTTTTGGTAAAGCGCCTGATTCATCTAACATAGCAAAGTTACCACATAGCATTTTATTATTACGAAAAGGGTACATAATTAAAAAAACGTGATGTTAACCACCATAATTTGTGTATTGGAGTCTATTGGAATCAGAGGACTCCAATATTTTATAACGATTGAGAAATTGTGTATCTACCTATAAAACCTACTTAATTTAAATTAGAGAAAAGTGACCGGGGTGTGATGGACGAAGTAATTCAAATCCTAGAAAACTTTCATACAGGTATCAGGGTCATTCAGGTATCAGAAGAGATCTTATTCTCACTTTCTCACTCACTTTTTTTCCTTTATAAACAGTATGGGAAAATGTCGCTTTATTCACACATGTGCAAAATAATTTAGTAAAAGTTTTGACTTGTTTATTCACGCGTTAGCTTGTAGGATAGAGTTGTACCATGTAGGCATGCATGCACACTGTTTTTTTCATTCCATAGAGCGTTTGCGTCATAAAGTTTTGTGACAAAAAAAAAATTTTTAAGACAAGCTTTTATCGCCGACTATACTTTTCTTTCAACAGCCGTCTCGTCTACTACTCATGGAGACGATTCTAACAAACCTCTAAGCACAATGAATGCATTGTTTTATATAACCTAGTCCTTATGGCTACCTCCAGATCTCCATCATCAGACCAGCTGCAGCATCATGGTTCCAAAACATTGTAATGTCATCTGAGTTAAGTAGCTACACTATATTTCAGCTCAATTGGGCAGCAGGAAATGGGTCAAATTGAAGCACCGTGAAGTTCTCGATCTATACGTATGGTGTTCAATCACAGACTACCTACTAACCTACTAATAATAACCTATGATATATAATAATGACAGATGGGTTATGCACGCTCCAAAAGTGAAACACTTAATATGAGTGAATTCAAACAACTGTCGCTAGTCACGCTCCGACAAGCGAGAGATGCGGACGTGTCAATGACTCCCGTCACCCGCGTGGGAAAGAGACAAACTGTAATTTTCTAACAACGAGAGTGACAAAGATGTAATGATTGTCAAAATAGATAAACATAAAAGAATCTTTGTTAGGTTATGGGCGTTATGGCATAACTCTGGAAGTATGTTTTGTGCTCATTTTGTTAGAGTATAACCCATTCATAGTAAATATCATTGATAATAACCAGTTGGATGACCGGAGCATAGTTAGGTAATTTTACAGTAATTACTGTTATTCGATTTCTGTTTTATTAAACTAAATGTCGTGTGATAACCCTAAAGATCAGAATTATCAGAAAAACATAGAAGTTTAATAACTTCCAAATCCAGAGACGATAATTAATGAATTTTTGATATGATTTTTTAATTAAGTAAAAGAATATTTTTTCTTGAAACTAACTTCGCTTACAGTATCAAAAGGTAATAAGACAGACAAATATTTAGTTTTTTTGTACAAAGTACGATATCTTTGTTTTTTTAGGATTAGGAACATTGCTATTTGAAACTTTAATACTGTGTAACAATATACTGACGATAAGCAGTAAAGTTCAAGCCAATAATTAAAGCATTTAGAGAAAATTAAGAATTTCACTTTAAAAAAAAAATTAAGTCGGCACATTAATATGAATATCTTAAAAAGTATCATTAATTTGCATAGACAGACCTTGCTATTTCGTCGAACACCTCTAAAGCTATCTATTAATGCCATAAACTGCCTCAGGTTAATGGCATGTCCGATTTTGATGTAAAATTTCACACTGTGCATGTTAATTGAACTTTAGGTTAAATAGGTAATGCCAATCATATTATATTTTAACAGTTATATATTTTTAATAAATACCTACAATTAAAAATCATAAAAATTATAAATATTAATGTGATCTCAGTGAAAATGTCTTAAAATCATATCAATTTTATAATTACTTCTAGTAGGCATCTTACCTAGTTTGAATAGTCAGAAATCAACTTCGCGCAAAAGTTTCGTGGGGGCAATTACTAGAGGTCGCCTCCATCATTACTATCGGTACCCTGGTAGTCAGTGCCTTAAAGGATTGTTTGACATCTGATACTTCACTACTTAAACATTATAGATACTGGTGCCGGCTATACTGTAAATTTATCAAAAATCTAAAATTACCGGTCGGCTTCCATTTAGCGTTGACAGCGTTGTAGAGCCCATCACGGAGATATTGAAAACATAAGTCTTAAAGGTCGTAAATGGGCGCTAGTATGTGTGGCGTCAAGTTGAAAATACAAAAAAAATACGTTAATTTATCGTTACGCTTAAATTTTGACACACGGCGAAGCCCACTTACTTAACCACCCACAAAATCTACATACTTACCAAATTTAAGGCCATTACGGTGGGCGTATAAGGTTTTAAGACCAGTTGAAATCGCAATTTGTTGAGCCTTAATTTATTTTTGAGCTTACTGCTCGAAATTTTTACAGAAGCTATAAGACCCGTTTAGTAAGAAAATACCAAATTTAAGACCATACCGGTGGGCGCATAAGGATTTAAGACCATTTTAAGAAATAGTCGGCTTCATAACATCAACTGTAAGACACTCCTCCGTCTACAGCTCAGCCAGCCTCGTAGGTAAAGTCACTAAAATCTTACAGGACCGCCACCCCCAAACCATGGAACTGTGGGCTTAGAGGAGGCCAAAAAAGCTTGTTGAAGTGGTTGGCGGGTCAGGATGTTTTTACCCATCCAAATTGCCATTGGAGCTGGGACGACGTATTGTGCCAAATTTATTCTGAGTCACTCACTCCTAAGCCGCAGCACTGGCTACCGGCTTACCCGTCACCAAACCTCCTGTTTGGTGACGGGTGGACAGCTTTTCCAGACACTGTCAGTAATAATGACATTATTTCTCTACTCATCTTGCTCATCCTTCATTCATATACATAGATAAGGATGGGTACAGAAATATTGACATTATTACTGGATAGAAATAAGTCAAATAATAATAACATTAAATAATTAAAATACTTTAAGAAAAAAGAAAAAGAAAAAATATATAAATGTACAAAAATGTATAACATAAAAAAGTTAAAAACTAAAATAAAAACGTCTTCTAAGGCTTTTCCACAAAATATGCACTTACACACAAATACACACAAATCATATGTAAGTTAACCAGTGAACGCAACGGGTAGTTCGGTTTAACTGGTCCCTATGCACAACATTACATTGTTGCATTGCGCTTGGTGTTACCGAGCGCCTTTGTTCTTAACTCTTCCACCAGTTTTTGCATTCTACCCTCTCCCATTTAGCTTTAAGATAAATATTGTTTTCTCAGTAAGTGATTTATGTAAATCTTTTTGAGAAATAAATGTCTTAAACCGATAGTATCTGGACCGGCACCTGATTGATTGAAATCTGATTCCGGCTTTGAGTCCGTGTTTGTGCTCCACACAGGTGTTCTTGCGGTACTTAAGTAAATGCCACATGCGTGCCTGTGGGATGCTATATGCGTAGACACACTGGCGGCTTCTCACTTCACCGGAACCAATAAACAAGCAGGTGCGGTGGCCAAAGAAGCTGAAAAACTGAAGACCCATAAAACATTTTTATACCTTTCGTAGTCGAGACCCTTGGCGCGTGGGGACCCAGTGCTCAGTAACTTTTTAAAGAACGCAAAAAGAGGCTCGTCGACTCAATTGGTGACCAAAGAGCTGGCAGCTTCCTCGCTCAACTCATAAGTTTTGCGATACAGCGGAGAAACGCTGCCACCATCCTCGTTTGTTAGTTTCTAACATGTCGATACATATAATACATATCGGAACCTCGACAAAACAAATACCCATGGTAAATACCCCGTTTTAAATAGTTTTTGTAACTTCCATAAAAAAAATTGCGTTCTAGGACGTTAAAAAAAATTGTTTTATTTAGAACGTCATATAAATATTGAATACCATTTTTTTAAATAAAAAAATATAGGGATGAACATTTAAAGCATTCTTTGAGAAACATGAATGAATGAATGAATGAATGAATGAAAGATTTATTCATGACAATTACAAAAAACATAATAAACAATAACATATACAACCCGAAACATTAATTGCCACGAAATCGTCGCAATTCAGCGTTAAATGCCGGCAGGGCCAGCACTGGTCTTCCGTTGCAACCATTTGACGACACAGCCCCATATAGACATTTGATCCTCACAACAAAACGAATCGAAATATGTATCAATATATATGAAAAAAATTCATCATGCCTATTGTATGCTCCCACCGGAATTTGGTATGTAGGTTATTTGAAGTAGACTTTACCGTGAGTACAAATTTGGAGCGGTAAAACCACTGATTAATTAACGTTGTTTTCTTGTATTTTCAACTTGACGCCATATGATATGATATGATATTTATTCAAGAACAATTTACATCGTGTTATACATACTAGCGCCCATTTAAGACCTAGTAAGACTTATTTTTTCATGATCTCGAAGATGGGCTCTATATCGCTATATGGAAGCCAACCGATAAGATGTTTGATAAATTTACAGTGGGGCGGGCTAACAAGGTGTAATCTGTGTTCGTATCACGGATTTATATGAAGTGGATCTTTTTTCTTAAACCTTGTCCCTAACCAAGGATGTGCATTTCTGTCATTGAATTTGACAACTAGTATCCGATACGTTTGCCTAAGTGAGAAAGAGAACTTGCCATGCGTGAAGAAGGGACAACATGATTGGTAACGTCAAAGAGGGACCTCTGTATAGTACTATTGTTTACTCGGTGCCCTAGCCACAGTTGAAAATTATTACCGAGTAAAAGAGTCGTTCATAGGCGACTAGCATAAAACCGGCCAAGTGCGTGTCGGACCACGCATAATAGAGGGTTCCGTACCTTCAATGGAATAAGAACCAAACGAATACCAGAAGGTCGTATCTGATACCTATGGAAGAAGTTTTTTGGAGATAACTCAAAAATGGCTGAACTGATAATGTTCAAAACAATTTTCGTAGAAAGTATGTAATAGAAAAAATAAGATAATCTTCTCAAATTTTTTTAAGTATATTATGTGGACTTAGGGTTCAAATGTTACGTGGGGGGGGGGGGGGGGGGTTCACTCAATTTTTCTGACTTTCGAGGCGATTATTTCTGAAAATATTCACTAAATCACAAAATGTTCAAAAAAACCTCAATGTTATTTTTAAACACCTATCGATTGATGTGCAACATGTTGATATTAGGGGAAAAATCGTTTTTTGTAATTTAGTTACATGGAGCGCCCCCCATAAAAATATTTTCTCCTTCAATTTTACTACATATAGCCTGGCCAGCCAACGAACGCAGTAGCAATGTACAGCGACCAAAAGTATGACAACACTAAGAATCAGTGAAAAAAGCAGCAATGATCATCAAATTCTATGTTTTTAATATTAGTTGGTATTTCCACCTCTTTCATTACGTGACATTCACGGTGTGTAAAAAGGAGACGGATATATTTCGTCTGATTTGTCATCAACTGTAACAAATAATCTGGTTGAGGCAATTGACATATGCCATAAAAACGAATTTAAATTCAATGTAGAACGTTGCAGGAGTTCTATCTCACTCGCGCTTAAGACGAGAGAGTGAAATGCACTAGAAACAAATTCAATGTAAAAGAAATGTGAATTGAAATGTTCGTCACGAACACGGTGTCTCATCATAAAGGGTTGGCATATGTACGTATTTTGAATTTGCCGCGCTTTTCTACTGAAAAAATGGTTTGCCAGACTATAATTAAATAGCGGCATGAAAAATACACCTTATGTCTAAATTTTATTTTATTCGTCTTATAGTTTCCGAGTAAAATGGCTACGGACAGACGGACTGACGGACAGACAGACGGACATGACGAAACTATAAGGGTACCGTTTATGCCATTTTGGCTACGGAACCCTTAAAAGGACTAAAAATGGTCCGATAGAGAGCATAATAGTGGGGGGCGGTGCCTCACTCGCACTCGTTACAAAATTGTCACATTTGACACATATTTACATTTTGATTGTCTGATGACGTCATTACCTCCTTAGTCAAAACGAGACACCCCCTTAGATAAGCTTCTCTGTCGGCCTCACTTTGTGACCGAAGAATGAGATCCACTTCAGATACATCCATGGTTCGATACCTACGTACACCTACTAAAAAAAACACCAAACTCTGCCATGGGATTCCCAATGTCCTGTCAACATATCTAAAATGGTGGCCATAGCCATAGACAAAACGCTCTAGTGAGACCTACTGACAGCTTGACAGTTAGGTGTATTACTCTATCACCTAGTGAGACAAGTGTGAGAGCAACGTCTCGCAGTTTGGCATCTCGAATCGGGGCCCTGGTTTTATGTAAACCTTAGATTTAAAAGCACTAAAAATTTCGATGAATGAGGTGTTTGTTAACCAGAGACTGCTTTGTTGGCACTCTTTGCTGTAGCAAAGAAGGCTCCAGTTCTGGGCAAGGCCGTTTAGTTTTCAGGTTTTTGAGGGAGTTTGCCTGTAGGATCTGAAACTCCGGTCCCAAACCATTAGAAGATAGTTTTAAGAGCATTACATAGTTTGTGTACTCATGATGTCTTAACTATTCAAACGAGGTATTATATGTCTTTTTTAGTAATAACAGATTAAATAAAGTATTTGTGTGCTCATGGCAATGGCAACACTTGTACATGGACAGATCACAGAAACCTGTTATACTACTGGCAATTTTTACAATACCGAAATATTATAAGTCTAGTCTCCAAATATTTACTAGTAAGTGGCCAAACGGCTTGTAGGGGCATTTTTGTACATTTCGGTTTTCAATATGCTTGCCTCCGCAGCAGCATGATAGTTTCCCTGCATCGAGGACAGGTTGAAATATCAATTCATTATATGCTTTAATATAATCAGTTATAATCGGGAGGCGGAACAATGGCTTTAACCTTTTCACCACCATGACCACATTATATGATAAGCAAAAGAAAATGTTACTAGGATGCATGAACGTTCATCTGAAGCAGTAAATATGGTCGTCGGTTAGTTCAGACTGTGACGTATAATGGGTTCACCTTAGACTGCTTATCTGCAGATTAATAATGATTGAACAGTACACCTTACGCAGGTTAGGGTCTTTTGCCTTTTACATACTTCTCAGTGTTGATGAGGTCTAATTACCCCGAAAGTATTTGTGAATAGTATTTCTCTAGCTATAGACTAATGAGGATAAAAACCCTTAGATTATAAATGGTCCATATTAACTGTTATTTTGGAACCATTTCTGATGCTTTTCTGAGGTCTAGTCTCTAGAGACGAGTCAGTCTATGTTACCGAGGTAACATAGACTGTATGGATTTGAAATTTCCAAACCATAACCAATGTGCGCGTTTATCCTCATTGCCTAACCAAATTATAAATTTAATAATGTGCCTTGCGAAGGCTGAATATTATACCAGTTTGTCGCAATAACTAGAAAGCAGATTCCAAATAATAATGATATGACTATCATATTTTTATACACCTTTTCGCAGGTGGTCACAGCCAATTTTATTTGCACTTTTATTATAAATCAAAATTAATGCCCTGGAGGCAGTTAATAAATAATGTTGCCGCGGTTGTGGGCTCCTTGCTCAGAAGGATAGTCAGCCTTGCGCAGGCAGTGTTTGAGGAGGCTTATGTGCCAGTCAAAATGTAGAACGCTTTCCCAAATGAGCATGTCATCCTTGCGCAGGCGTCATGCCTATCTTATCATTAAAATTTTACTAGAAATACTGTCTAAAGGGAAATATTGTACTTCAATAGCACTTATAAGAAATACTCGTTTTAAACGAAACTTAAGAACTGTCGCTCTTGTATACAGTTGCGTATCAAGCACGTATCAAGTTAATAAGAAAGTAAGTAACTGGTATCAAATGTTAAAAGATAAAACCGTACAGTACGGTTACTTGTAAACCAATACTTACATTATAGTAATTATAACATTTACCACTGCATACAAGAGTAAACTTTTCTTAACAATTTCAGCATACTAGGCTATCGTCGCCTAGTACTCACAACACAAGCCTTATTGAGCTTACCGTGGGACTAGGTTGATTTGTGTAAGATTGTCCCGTAATATTTAATTATTTATTTGCTCAACACAATATAATGACAACTATTTACCGTTATAGATTTGTTACTTAGCTTGTGTCTCTGAGAAGTCTGAGAGTAGAAATATAAGACCTATAACGGGAGCTTTATCAACTCTCTAGCGTATCCACACTTTTTAACAAAAGTGAATATTTTTGGGCCACATATTTGTAACAATTGTAACCTCAACGGTAATGTGCGTATTGATATCCCGATCCTCAAGTTCAAATATTTTTCAAGTATAAAATTGAGGGTATGTTCCTCACACTTAAACATTTGATATAATTTCCTGCCATATTTAATCAAGTATCGGTAAATAACGCGATCTATGTATGTATGTAACACCAATGAAAGTCATGTCATAATTCAATTAATGAATTTTCGGAATTTAAGGTTTAACACGTGTTGAGAGCAGTGCGATCTGTGCGATACACAATTCTGCTTGTAAAATCGGAAAATATATCAAATGTTAAAATTTGTATTTTTAATAACATATTGAATAGGATAGCCGCGATGAGGCGCATCTTTTTAATTTACTTGATTTTATCACTTCACTATTTTGGATCGGTTCCTATTTGCTTAGGGACAGCAACTTCAAAATTATATTTCGAACGGTAAACACCGTTAGAAACTGTTTTTCAAAGTATAAAGCTAAACTGGGATATAATTCAAAAAACTAACCAGCAGTTTAGCTGACGACCATTCAGATTGAAAAACAGCAAGCCAATTAAAAATGAAATAAAAATGAACGCTGACCCTCAGCTACCTTCCTGATGGAAGTAGAGGGGGTTCTGTGTGAGCGAGAAGGAGCGTATGGATGCATATGCTAGAAAGGGACAGAGACGACCAACAACAGTTGTGCCTATCTCAATGTTTACTTTAGATCTCAAATTTCGTACAGTTTATATAATAAGTATATTTATATACTAGCTGACTCGGCGATCTTCGTACCGCCAACAATTTTTTTTAAATATCACCAATATTTTAATAGTTATTCTGCTATTCGGGGCGGAGATACCACGCATAATGGAGGGTTCCGTACCTTCAATGGAATAAGAACCAAACTAATGCTAAAAGGTCGTATCCTAAGCAAAAAGTTTTTTGAAGATAACCCAAAAATGGCTCAACCGATAATGTTCAAAATAATTTTCGTAGACAGTATGTGAAAAGGCGCATCTTCCTAAATTTTTCCATATTTTTTGGACTTACGGTTCAAAAGTTACAGGGGGGACACAATTTTTCTGACTTTCGAAGCGATTATTTCTGAAACTATTCACTTAATCACAAAATGTTGAAAGAACCTCGGTGTTGACATTTTGTAAAAAAAATTTTTTGAAATTTAGTTACATGTATGGAGCACCCCAACTAAAAATATTTTTTTCTGCAATTTAACTACATAACTAAATACCTAGCGGCATACAAAATACACCTTATGTCTAAATTTTATTAAGATATGTCTTACAGTTTCCGAGTAAAATGGCTGTGACATACGGACGGACGGACGGACGGACGGACGGACAGACGTACATGACGAAACTATAAGGGTTCCGTTTTTGCTAGTTTGGCTACGGGACCCTAAAAATCAAACCTTATATTCCACAGTCCGGATCGCAACCCGCGAGCGATCGGTTGTGCGCTTACGTTACGCGTCTATGACTCAAGGTCAGCCGTTAACAATGGCTTCAGATATAGTTAAATGTTCTAATTGTAACATAGTTACTAACCAGTTACTGGCGTTTATGAAATATAAACTGGATGTGATGGGTGAGGCTAGTCTCATTCGCTTGTGTGTTGGTGCATTTACACCGGAGGATGTGCAAACTGCTAAGGATTTGTTATTTAAATCAATTCCGTCAACAACAGAGCGTAACGTCTCTCGACGTAATGATGGCAAAATCCAACGAGATTTAAAGGATATGATCTCGCTTTTCCAACAGACACCTTCGGATATAATTCCTATTTTCGTAGCCAGGGACCTGCACAAATTACCGGCAGTCTCACTGGATCATATCGACGTTACCGGTTTATTAAAAGATATTAGACAGCTCAAATACGAGTTAAGCACCGTGCAAGATTGTTTCGTAACTATCGAGACTTTTAAAGAATTGTGAGCAGACGATTGTCGGAGGTCATCTGCTTAGACGCGGGGGGCGTTTACTAAACCGATACTCGTCAGATTTATGTGAAAGTGGACCGATGGGACTGCAATTGAATTCCTCAAACATTGAGATGAACGGGGTAAAGGACATTCCCGTTACCGTTACCCCTGTGAGCGATCATCCGGCGGTAACAGCTGACCCGGCGCCCGAGCCGATATCTACCCCCAACCATAAAAACGAAGACTCGCCAATACCGGTCCACAGCGGTGACGCTGACGACGGCCGCCCGCAATACAGACCGATGAATCATCGTTCCGTAACTGATAACGCAGTCATAATAAACCAGAGTACTTCTATACAAAAAACTATGGCTGAGGCGTTTAAGGAAAATGGTACATGGCAAAATAAGGATAAATCTGATAACTGGATAAAAGTTGAATATAAAAAGGTAAAAAATCGGTTTATAGGTAAGGAAGGAAAAGCGGTATCCAAGCCCAATTCCAATTTTAAAGCGGCTGGACCTAATACTCCATAATTTATCTATAGAGTAAATCAGAGCACGACTCAAGAAGACATTGCAGATTATGTGTGTTTAATTTATTATTAATTTATTAACAAAGTTACGTGTTTCGTTAGTAAAAATAAATATGAAGTTCAACAAAGGCTACGACGCGTACAAAATATTTGTGCCCGAAGCTAAATTGGATATATTTCTAAATGATCATTTTTGGTCGGAAGGAATTAAATATCGACGATTCGTGGAGTTTCACAGAAAGGAAACTACGAATATTAGCGCTGTAAACATAACCTCAAATAATGTGTAATACAACAAATGCATTACCTAATACCTATAGTTTTGTAAGTTTTAATTGTAAGAGTATCAAGAGATCGGAGGATTGTGTTAAGAATATTTGCAGCGCTATAGCTGCAAGAAACTTGGCTTCTACCTGAAAGTTTGGATTTTATTGGTTCCTTGGACAGCAATTTCTCATACACGGGGAAATCAGCTGTTGATACGTCACAAGGTATTCTACGCGGGAGACCCTATGGCGGTGTAGCCTTGATGTGGCGAAGAAGCGTTTTCCATTGCGTTACGGTGGTTACGTGTAATAGCGTTCGCCTTATTTGTATTAAAATAGACATACATAATCGGTCTTTTTTAGTTTTTTCAATATACATGCCTACGGATTCAGTAGATAATCTAGTGGAATTGGCAGAGTGTTTTAGTGAAATAAACGCGGTAATTGATAATAACGATGTAGAAACAGTTTTCATGCTCGGAGATTACAATGCTCACCCTGGACAGTTATTCTATGACGAAATGATGGGATTTTGTGCGGAACAGAGGTGGTCGTGCGTTGACAGGGACTTGCTGCCCGCGGATACCTACACCTTTGTCAGCGACGCGCACAGGTGTACCCGCTGGTTGGACCATTGTCTGGTCACGGAGGCGGCCAGGCAATGTTTACAGGACTGTAAGGTGCACTATGACCGTTTACTGGTCCGATCATTTTCCTTTAGAAGTATTATGTAACTTAGATATTATTAAGCCTAAAATAATTGTTTATTCCGAAGTACGTGATTATGTAAAATGGGGAGAATCACAAATAAATAAGTACACTGAAATATGTTACCACAAACTTAAAACGATTGACTTCCCACAAGAATTAAATAACTGTTGCAATAATATGTGTCAAATTACACAACATATATTAGTCATAGACCAATTATACCTAAATATTGTTTATTGTTACCTAAATATACTTCCCTTAGAAGTGCGGCTATTACTACTAACAACCTGCGTTGTAACCGTAAGGGTACATATAAGTATTACTGGGTGGAATAGGCATGTGAGTGCCGCTCACCGGGGGGCTCGAATTAGTTTCCAAAATTGGGTTTTTCTGGGAAAACCCCGTTTTGGAGATGCTTATAGGGATATGTGCAAAACCAGGCAAATCTTCAAAGCCAAACTGAAGTGGTATCAAAACCATCAATCGCAAATTAAAATGGATATTTTGGCACAGCTTCACTCGGCTAAAAGATTTGGTAAGTTTTGGAAAGAAACCAGTAAATTAAGTCCAAAGTCGAGGGCCCCGATGAGCGTCGATGGGTTGACCAAGCCCAAGGAAACAGCCAATCTTTTTGTAAAAAATTTCAAAATTGACTCTCCGTTGGGTCCCTCTGTAAATTGTAGTGCCAAAGAAGGACCAGATGCAGGAAATCGAGTATCGAGTGTTCCGACCCTAGTTATTGCTAAAGAAGTGACCAGTATAATTAGACACATGGCTAGGGGCAAGTCACCGGGGCACGATAGTCTTAGTATCGAGCACCTTAAGTACGCGGGTGTACATCTACCGCGGGTACTGGCCATGTCATTCACCTTATGTATCGGACATTCCTACCTACCACAAGATCTGATGAAAACTGTAGTCGTCCCAATAGTAAAGAACAGGACAGGGAATGTCTCCGATAGAGGTAACTACAGGCCAATTTCATTGGCCACGTTAATAGCTAAGGTTCTGGATGGTTTGCTCAATAAACATATGGAGCAGCACACTGAACTACACAACGCCCAATTCGGTTTCAGGCCGGGGTTGTCTACGGAGTCAGCCGTGCTGTGCCTGAAGCACACCGTCCAGTACTATGCTAAAGCGGATTCACCCGTGTACGCTTGCTTTTTGGATTTATCGAAAACGTTTGATCTGGTGTCGTACGACGTACTTTGGCATAACATTAGGCATGAGACTAAGCTTCCCTCAGACCTCCTGTCTATTTTTAAGTACTGGTACGGCAACCAGACAAACGTTGTGAGATGGTCAGGTCAACTTTCAGACACGTACAGGTTGGAGTGCGGGGTGAGGCAAGGGGGGTTGTCTTCGCCGTTGCTCTTCAACCTGTACGTGAACGGGCTGATAGGTGAGCTCAGCAGCGCCGGAGTCGGATGTTCAATCGGTGGTAAGTTCGTTAACAACATAAGTTACGCCGACGATATGGTGCTGCTGTGCCCATCAGTCAATGCTCTGCAAAAGTTGATCAACATCTGTGAGAAATATGCCGTGACACATGGACTCAAGTAGAATGAAACGAAAAGCGAGCTTCTTGTCTTTAAGGCAGGGAATAAAATATA
The DNA here is from genome assembly GCA_947086415.1 of Pammene aurita. Lineage (NCBI taxonomy): Eukaryota > Metazoa > Arthropoda > Insecta > Lepidoptera > Tortricidae > Pammene > Pammene aurita. The sequence goes on along the minus strand of OX352315.1, from coordinate 19,786,283 downwards.
TTCGAAAGTCCCACCAGTAACGCTCAACGGCAACCCGCTTGTTAGAGTAAGAAAATTCAAATACTTGGGTCACTGGGTCACGGATGATCTCACAGATGATCTGGATATGGAGAGAGAGCGGAGAGCGCTGGCAGTACGCTGCAATATGCTGGCACGCAGGTTCGCAAGGTGTACCAAAGAGGTAAAAGTCTTATTGTTCAAGGCTTACTGCCAGTCCATGTACACTTGCGCCCTGTGGACCAGATATACGCAGAAATCTTACAGCGCTCTCCGCATCCAATACAACAATGCTTTCAGGGTGCTGATGGGGTTGAGAAGACATTGCAGTGCATCAGGGATGTTTGCGGAGGCTCGAGCGGATTGTTTTTACACAATAATTCGTAAACGAGTCGCATCTCTGATGCACAGAGTGTGGGACAGCCCCAACTAGACGGAGAGCTGGCCACGGCAGGAATGACACAATAATGAGAGCAACGAAATTGATATAGTTAGACTGCTATACTATTGTTATTACCTAATCTGGCAATCTGGCAGCTTTAAGCCGGGGGGGTTCAAGAGTAGCAGACCAGAAAAGTTGTTTAAAAATCTTGGGAACGACGCAATACTGAGAGTTCTTGCTTTAGTACGATATCGTGGCATTTGATGTATATAATTGGAATATAACGTGGGGTCTCAGTGGGGGGGAAAAGAGGCAGGTTGAAGTTAAATGCATTTATACCGGACGCCTGCGGTTTATTTTCTTCTGATCTGTGAAAACTGTTTGTAATTAATCAGGCGCTCGAATAAAACTTATTAGTTAACAGCTTTCCATGCCAAGACGATATTACTGATAGCTATTTATGGAAAAATATGTGACATATTAGGTTTTGTTCTGATAATGAACTTAGCTTACAAAGCCACATCATAATACAGCTACTCGTCACTAGATTGCGCTAATATCTACTAAACATAGACATTTGAATTCCAACTGCTGACTCAGCACGGGTGAGCAGTAGATAATTAACCAGTATAAGTGTGCCGCATTGTTACGAATCTCGCGGTCATTTTACACTGGCAGTTAGAGAAGTTGGCTCGCCAAGGGGCGCACAACCATTAGGAAATTACGGATATATGGCTGCCTAATTTGTCGATAAAAATATTAACCCTTAGCAATATTTTGACCATTGAATACTTAGAGAATTCAACCACCCGGAGTCGCCATTGACAGGCGTTCCCTTCTGCCGAAAACATATGACCAGTGGTCATACACATGTATGGACTGACGTATATCTAACGTAGCTACGTACGAATAGCCATACATTTGACGTTCCCCTCCACCGCAAAAATCGGCAGATTTTTTTTGTATAGAAAATGACAGACATGGCTACTCCATCCGGGTTGAAGTCTCTAAGTTGAATACCGATTCTGATAGCCATCAGCAATAAAGGAAAAGTAATTTCTTATTTTATTATTATATTCTCTTTATTTATCCTTCTTCTTAGGCTAGGTTTTTTTACAATATCAATATAAAAGTAATGTTGGAAATGTCATTGTGATAGTTGCCTTCCCCATTCATTTTAATTACATTAATGGCCTGTTTCACAATCTCCAGTTAAAGCATATCTGTCAGATAAATGTTTGCTGTCCTTTTCTTTTATATGACTGGAGAAAAGGATAGCAATAATTTTAACTTTCAGATAAGTTTATCTGGAGATTGTGAAACAGGCCCTAAGTAAGATTTAAGCAAGGGTGTACTGAACCAAGTGACAGCTTACGTTTACGGGGTTGTCAAAATCCCCTTCGTTTATTTGCTGCATAACCACAGGTAAGATAAAATATTTATGTAGTTTATAGTAGTAGTTTAGTTAAAATAACGGTTAGATTGGGCAAATTAAGTAATAAATCTTACATTTATGTATTTTTGTATTAAAATTTCTGATGTATCAGGTAGATTAGGGCAGGTCCAGCAATCAAACTAATCGCGTACTTGTCAACCCTAGATAATCGACAAGAAAAATTGTATGTAGTATGTAGACGTCATGTGCCACCGTTCATATGTCAAAGTTCTGTCAAACACTGATTTTGTAGGGAAGATTGAAGAGAAATGGCATGAAACCTTTAAGGAATGAAGATTAACAAATAAATTACGCTTCGAAAATGTGTATTTTATTGGGTAACAAGACATGAGACATTTTATTTTAGTAAACCTGAAAATGGGTTAAGTTTTCACATGAGCATTGTTTAACTTTACTCGTTTTAATATTATATGTCGATGCTTATCCTGAATCAAGAATTTTTATCGATATAAATATCGACTTTGCGCAGCATTTGAGTAGCGAGTATTTAAAGTGACAGAATGATAGAAAGTTCTAGATAAATAAATAGTACTATTCATAGATTATATAATTCTTCAAATGGAGTACTGCTAACAACATTTTGTGGTTCCATAATGAGCCAGTGTCCTCGTGGTTACGCACTACACACACATACGCACAACAATAATGAGCCGCTTCCCCGACAGTCGTGTCCAAACGTCTATGCAGTCAAGTGCTGTTAAAAAGTAATTAAAATATGCCGTCGTGCGTTGTCAAATGCTGCAGAAATGCCACCGGTCAAAAGAAAAAAACGGATGGGGTAACTTTTTACCGTTAAGTAAACAATTCATTGCGTAATCATATTAAAAATCAGTAAATTCGTAAACTATTAACTTCACGGTAGTGGTGTTGCCAGGTGGTTGAATAGGGAAACTTCCCGAACGTAACGGGGTCTATAATCGCCGCGATATGTTGTCAATACGATATTGACGTCACCACTCCTAACTAGACGTTTTATATTCGTTTAAAACGTGCGTGAAACGTTTTCAACGAATATTATAACGTTACCTAACAGTTGGTAACTTTTATGCTTTTGTGAGCAAATTATTCTTTATTATTTTTTGGATACAATTTGTAAATAAACAAAATTATATATATCTTAAAATGATTCCAAAAACTTCGTAAAACAAAAAGCCCATATCTAATCGTTCATTGCACGCGCGAAGTTATGTCACCACCATCTGTCAAACTTTCGTCTCTTTCTATCTATCGCTCCCTCTCACTCTGAGCGGCTGACTAGTCGCGTCAGTAATCGACTGGTCAAGCGCTTAGAATGAGATTGAACTATAGTTGGAATGAGAGGTCAGCTCTTAAGTCAAACTGTATGTTTGTTCGCGATTATCTTGCGTTTGGTTGAACCTATTTTGATGCAGTTTTCAAAAAGTTTTTGTTACATTCTAAACATTAGTATAAAATAAGGCGTCGTTCATTGATTACGTAAAACATTTTTTGCCAGAGACCCCCTTCCGCTACGTAAGAAAAAAAATATTATAATAATCCTCTCTGCAGTAGAAGTAAGACATGGTCAATTCCCCTCCCCCTAAATCGTGTTACGTAATAAATGAATACGTTATAACACTTTTAGTTGTCTTCGTCTTAGCGAGGGCACTGCCGTGCCTCCAGATTAAAAAGGTATAAAGTATGGTGAAAATAATAGTATTGGGACGACAAGAGAGGCCACTACACTCAACAGTATTCGTGTAATGTTAATAAATAGTAAATTTGTATTTTTTTTAATTTTACCTTTTAGTTGCCTTTTCAGAAATATATTTCATCAAATTTATTAAAACAGATTCTTATTCATTCTTTTTAACCATATATATTAATAATCAAATTTTTTAAATTCAAAAATACTGTATTAATAATTGGTAAAATTTGTATTACATGGCAACACTCGTCTGGGCACATACATTCAAACCAGCCGCCATCTTGCGTCACAGTTTGTTGTACAGGCATGCTCCATTCTTTTAATTTATTAATCCAAGGTACTATTATTTACTTGGTGGTACTACCAATGCGCAACATAGATTACCTCACTAAGATTCCGCATTATATCGTTAATGAAGGCTGGCAGTCGATATCTATATGCTGTTTTATTTATTAAATATTGAGCCGCCTGTCGCACCAGTGGATTGTAGGTTATGTTATGTACAATATTTGAAACTACAAAACCTAACGCCTACTCAATGAACTCGATTCATTTCTCATTTTGTAAGAAAGATTGGCGCCATTCGTATGCGGGAACACTCATACTTTGGCCATATATCGATTTTAAAAACACGTTGACACATTATTTTTGTATGGAAGATTCCCTGTCATACGCTTAGAATACTCTCGAATAATGGTAACAATAACACTGTTAGTTTCCTTGAAAGGAGAGGTTTTGTGTTTTTGATAACTACGGACTCTGCATAGGTTTAAAAACTTCCTGCCCGTGAGTACCAAAAAGCTGCTTGTGCAGGCCTTAATTTTTCCTATTATAGACTAAGCTGATGTGTGCACTACCAACATTTCCCAGGCTTCCCTAAACAGACTCGATCGTATATTAAATAATAGAAAACGCTTTATTTTCGGCTTGCGTAAATTAGATTACGTCTCAGGTTATCGTTACCAACTGTACATTAGTTTTGGGATATCCCTTAGGATTTAGGATTTTTACTGTATAAGTTTCAAACGGCTGTACTTACTTGTGTTTAGTCACTACACAATATAATCAAAGACTAAATATTTTCATTATTCCTTATTGATAATATAAAAAAATAGCCATTTTAAAAATCGTTTTCCTACCTGCAATCTTCTATTCCTCAATTTTCTATTCTTTAAAACAATAGATTCTTTTTAATTAGTAGGTACAGTCGCCATCAAATATATCGGAGCGGCCAAGGTACTCAAAAATATCTGAACTTACACTTTATCGCCTTGACAATAGACGCGTTGTTCAGATATTTGTGACCACCTTGGCCGCTTCGATATATCTGATGGCGACTGTACTTAAATTATTAACGCTAATATATGTAGTGATCACGCGAGTCGTTTTGTATGCTCAATCTAATGTGCAACATAAGTTGTGCCGTTATTCCCACCAATAGTTGTGTGCACCTTGGCGAGCCAACTGCTCAAACTACCAGTGTAACATGACCGCGAGATTCGTAGCAATGCAGCACACTTATACTGGTTTATTTTCTACTGCTCACCCGTGCTAGGTCAGCAGTTGGAATTCAAATGTCATACCCTGTCTATGTTTAGTAGATATTAGCGCAATCTATTGACGAGTAACTGTATTATGATGTGGCTCTGTAAGCTAAGTTCATTATCAAAACAAAACCTAATATGTCACATATTTTTTTATAACAATTTAAACCGAGAATCCTGGCTGTTAAAGTCAATTTCCTATTTAGAAATAACTATCGGTAATATCGTCTTGGCATGGAAAGCTGTCAACTAATAAGTTTTATTCCAGCGCCTGATTAATTAAATAATTACAGACAGTTTTCACAGATCAGAAGAAAATAAACCGCAGGCGTCCGGTATAAATGCATTTAACTTCAACCTGCCTCTTTTCCCCCCCACTGAGACATCTTCCACGTTATGTTCCAATTATATACATCAATTGCCACGATATCGTACTAAAGCAAGAACTCTCAGTATTGCGTCGTTCCCTAAATTTTTAAACAACTTTTCTGGTCTGCTACTCTTGAACCCCCCGGCTTAAAGCTGCCAGATTGCCAGATTAGGTAATAACAATAGTATAGCAGTCTAACTATATCAATTTCGTTGCTCTCATTATTGTGTCATTCCTGCCGTGGCCAGCTCTTAGTCCAAACAGCTTCTTGAAAGCCATTGCTGAAAGATAGGACAACCCTATAATATTTTTCTGGGTGAAAATGCACTCGACATCCAAGTGCATCCCCCCAAAAATTTTATTATAATATGTAGATAGTGTTTAGAATAGTTTTACTAACTAATAGGAAATAATGATGTATGTAATTACTAACAAAAGTATGGATCTTTTATAATCCGAAATAAATATTATTCATTCATTCATTCATTCATTCATATATTAAAATCGGTTCAGCGGTTCTTGAGTTATAAGTAAATGGTGTAACCGACAAGTAAATATAACTCTTTACCAGCAATACTTTCTAACGATGGAATAACATATAAACAAGATCAAACAGCAGGTATGAAATAAAACAAGCTGTTTATTCAATAATTTAGACAATTATGTTACAACTCGAACTGCATGACATCAAAACAAAACAGCTCGCGTAGATTTTCACTAGTACACAGAAAAAACTGCCTATCTCTTGACAGCTTTGCATCTTTGAATTTCATCCATAAAAAACACGTTCCCAGGCTTAGATAATTCAACCAACATGGCGCCCATGTCTGTCATTTTCTATACAAAAAAAGTCTACCGATTTTTGCGGGGGAGGGGAATGTCAAATGTATGGCTATTCGTACGTAACGTACAAAGAAGCCACGTGAGATATACGTCAGTCCATACAATAAATATGACCACTCGTCATATGTTTTCAGCAGAGGGGAACGGCTGTCAGTGGCCGCTCCGGTTGGTCGAATTCTTATAGATCCCAGGTTAGTATATCTGTACGAAACCATTATCATTTACGGCTTATTAATTATTATACATGGTACGAGTTTCTCATTATCGTGATTCATAGACAATAATCGCTCGCCTGAACTAGGTAGTTATAGACTTTATCTACACTCATACTGTAAGTACTCTAAAATGCGTTCAAAAACCGTAGACACTGACAAGCATTACAACAAACGATTTAACTATGATAAGTTTCTTATCTGCGGCAGTAACGTAATTTTAACTATGCATGCTCAAATATTGTTAAGCAATGAGTTTCAAATTTGGAACATCGAATTTGATAACATAATGTTACCGCCATGGCCAACTCGATTGGTCCCGCGCGAGCCCCGACACAATCGAGTTGGCCACGCCGACACAATCGAGATGGCCGCGGCGGTGCAATGGCGGCCATTCTATGATTTCCGAATACGGCATTTATAATAAATAATATGAGTGTAGATAAAGCAGTGTATGCAACTGTACGTAATTAGGCCTTAAAACACTCGTGTGATCTTATTATGAAATTCGCCTGCGGCTCATTTCATAAAACCACACTCATGTTTTAAGGACCCTTATTACGTAACAGTTACATAAACTACTATTTTGTGTTATTTGTGTATGTAGTATTTAACATATATTAATTGTTATCCTGAAACTTTTCTTCGCAAGTACGATGGAAATTATTTGTAATCCAGGCTAGAGAAGAATGCGATATCAAGTCATAAAAAGCACGATTTCAGCTACGGGCCATTCAGGCTCCTGTTTGACTCTTGTTTGCTATGTTTCTCTTAAGGTACGGACTTGAGGCAGCCTCAGGTTGAGGCACGCACGGCTCGCCTGTTTGCTTAAATTCGTACGAGCTGTGCGCGAGCAGCGAGGCGCGTACGAATGTGCAGACAGGCGAGCCGTGCATGCCTCAAGTCCGTACCCACCTTTACATTGTAGTTCAACGTACACGTATAAAGCTAGGTGATTATTAACAGCGTACGGCGTTTTGGATGCCACAGCTTAGGATATCACGTAGAAATGGTAATTTGGATATGCTATCAAGGCCGCTACCGATTAAAGTGTGAAAAAAAATGCTATGTAAGTAATATACAGGGTATAACAAAAATACTGGTGATCCGTTTAAGGGCATAATTGGTATGGTATTTCGAGTAAGAAAAAGTAGAAGAAACATTTTTTTGACGTAAAAAAAAATTTTTTCGTATGGCAGACGTCGGCTCAGTCGGCCAACCCTCCATACAAAACCAAATTTTAAATACTTAAAAGGATCACCATTTTTGTTACACCTTGTATTTATGAAAAAGATTTGCCTGGCTTTAAATAAGATGTGCTAGTTGCGGAAACTTTCCAAATAATTGGAAATATTCTCGGAAATTTCTAGAGTTTCGTAAAAAATATAGGAAATTGGAAATTTAAGAAATGGAAAGTTTCACATGTCATGCAAAAAATGTGAGAATTTTACGAAAGATTCATGTGGAAAAATTGGCAATTTTGGAAACTTTCCGACGGCACATCAGTAGATCACCTCTAGTTACATCACGCCGATCACAAATTATCACTTCAAAACAGTTTCTTTACACCCTGTCCAATAAGTTCGAATACACATATTTTTGCGTTGACCCTGAAGGCATACAGGCTGCAGGCCATCCATTTATTATATTAATCTAAAGAATAAGTTAACTTGAACATAATGTTATAGTAAAAAACGCCAAGGACTTGAAATTTGTCTTCACTCTTCACTTACTTTCGATTAACAATTTAGTACAAAATTTCGTAATGGCGACTGCAAAGATGTTTTTTCAAGGCGGTAAAACTTTTTGGAATCAAACGCAATCTCGTTTACACAACAATGAGAAGGTCTTAAAATAGCTCCTCTTTAGAAGACAGGAAAAAATCTGGTCAGCTACGCAGCTAGAACCATTAAAATACTAAATATCGTGAGAGTGCGAGTTTAGAGGACAAAAGCCGCTTTATCCAAAAATCAACTGCCGATCTGAAAATTTTGAGGAGATCCTTACGTGGTATTTTGGAGGTGGATCCTGGATATCATAGCTACAATAAACGTGAAGTTCATCGTTTTTCCGTAGCAATCGAGAAAATTAGAGTACATAATCCAACTCAATACATTCCTGGCACGCAGGAAGGAGTTGATTTTCTGACGAGAAACTCATTGAATTAAAATAGCCTTACAATGCTCAAAGCGGTCGTTTGTGAGCAGCAAGTATAAAAAACAGCCTAAACCATGAGGTTAATGTTCCCAGACTCCAGAGGGAACTTATTGGTGGTAGTGTGGGGTTCAGTTAAATATGTGGGGCCAAATTTCGTTATATTTACCGATAAAGTCGCACATTAATAATGAAAATTATAAATCAGAGGTTTTCGTCGAAAAACGCTCCTGAAAATTTGAAAACTGTGTTTAGGAATAAAAACTAAATTATTTTCTCACAAAATTGTGCTCAAAACAGTCCAAACGTTGTTCAAGCTTTGAGAAAAGCTAATTTCGATGATTATATTGCCGAAAGTAAACGGCCACTCCATTCTCCAGATTTGCGTTTATTACATTGATTTGGTATGTTTTTACATGCCTTGTAGGCACTTGTAGGTCACATTATTATAAAATAGCAAATATGGACAGTGAAAAAAAAGATATCGAGCATATTTGGGACGAAATAACCTTGAAAGCGGTGCGTGCCGCGTGAGATTGAGTTGAAAAATGTAGTCAGCTAGTAAAATAGGTAAGAGGTGGAGTTAGTCCAAAATATTTGCAGCATATTTTGTATATTAGTATAGCTTTAATAAAATACAGATTTCACTACAATACTATTCGTACAAAAAAGTTATAAGACCTCCAAAGTGTATTCGAACTTTTTGGACACGGTGTACATGACAATTTTCGTGAGCAACTCGTACCACCCGTCCTTTACACTGATGGTTTCTTCGATCGGTTTTTTACCAGATGGCAGCACCGTGACGAGGGGTCTTTTTGAAATTCACAAAAAAAATTATGATTAAAAAATGATTGGTGGATTATGACAGATATACCTCTCGCCACGGTCACAGAATAAATAATAGTATTTCATACAGAATGGCCACGCTCCACCCCGCCCCGATCGAAATGACCTCACCTCGCGGTGGCCGATTGGTAGGGAACTAGTAGGCTAATCCGTCAGGCTGGCACCGCATCGATTAAAAGCAAAATGTCGGTGTATTGTCAAACGTCATTTACGACAGCGGAAACAGCTCCCTAAAGCGCACACACACATTGAAGCGTATACAGATGTGTCGTGCACACAAATGCGCTCAAACAAGTTTTGTAGTATGACGTGTCCGCCCTGTGCCACATGCTGCCACCTAAAAAAATCAAAGAAACCTTAATGTACAGTTTATTTTTCAACGGTCAGTGATTTAAAGTACGCCAATATGTCTTCTCGTTCCTGGGGCTTCTTCAGACCCGCGAACAGCATCCTGGTCCCGGGGACGTTCTTCCTCGGGTCCTCCAGGAACTCATTCAGCGCTTTATCATCCCAGACGTATCCCTTTTGCTTAATGGCGTCAGAGAATGGGTAACCTGTAATATGAACAATTTAAAAAATACAATACTATACAATATTCTTTTTTTGTTCACCAATAGTAGAAAATACAAATAACAAGAAAAACTTAGACTTATTATAAGAGTGGTAGGCAAAAGGCAGTGTTATTGCTAAAAAGCGATCTCTTTCAGACAACGAAAGTAGAATAAAGTAAACATAAAGTATTTACTAAGACTTTTAAGGTTCTGTACCCGGTTTTTTTATACCACGATGGTGGCAAACACGTATATGGCCCACCAGATGATAAGCAGATGCCGTAGCTTATCTTATGGGCGCCTGATGGAACTCCATTTAATATAACGGCGTTTTCACTGTGTAGACGGCTAAAGGCGTCCTTACTTACCGACAGGAACACAACACTCTGAGGAGGGTCTAGTGCTATTTGGCTGTGGTTGATGGGTATTTTGTGTTACTAAACGTTTTAAGGTTTTATACCCTCTCTCTCTAAGGGTCTCCCCTTTGGTTTATTTGGGCAAGACTTATTTTCCACAGAGGCAGAATTGATGCGTTATCTTCGCGTTATCTTGGCGTTATGGAAGAATGGAAGAAACCTAACCAACCTATATAACCTACCCAAAACTCGCCCCTCCTTTCGTACACCCCAAAGTTTGCTAAAATACCTTCAACCGTGCAGGGTCTCTTGTTATAGAACCCATACAGATTTGGTCCGACCTTGTGTTTCGCTCCAAGCTCCATGGGATGGCAACACGCGCATCTAGTATCTGGTACAAGAGACCAGCATCTAGGGTGATCTCTTGTACCTAATCTGGTACTATACGTTTATTTGCACCTATCTTACTCTTTGCTAAAATACCTTCAACCGTGCAGGATCTCTTGTTATAGAACCCATACAGATTTGGTCCGACCTTGTGTTTCGCTCCAAGCTCCATGGTATGGCAACACGCGCATCTAGCCAAAAAGAGTTTCTTTCCAACGCTTTCGCTCATTGCATTCAGATTTTTTTACCGTAACACTACAAATTTGTGAATTTTTGAACTACTTTGGAGATTTTAGGGTGAACATAATTTGTTTTGGCGTTTGACATATGACAGTCGTTGTCACTTGAGCCAGGCCAGTTTTTTTTAATAAATTGTCGAAAATAAAGTATAGTCCTTGTTTTTTTGAGGTTATATGAACTTTTATTATTTTATATTTATTTTATTGACTATTATTTTTTTTTTATTATGATCTGGGAATACGGGTACTTCCGCCGAGTTGAGCAAAACAACAAAGGCACGGTCCTACCATTCTATCATCCAAGCCAGATGCAAGATATATTTCCAATCTAGACACACGGCAGTGTGTCCGCCAAGTTCGAGCAAAAAAAAGCGACACACCGGCCGTGGGTTATATTACACGAACCATTTCGGGCCAATTTCGACCATCCTATAACTCAAAACATATTTTATCTACGCATATGAAATTTCGAGTGTCTGTTGACATCCCCTTAATTGTCTAGAATACAAAATTTCATTATTCTACCTATAGCAGTTCTTGAGATATTGACGTCAGAAAATCGCTATTTTTACTATACACTCACTCACTGACTCATCAAAAACCTAGACCACTTCCAATGGTCGTACTGACTTGAAATTTGGCATGGAGATAGGTCTTAAGGTCAAAGTAAAGGTAAAAATCTGAAAACGGCCAAGTGTGAGTCAGTTTTAAAAATAGCGAAGGTGTAACTTTGTTCTACTATGAAGTCATAATGAACTAAATGGGTCTATCTTCCAATGGTCGTTCCGACCTGAAATTTGGCTCGAAGGTTTGTCTTTAGGTCGAAATAAAGTAAAAATCGGAAAACGGCCAAGTGTGAGTCAGTTTCGAAAACAACGAATGTGTAATTTTGTTCTACTATAAGTAGGTATGGAGTGGAAATGAGATAAGACTTATTTAAATTTAGGTACATACCAATTTAAGACAATACATGTTTGTCTTAAAGACAAGAACAATAAAATTGTTCACCACTCTGTGTGTGTCTGTTGCGGGAACCGAACCCACGAATTACGAAGTGCAAAGCAGGTCACTAGGTGCGCTAAATCAGTCAAACAAAAATGAAAAGACTATTTTTTCTCGCATAGTCTAAATAATTTCTAATTTTACAACTAATAAAATAGCAGATTCAAGAACATGGAAATCATATATACTCTAAGATGGAATTATATATACTACTGCCCATCCATCTCACCCTCCGATACGCCACGGGATGAGATGGGATGGTGCACTTCTAGGGCTACATAATAGGCCACCAATTATAATACCTACTGGTAGGTAGGTATTACCAAGTTATTAATTATCTATGTAGGTAGCGTACTTACGAACAGAATAAAGTACGTTATTGATGTATGTAATTATATGTAAGTAGGTACATTTTATAGGTGTAGGGAGCCAGTTTATTTGTAAAAATCACCTATAAATAAATAGTAAAATAGAATTAGACGCTTAGTATAAAGGGTTATAGTATAAAGTACATACCTAAGTGGAATGAGACATTTCCTAAAGCAAAAGTGATAAAAAATAATAAAGAACCTACACCTAACAAAAATAAATGAAATCCCATCAAAAACATAAATGTGAAAGGCTGCCAAGTTCGATACTATGGGAATGCTTCGCCTATAAAAGAAGTGAGATCTGAATAAGTACCAAGTTCCATAAAAATACCTCAAATCATAAATAGTTATAGGAATGCACACTTGATTTCCAGCAGTTTTTAAGGTACATTTTGAATAAGTATCACGTTACATAGAAATACCTAAAATTATAATAGTCAGAGAAACAGTTTCCTGATAACATTTATTATTTTCAGTACTTTTTAATGATGTAACTTGGCAAGTTTTAATAGAAAATTATATACTTGACACATTGCAGTCCAAAGGTGTCGATTCATTGCATTGAAAAGGTGTGTGGTGTGTGAAAACTTGCCAAGTAACATCATTAAAAAGTACTGAAAATAATAAATGTTATCAGGAAACTGCTAAAAAAACCGGTGTGCGTTTCTCTGACTATATAATTTTAGGTATTTCTATGTGATGTGATACTTATTCAAAATGTACCTTAAAAACTGCTGGAAATCAAGTGTGCATTCCTATAACTATTTATGATTTGAGGTATTTTTATGGAACTTGGTACTTATTCAGATCTCACTTCTTTTATAGGCGAAGCATTCCCATAGTATCGAACTTGGCAGCCTTTCACATTTATGTTTTTGATGGGATTTCATTTTACATCAATCCATGGTTTAAGATCTGGTACAAAAAACAGAAAGTGAGTGTAGGTAATATTCGCCAATAAAAACAGAATGGAAATCACATTAAACAGGGGTTTTATTACAGGTTTTATTACTCAAAGAACGCTCTGTATCTAATCAGAACCATAGACATATAAAATAAGGAGATGCGGTGCCGTGAAGACCATGGTGAAGACAAAAGGCGTTTGGGGTCGAAACCCCAGGGTTTCGACCCCAAACCATTTGGCCCCAGGGCCATGGGGACCAAATACGCGTCGCCTCTACAAAGACATTTCGGTGCGTCTTATTGAGGCCTCTGGTGACCAGAGGGCTGGCCACTATTTTGGCCAACGGATCAGCATTGCTATCCAGCGTGGAAATACGGCCAGCCTTCTGGGCACTCTACCTAGCGATGGGGACCTAGGGCAGATTTTTTATTTATAAGTTTTTAGTTGGATATATTATGTTTTTATAGATATTCTAGTTTTGTTTGATAAAGTACTACAATAATAAAAAAAAGCAAAATTGTGTTTCATAATTAAACATCGGTATCAACGTTCAAATTTCGTGGCAATGTACGGTTGGCAGAAAAATAAATACAAACAAATCACTTAGTATTTTTAACCTTTATTTTGTATATGTAAATAAAAAAGCCCCTAAATAGTACATTTCCTAATTAGGGTGGTAAAACAAAGAAAGGCCGCGCAATCGCAATTGTTGCGGCCCAAGCTGCAAGCGAGGGACGTAATTATGCGATCGAGGGCTTTCTTTATTACCTCCCGTGTTGGAAAAATATGTGCACATTTGGCCAGAAAGCGGCTCTATCCGTACGCGTAGCGTGCGGAAAAAGCCACTTTATGTCCAGGTGTGGCATACAATATTTTACGAGTTAGAATAGATCACTAAAATTTGTTCCATAGATTTTGCTGTCAATCTTTGACGTCTGTAAGAATATATCCATTTTAAATGACTAAAAGATCTTTCCACGCTGACTGAGGTAATAGGAAGGTATGTCAAGCATTGAAAATTTTGCACACAGTTTTTATTTACACTTTCTGGTATTTCAGCCTCGTTGTTTTTAGATAGTTGGTTAATTATTTGTACAGTCTTATAACCAGGATTTTTCTTTAATACACTTTTTAATTTAAAATAAACTTTTCTGGCATTTTGATGTAACCTTAACGTTGATATTTTTTTTTGCAAACCATGAACAATGTTTAATGATTCTGCTAGACTCAGTTTTGGATCCTCCAATAATTTTATTGACTTAGCAATTATACTAAAGTGTGTATCGACGAATAGTAACTCAGTCTTTAAATTCCGGTTACGGAAAATTTTTTTTGCTTTAGAAATTGCACTCGCTTCACGCGGATTTAAGGCATCGATGACAGATTTGATTTTATCATAATGCATGTGATAATATGAGGCAGCATTTAACCATGTTCCCCATCTTGTTATCACGGGTCGGGGTGGTAGAGGAATATTTACACACATTTGATGAAATAAATTTGTCCTTGAAGGAGCGTTACGAAATATTTTTTTGATACAGTCAATCAAACTGTTTATGGTCGGGTAAAGACTTCTAATTATCTCTGCGACTCGATTACATCCATGTGCTATGCATGTTACATGAGTCATATTTTTATATTTCTGAACAAGGTTTTTAGCTGCTTTTACCATGTAGGAACCGGCATCCGTTATAAAAAATAATAATTTATCCATGTTTTTTTTGTATTCATCGCCCCAAAGATCTTCAAGGGTTTCCTCAACGAGTTTGGTTATTGTCGAATGGTTAGTCGCCTCCAATACCTTAGAAGCAAATAAATGTGGCTGGGTACTAGTTCCATCTAGAGCTCCGATCAAAATATTTGCCACTTTTTTTCCCACGGAATCTGATGTTTCATCAACACTGAGGTAAATCATTTTATTTTGTAATTTCTCTTTCAATTCATTTTTTTTCTTTTCATACAATTCAGGTAAGCATTTTACTCGTATTTTTGTTTCACTCGGCACAGTAATATCGTTTCCATATTTATGATTTAAAAGGTTTTCTACAAAATTTCTAAATTTAGGATTGTCTAATTTTGACCACGGTATATTCGAACAAATCATAAAATTCATAAACTCTGTTAAATCTTTATTAAATTTTTCTTGTGCATTATTTTTATGAATTTTGTTGTGTAAATCTGTTTTTAAATGGCGGTCGATACTAGATTTAGAGGGAAATAATTTCGAATTACACAATTTGCAATATACGATATCGTCTTTAATTTCGAAATCAGCATTATCTCGTATTATATCCTGTAAATGGCAGCGTGAATCAGATAATTTATCTTGATGAGATTTTGATTTCAAATGTTTCTCTATATTGTACCTTTTCTTTTTTATATTCATTTCGCAAATAGTACAGCAAGCACCTTCGTTAGTGAATATAAAATCAGTATACTGCGTCAAATCCATTTTCTCAAGTCTGATAGGGAGTTGGGTAAAGATTTATCAATGCTAAATTGTAGTTGTAAGTGTTTTTAAGAACTATTATCGTTGAAGATTTTACCACATATTATTTTGCATGACAATTAAATTGACATTTGTTGCCTATTTGGCATTTAGAATTTTTTTTACAAATGGATAATGAAATGAGTATTGAGGTTCTATGACGTATTAAGAATATAAACCTCTTTAAATATATGTACAGTTTACCAAAGTACGATTAAGAATAAAAATAAATTAAATGTTATTTATTACTAATAAATAAAACAATGATACCTATGTATTTCTTTTTTTGCGACCCTTACCAAGTGCCACGAAATTTGAACGTTGATACCGATGTTTATTCATAATAAGCCGATTTCCTCGTGTTTACGCGTGACACGCACACATATTACAACTCGTGGACGAGCAGTGATTAGTTCAAACGTCAAAAGTGAGTGCGAGTGCACGAGACCGCGGCTTATTACGGAATCACAATTCTATCTTCGTGGGACCACGTCTTCCTGTTTTATATGTCTATGCGTAGAACTATTATTTTATTATGTGCCTGCCTACGTATCGCGATGAAAGTACCTTAAATACCCAATGTTCTACATTTCCAACGCCTCACAATGTAAACTTGCCGTCCTAACATTGTTATAATATAACAGTTACTTTCTTAACTGAGCAACTTTGAACCTTATATCCTTTGTAATAAGGGTTACGAAATGTTTTGTTTTGGCGGTGGTTCTTGGTAAGACGTTTCTCAACGTCCGTCAAACGAGTGTTACAAAATTATTACAAATGTTGTGAATCAGAATTATTAATGGGTATTAGTCAGCAGCAGAAGTAGCTAGGCGGATGAGGTGTTCAAAATAAACTCAACACATACTCGTGAGAATAAGAGTGTCTGCAAGTTATTTTGAAAGCCTTAGTTACCAATAGACGGAGAGCTAGCCACGTCAGATATGATATGACACAATAATGAGAGCGAAAAAACCTCTTTCGTTAGTTTGTTATAGTATGCTCATTTCTAGAACCGGACATCGGGCAGCTGTAAAGTGGTGGAGGTCAATGAATGCAAACCACTTTAAGAATACAAATCCTAGAGTTCTGGTTTTGATGCAGTATTATGAGAAATTATATAAATAATCTATACATATAATAAAGCTGAAGAGGGTCGAAAGTCTGTACATGGAAGAAAATCGAAAACAAGTTGGCTGGGGATACTTAGAATCGATAACAGAACACGTTCCAACAATTTTTAGAATTTTTGTCTGTTTATCTGTTTGTCTGTTTATCTGTTTATCTGTTTGTCTGTTTATTTGACCGCGCATCACGTGAAACCGGCTGAACGGATTTTGATGAAATTTTGTATAGAGATAGTTTGAGTCCCGGGAAAGGATAATATATAGTTTTAATCCCGAAAATCAACCCTGGTGGGGGTGAAAATGGGGTTAAAAGTTAGTATGGAGAATTTTTAACCGCTGAAACGATTTAGATAGAAATGAGTATGGAGATAATTTGAGTCTCGAGAAACGTCATAGGATAGTTTTCAAACCCTTGTGGGGGTGAAAAGGGGGTTGGAAGTTGGTATGAGGAATTTTTACCGCTGAACTGATTTAGATGAAAATTGGTATAGTATGGGTCTCGAGAAAGGACAAAGGATAGTTTCATCTTCAAAAAAGCCCCCCCCCCCACCTTAAATTAGAACCGTAGGTCCAAAAAATTTGAAAAAAATAATGGAAGTGAAGCCTGAAAGGTACTTTCAATAAAAACTATCTATACATATAATAAAACTGAAGAGGGTCGAACGTCTGTTCATGGAATATATTTGAAAAAAAGTTGGCTGGGGATACTTAGAATCGATAACAGAACACGTTCCAACAATTTTTAGAATTTTTGTCTGTTTATCTGTTTATCTCGGAAATTATCCCTTAAGCGGATGCAAAAGGGGTGGAAGTTTACATGGGGAAGAAACAACCAATAACCGCTGTACGTATTTAGATGAAATTTGGTATTGAAATAATTTGTAATTTCTTGGTCAAGGTGTTCATATTTATAACATGTTACCCGTCGATGCTTTAAATTTACCTTTACCCGCTCTTAAGAAATATTTGAAAATGTCATGAATGTCAAAGGGTTATTGCAGGTTCGAGGACTATATATGACGGACAAAGTTGCATGGCCCAAACCAAAAAACTACTACAAAATTATCTAACATTTATAGGACACCGTTTAGGTAGGAAAACATATCAAACGTTTTGTGAAGCAGTCAGATTAGGGTTTATTTTTCTTTATAATTAAATTTAAACAATAGGTACATTATCTGTCTCTCAAGCTGTTCTGATATGTCTTCTTGAAGAACTACGCATTATTTTGTATCTTTAAGATCTCATACTTAATGTATTACTGTTGTGAAAAAAATAAGTCCCGTCGAGTTCCTTTTCGGTCATAATACTTCTTGGGCCAGATGTGTAGTGTTAGAACCGGTGGTAGTTTTGGAACGAAGTTCCTTCTCGGACGGTTCGCGGATGGGGGGGGGGCTAGGCGAAAAAAAGTCACGTGACCGTCACGAAAATGCGTCACGTCACGAAAACGCGACACCCATACGATTGAGAAACAATACCTACATGTAAAATGGAATGAAATAAAAAAAATATAAAATAGAATAAAGTGAAGTGTAGTGAAAAGTGAAAGTGAGAAGTGACAAAGTGAAAAAAGTCGAGAACCTAAAAGTAAAAAAAAGTCAAAAATGTCGAAAATGTCAAAAATGGCTAAATTTCAAAAATTTCAAAAATTTCAAAAACTTCAAAAATTTCCAAAATTTCCAAAATTTCCAAAGTTTCCAAAATTTCAAAATTTCCGATATTTCCAAAATTTCCAAAATTTCCAAAATTTCCAAAATTATCAAAATTTCCATCATTTCCAAAATTTCCAAAATTTCCAAAATTTCCAAAATTACCAATATTACCAATATTACCAAAATTTCCAAAATATACAAAAAAAATTAAAATCACAAAATTTACGAAAAAGTCAAAAATTTAATAAAATTAAATAACATAACTTCGTTCCAATCGAGTGTTCCACGACACTCACGTATTTTATTTTTCTCTGACGTTCATTAGTGCATTGTAATGTGCTTACATTGAAGAATAAATATCTTGATCACCAATACGAGTATCATAAATATCATAAATCCTCTATTCCGCGTTGGGAACCGTATGTAATTACCACCATTATTACAACCAGTAACGTAACATCAGTGTATTACCTGCGTGGTAACAGTGTGGTAAAACGTATGAAAATTAATGAAACTCTGCCCCCCCCCCCCCCCCCACCCCCGGCGCAATAAGGTTGGTCATGGCGGTGTAATGGCGGTCATTCTAATGGTTTCAATGGATTTTTAATATGTGTGTAGGTAAAGCAGTGTATGCTTCTGTACATAATTAGGCCTTATTACGTAACAGTTACATAAACTACTATTTATCTCTTTTTAGGGTTCCGTAGTCAACTAGGAACCCTTATAGTTTCGTGTCCGTCCGTCTGTCCGCGGTCTGGCTCAGTTACCGTTCGCAGTAGAAAGCTGAAATTTGGTGAGGCCTGATAAGAGCTTTCAATAAAAACTATATTGAATAAAATCGGTTCAGCCGTTTTTGAATTATCAGTCAAAAACGCATAGTGAAAGGAAGTGCCGAATAGTAAAATGACGTAAGCGCCGCCAAATATCCCTTAATAAACGACCTTTTGAACGGATGTTTTGTAACAGGGCGGCTTCTACGAAACTCTACACTGAGCATCGCCCGACATGCTCTTGGCCGGTTTTTTTTGCATTGTTATCCTGGAAATCACCCCTTAAGGATTACTAATTCCAATTCAAGAAAATCCCCAGCCAGGCCAGGTTATACGTAGTATATAAAAATCCAATTAAATTTGCATGGGTCATGGACCCCCGTCCCCGTCCAAGTGCACCTCAAATAGAAATAAAATCATTTCTGCATTTGTGACCCCCCCGCCCCCCCCCCCCCCCCCCAATTTCAACTGCGCCTGTTCTTACCTTTCATGCTTAGACTAATTTGACGGGAGGATCGATTTGGATGATATTTGCCGTGGACATGAACGTGTAAATACTAAAGTGGTCCTGTATCGTCCGATATACACCTACTACTCTCTATGTCGTTTAAATCATGCAAAAAAAAATATGATAAAAAAAAGTATTAATTTTTGAGTGTAGTTTCATTAAGTGGTAATCGTAAAATATTTTATTAGGACTACTGTCCTCTAGCCTATCCATCTGTCAACTTTACTTCAAGTTCCGCCTCCAGGGTAGAAGAGCGGGAGCGTATAAACTAAGCGTTTGTCGATTCCGAGTAACATAACATTAGACATTATGATTTATTAGGTATGAGCTATCTTTAAATTATACAATACTATTATACAATTTATACGCTAGCACATTTAACATAATAGTGAATTGTTTAAGGGAATATACAACACGTTATGTAGAAGAGGAGTCCGATTTTTCCATAATGGCGAAAGTAAGTTTTAAATGTAAATAAAAAAAAAAAACGGAAACTTCATGTATATACATTCTTTCAGATGGAAATCATAAAATCAAAAATATTTGGGCTCAACTTGCCACGGTTAATAGCGAAGCAACTGTTTATACAGTCTTTACCAGTATTGAGATATCGCTCTCTGACGAAAATGTTATGTTAAAAGGATATTGCGATGACTGCAGGATAACATTGTCCTATACCTGGGACGACGAATATTACGATAGTCATTATCTAAGTGACTTATATTGTGATATCTGCTCTAATGAGTTGTTTAATTCGTTATGTTAATACGTGTACTATAATGAAACCAATTAATTTTGTTTACGTCACACCTGGCCATAACGTAAGTTTTGCCGCACGCTACGCGTACGGTAAAACTCGCATTATGGCCAGATGGAGACGTAAAATTGTGTACTCACCACGGGCAGTAAAAAAGAAAGCCCTCTATCGCATATTTACAACCCTCGCCTGCGGCTCGGGTCACAAATACCTGCGATTTCGGGCTTTCTTTCTTTTACAGTCCTTGGTAAGTAATGTACTATTATAAAATAATAAACACAGCAAAATAGCACATCCGTCGTTTCGTTGATTTAGTAGTTAGTAAAATTAGTTACAAATGCTAACACAGCAGTAGTTCAGTGACCTTTTTTGACAGTCATACGTCAAATTAAAAACAATACACCCTTTGTTGCTAGGCAACAAACATAAAACTTAAAAACGAACTTTCAGTTCAGAAGCCTACTCTTGATACTTGAATACTTTCGTTAGTTTTTTTTTTTACAGTATGTTGCACCAAATATAATCAATTGATTTTTTGTATGCTAGTAGCTAATACTATAAGCAATTTACGTCATTTTTTTCATAATTGTACTTTCAAAAAAACGTGTTGGAAAGAGCTGTCAAAAAATAAATTGACATTTATTTCTTTTATTTTTCACGTATAAAATATTAATAAAATTATAGGGTATACTCCCACTCAAACTACGTAGCTGTGATTTTGTTTCAACGCTTTAGCTGCTATGGATTAGGAGATATACGAGTTTGAAAAAATTGTTAAAAAAATACATTTTTGACATTATCTCTGAGACAGTTCAAGATAGAGGGCTGAAAGTTGGAGTGATTACTAGTTATGAGGCGACAAACAATTGACATTTACTAATTCAACTTTTCCTCACAGGGGCCACACGTCCTTCCTTAGCCTGCTAAACCCTTAGGGGTGAATTAGCCGCTTACTGACACAGACCGAATTCCATGCGGGCGGAGCCGCGGGCACAGCTAGTTAGATTATATGATTGCCAAAACTTTCTGATGGGAAAAAGTTGTCCAAAATGACGTATAATGTAATTCATAGTTTGTCGCCTACTGTTTCTGTTTCCGAAATAATATATACGCAATGTTTTTTGTTCTAATGTTAAAATATAGGCCCCGTCCTCTATAAATAAGACAACTTCGGTAGTTTTTACCTATTTTGGTATTATTTTTTTACAACTCGAAAATTTTGCTAGTCTGTCACTCTGACGTCCACCCATTAAAAGCTGCCAGATACCCGGATCTAGTAATAAGGATAGTATTGCAATCTTACTAGACAGGTTTCATTGCTCTCATTATTGTGTCATATCTAACGTGGCCAGCTCTTAGTCCACAAAGCACAAGTAGCTAAATAGCTACTTTTTTTTTTTTTATACCACGACGGTGGCAAACAAGCATACGGCCCGCCTCATGGTAAGCAGCTACCGTAACCTATGGACGCCTGCAACTCCAAAGGAGTCACATGCGCGTTGCCGACCCTTTACAAAAAAGGAGGATTCACTGTGTTGAACAAGGAACAAGAAGGTCCCTCATCGTCAACACACTGGGTCCTCTTTGAGCTCTTTATGCTGCTGACGTACTTCCGTAACTAAATTTGCTTTGATGGTACGCTAATACCTTTTACTTCAACGGTTAAGGTCTTAGGGGTTATTTTAGACAGCACCTTGAGTTGGAGAGCACAGATTACTGAAGTTAGTCGTAAAGTCATAGGTACCCTCCATTCTCTCAACAAGTTGAAGCACTTCTTGCCCATTCGAACCAAAGTTTTATTAGTTAACACGTTAATTCTACCGCTAATTGACTACGGTGATGTGTGTTATCCGGACTTGAACAAGGAACTTCTTAATCGTCTCCTCAACAACTGCATTAGTTTCATCTTCTGTCTCCGCAAATACGATCACGTGTCCCATTTCCGCACTCAACTTGGTTGGCTCCCTATTCCATCCAACGACGCAACATTCGTTTGCTTTGTACTCTTTTCTCCGTTCTTCATGATCCCCAGTCTCCTGTATACCTCAAGTCCTCTTTTCAATACTACGGCGTGTCTCGCGACCACGTACTCCGCTCTTCTGGCAATTTTTCACTTTGCATTCCCCTTCACCGCACTGGTTTTCTAGCTAATTCTTTCGCCGTTCAGGCGGCGTGCCTCTGGAACAGCCTCTCCCGAGAAGTAAAAAATGCCCCGAGTAAGTTTTCTTTTAAAAAATCCGTACGTGCTTTCATTGCTGGTCGAATTAAGGATTCCTAAATTGTTGCTTTTTCTCTGAGTTTCGTCCTTATTATATATATTTATGTGTATGTATATGTACATTGTATTATATATTATGTTATGTACCTTAATTCGTATTTGTGCATTCCTCTATTTTTAGCTGTAGGTTAGTTATTTAAATTAGAACATGTTTTTTTCTTTTAACTTGCCTGTTTGTAGCACCGCCCACAATCTCTCTGCTGCGCCTTAAGGTTGACTGGTAGAGAATGACTTATGGCATTAAGTCCGCCTTTTGTACGATAAGGTTTCTTTTGTGCAATCAAGTTTAAATCAATAAATAAATCTCGTTACTGAATTCGCTGAACATCTGATATAATTGGAAGCACGTTAAACCGGCAATCCAAAGGACGCGGGTTCGAATCCCGTGATGTTCCCGAGTTCTTCACAGTTGTTTTTTTCATTATAATGGACATTTGTTTCCAACTTGTGGTATTTTGTACTCCTGAACTTTGGACCCTTATTTTATCCTATCTATTAAGGAGGCAATTCTCGGATGAAAAGTATTTTAATCTCCCTAAAATTTTATATTGTGTGCCATCCATATCCGTTCAGCTGTGTTTGCTTTAATATAGATCAAACATTGTAACATTAAAAAAACTAAACATACAAACATTTGCTTTTATAATTTTAGTATCATGCCATTCAAATGCCATTATTTCGGCACTATAGAACAGACTAGAGATGTTTGTACCATTGATTTATATGAAGTGGATCTAATTCTTCGGTCACAAAGTGAGGCCGAAAGAGAAGAATATCTAAGGGACTGTGTCTCGTTTTAGTGGAAGGTGTACGCAAAAAGAAACCGCAAATCGATGTACAGTTTAGCCGTTTGGCACACGCATTCTAGAGGTCAAAACAAAATTTTTGACCCCCAGTTCTTAATAAAAAATCTATTAGCAAGTTTTTTGCGGGTCTAAAAATTTCATGTGCTAAATGGCTGAACTGTACATCGATTTTCGGTTTCTCTTTGAAATTGGGTTCGTAAACCTTCCACTAT
This sequence comes from Pammene aurita, assembly GCA_947086415.1. Lineage (NCBI taxonomy): Eukaryota > Metazoa > Arthropoda > Insecta > Lepidoptera > Tortricidae > Pammene > Pammene aurita. The sequence goes on along the minus strand of OX352315.1, from coordinate 19,762,405 downwards.
TTTGACTAAGGAGGTAATGACGTCATTAGACAATCAAAATATCAATATGTGTCAAATGTGACAATTTTGTAACGAGTGCGAGTGAGACACCGCCCCCTACTATTATGCTCTCTATCGGGCCGTTATTACTATTTTTTACTAGTCACTTATGAACGGCTGTTTTACTCGGTAATAAGGTTCAACTGTGGTTAGGAAAAAGTGTAAGAATTAGATCCACATCATATAAATTCATGGTATGGTAACGCTTACCGCAAAACTTAGCTTTGTCGGACTTTACCTTGGTAAACTCATGGTAAACTTGATCTCAGTATTCATACTTATTTCATTTACATCAAAACTTTTTACCGAACATACTGGCCATAATATCTCTCAAACGTTTCAAACCTTTTGTTCTATTAGACACAAAAAATCTACCGTCAGTCAACAAAACCATCAAAATCAGAAAAAAGTGTAACAAAATCTAAATCACCTAAGTAAGTATACTTCATGCTAGACCGTGGAATTTGACCCGAACCAATAGGCTAGGCAGGGTTTTGCAGGTTAAAATATGGCGTAAGAGAAAACAGCATGGCTAGTACTCCTGAGTCCAGATGAACAGCGCTAACATAGTACCAAGAATACTGCCCTGCATTGTATATACAAGTGATTTTCAGTAAGGTGAGTTTGTCCGTTCGTTTGATATATCTTTGTGTTAGATCTTCAATGGAAAAACATATATACAGAGTCAGTTAGTTCACATTGTCAATGTGTCTGCCTTAACCTTTTGAACGCTTATTCTCTCGCGTCAGGACGTAGCCTACACGCCAATATCTCGACTAGTGAATAACGAATGTAAACCTTATCTGTCAGCAGGACAATGGCTTTGACAGCGTCCGCCATGACCACTTTAGTTGGTCACTGGCGTGGCAGGCACGACTCTTGGCGTTCAAAGGGTAAAAGGCAAGGCAAACATTTTCGCTGGCTTTAGTTGGAATTAGTATGCTGGACTGTATATCCCCGAGCGAACACTTAATTAAATTGTTTGTGAACCAATTCCTCTAAATATTTGAGGCTATTTATTATAATAATTATGAGCCTCTAACACCGGCCTCTGCGGCGGCTGTTTCAGTACAACTTTGTTAGTGGTCACTAAGAGATCTCTTTGCAATATACCATATCGTTGACCCAGCCAAACATCAACACCGTAGCCAGAGACTATAAATAATATAAACATTATAAACAGCCACTGTTTAAGAACTTTTTGAGGCCCAAGTCTGACGAGAGCAACCTAAAGACACAAAAACAGTAAGGGAAAATGACATTACGCTGCAGCGCCATGCAGTAACGTGTATACCGTAGTAACGGATATCTTTGGGTTACACGTCCAGATGACGCTTCAGACTTGGGCTTCAAAAATTTCTTAAACTGTGCCGCTCTATTAAATTATATACTATCTGCCATAGCCTTCCTCGTAGTAGTAATACTCTTCCATTTTACTTACAATCGCTTTAGCGTCAATGTGAATTGACTTTAAAGCGATTAAAGTGAGGACGTATGAATTGTGCTGTGCAACAATTCATAATAGATTTTATTCGTGATCAGAGTACACCTTCACTCCGCCTCTTTTATGGGTTGTTAGCGTGGTGGGCACGACGACACAAGACCTCTTTAGGGGTTTTTGGCGTTCAAAGGGTTAATCTACTTTTTCCCTAAGAGCATAAATTGTTAAATTGTATGATCATGTCCTCTCATCATATTTTTATACTATAGCTTTTTTCCGGTGGTGTCACTATTTCCCTACCTTGTATTTCGGTAAAACAATGACGTCTCAAAAATATTTTTGAAACTTTAGTAATTTTTTCCCAATAGGATGAAATTAAATCTAATCTAACCGGTCCTAACGCAGCTTTTCCGTTGTTCTAGCTCTAAAATGGCAAAGTCCAACCTCAACCAATGCTTTATGCTTCTCATTCTACTGTTAACGTTAATATCTACTGTCTGTGGCTGCAGATGTTGCAAAAGACGAGTCGGCTGTACGGGCAGGTCTCCGTGTAGGCGAGGACCTTACAGATTCTAACCTTAAAACCATGGAAATAAGAACCAATTTTAAGCAACTCACAGCAGGGTTCAGAACATGCCTTTCGGAAACCATTTTAGCCTGATGATTTAAATCAACAAAGACCATTAACAGAGAATCCAGATAAAATATATTAAATAAAAAAAGCAAAAATACAGACACTGACCCTAAAACCACTGAAATAAAAGTCAATATTCCTCGGCTGTTCTAAGGTGAAAGAACGTCATCAATAACACAAGAACTCTCAAGATTTAGGCTATACTTTTTGAAGGAATATCACTTAATCACATGCATTAAACTGAGAATGTTAATATTTCTTATTGTCTTCTGTAATTTAATTTAGAAATATATTATATATTATAACATTACAACGGTCTTTTAATAGTAACTTTGCAGCGAAAGGAACATCTTTTGTCACAACTTTTGTCGGCAGCAGAAATATCTTGGATGAGGTCTTCAAAACTACTTTTACAAGTTCTTATTCTTTTAACGATAGTCGTACCAAGGGCATTTATAACACCCCACCTGCTTGCTACTTCTGCGGTTGACTGTATTAATTGATCTGTGTCTATATTAAAATGAGTTCTGTGTTTCGTTATTGTTTAGTTTGCAATACGTTTATCTTTTTTTTAGGGTCTTGTTAGGGTGCCACTGTTTAGTTTTTTTTTTCTTTTTGCACGGAAAGCATTGGTTCGGGTCAATCTCCACCTTTTTCATTCTTTATTATTGCGTTAGTTTGTATTTAGATTTAGTTTAGATTGTAATGTCGGTGGAAAGACTCAAATCAATCCTTTTTGTTGCAGATCAGACATGGAGAATTTGAAGGCAGTTACAATATAATAACGACAGAATCAGGGCAGACGTGACGTGGGGATTTGTGAGTATGTCTTAACCTTTTCGCCGCCAATGACTTGATATAAAGTCAGGACATTCCGTGCCCCACACGCCACGACTTCATATCAAGTCAAGGCGTTTACACGTAAACTCAAGTTTTTTTATATTTTATATCTCTTATTCTTAGTATAGATACATTTTCGATTTACAAAATAACATTGCTTTTGAATTGCGACAACAAACTAATCATTGGGTTTTATTTACGTTATTTTTTTGCTTGACGTTGATGACACTTTATTACTTCAAGAGCTCAAAGAGGACCCAGTGTGTTGACGACGAGGAACCCTAGTGTTCCTTTAGCCGTCACCACAGTGAATCCTCCTTTTTATAACGGCAATCGGCAACGCGCATGTGACACCTCTGGAGTAGCAGGCGTCCATCGGGCTACGGTAGCTGCTTACCATCAGGCGGGCCGTAAGCTTGTTTGCCACCGTCGTGGTATTTTAAAAAAATGACGTGGTGGCGAAAAGGTTAAGCTCGAAGAAGCAAGCTCTCTCAATAGTATAATAAAACCACGCGTGCCGATTACTTCATATTTTTATAGCAAAATATAATGAAATATCACCATTTACTTGGCGACCATTATTGAATGAATTAATGCATTAATGAATTAAGAATGAATTAATTAATTAATTAATTTACGAAAAATTGAATGAATAAAAAAAAATTTAAATTAAAATTTAAACTGTTTATTATAATGAAATGGGTTAATAACAATTTAACTTAACTTAGTATTAATCTTTTACATTTAAGATTGTATTACCAAGCTATTGTTTTGGGGTTGCAGCCCCTTTTAACATAAATTATTTCAAATTAAATCATATTAATCTATTTTACCAGTTAATAAAAATGAATAAAATGAATAATTTAAATGAATGAATGAAATAAATTATGTATCCACAATTTATTTGGCGAAATAAATATTATAATGTACAGATCAAATCAGTTGAAATATCACGAGTGCATTTGGATAGTGGAACCTTGATAAACTAAATAACACGCAGAGCATTTGTGGCTCCTAGCTTAATGTATTATGGATTAGGACCAACAGAGGTTACATCTAGGTACGAGTAGAAGCAAAATTTCGATAATTTACTTAGAAACAAGTAGGTATTCATATAATAAATAGCCGTGTGAAGTTATATCCAGTTTAACTGACTCTTCTTCTGGGCTCTCGGAAATTACTCTATAGTGTGAGCAGGGATCGGGAACGGTTCCCAAAATACCGTTCATTATCGTTCGGAACCCGATCTTTATTTCGTTCATACTATATATCGGTTTATTACGGGAACGTTCTCTAAAAGAACAAAATCATTTCGGTTACCGGTACTCAAGAAGAACAGATTTAAAAACGTTCCGAAAGAACAAAATCATTTCGGTTACCGATATTGAAGAACAAAATTTGAAACGTTCCCAAAGAACAAAATCTTTTATGAACGGAATTTGAAACGTTCCCAAAGAACAAAATCTTTTAAAGAACGGAATTTTAAACGTTCCCAAAGAACAAAATCATTCAGGAACGGAATGTAAAACGTTCTCAAGAACTTTATTAAACGTTCTTAGCCGCGCACCCGTCTCGATCGCAGGTCGGCCTTGCCAAGGCCACCGTATTCTTTTGTAGGCGCCAACGCATGGATATCGACACCGCCTCGCACTGTCTCTTTTTCACACGAAGATGGTTTATATTTCCAATTCGTTGCACTTTTTTGTAAAAATCGTTACGGTAGTCATTTTCAACTAATTCGGGTGTGTTGATTTCGAAAATAATATCTGTTTTAAAACCAAGATGGCGGCCATGCACTTTTTAAAGTTTTTACATCAAAATCGTTATGGTAGTCAATTTCGATTAATCCCGGTATGTAGTTTTCGTAAATAAAGTCTGTTTTAAAATACAAGATGGCGGAAATGGAGAACTTTTGTCAAAATCGTCATGGTAGTACTTTTCGACTAATTCGGGTATGTGGTTTTCGAAAATAATGTCTGTTATGAAATCCAAGATGGCGGTCATACACTTTTTTCGTCAATATCGTTATAGTAGCAGTTTTTGATTAATTCGGGGATGTAGATTTCGAGAATAAAGTCCTAAAAATCCAAGATGGCGGATATGGAAATTTTTTGTCAAAATCGTCTTGGTAGTCATTTTCAACTAACTCGGGTGTGTAAATTCCGAAAACAATGTCTGTTTAGAAATTCAAGATGGCGGTAATACACATTTTTCATAAAAAACGCCATGGTAGTGGTTTTCAATTAATTCGGGGTGTAGATTTCGAAAAAATGTCTGTTACAAAAACCCAGAGCTAAAATCCTATAAGTCGCTTTGAACAAAAAAAAATTAGCCTATGTATGTATAACTAACTATACTGGGGCATACTTTGCCCAGCGCATCGGTATTGCCGTCCAACGCGGCAATGCCGCCAGCCTTCTGGGCACCCTACCGATCGGATCCGACTTGGAGCCCATTTTTTATTTGGAAGTATGTTTTAGATTTTAGTATTAGTCTAGTTTATATGTAGTTTTATTTTTAATGGTAAGTCTATAAAGTAAATCCGAGTTACCTAAGGAAACTAACAATAAGTCTATTTGTAATTTGGAGGTCATTTCGACATGTTTTTAATTAATTAATTAATTTTTGTTAAATTTTTTACTGGCTTACAGTCCATATAGATATGGTACCAGGCACACGATCTTGTGCCTTCAATATAGGTTCCAGGACCAATATTGAATCAGTCGTTTGATGGCCGCCGAAGCGTTAATACTGACAAGATCTTTCGAGAATATCAACGAAAATACCTTAACTCGAGAGCTCGATTGTTAAAATCATGCCAGTTTCTGCAGTTTCTCACTGCTCTAATAGTTCAAAACTTAAAATCAAAGCGGGACGGTACCACTTTCCATTCCTAATTATTGTTTTAAATACGTAACCATTATTTTTTTTACAAAATTTCTCAAAAACATTTTTGTTATTGAGTAACAGACACAGAAGAGACAGTTAAATAGGCAGTACCCACGCGTGAAACACGTAAATCCAAGTGTCCTTTGCATTGCAGCGTCAGCAAATAATATGTTGCTCAAAAAATGCATGTCTTATTAATTGTGTTCTCCTATTGCTTGAAACCGTTATCAGGCCTAACTTATGTACAAAATTATTTATGTGTGCCGCAGAGCACCAACCTCTTTAGTGCGTTAGTCGCGCTTAGTATAGAGGCACCCCTGTCTATGGTTTCTATAGAAATCGACCGTATCAGTATGTTTTTCATGTTATTGTCTAAAGTGACAGAAATGGCTATTAATAGTATATAGGATATAAATCAGAAGGACAAGAAGGATATAAATCTCTGTTACAAAAGTGTCCGTCAAAAGGCGATAAACTGATAGCGCCACAATGTTATTAAATTTGATTGAATTAATTTGAAATTTAAAAAAATTAAATCCAAAATAATTATTTGCGGAGATGAAAAACACTGAATATTAATTTTATTTACGAAGTCATATAAGTATTAAATATCGGTAATTCATTTCAAATGCTGAACTATACCTATCGCTACCCGAAGATATTTGGAACTATTGTTTAGTGCTTACCGCTGGACACTTTTTCGACCGTTTTCCTAGAAGAGAGTTCCATCCTTCCTATACCATCCATATTAATAGTGGTGGAATATGAGTAACTCATATCCATATTTCTAAAATATAATAATTAAAAATATGGGCACACAATTTACATCATTATCTTATCGTATCATCCCGCTATGTATTTTACAGAAATCTGAAATATTACAACGTTTATAGAATTGTTCAAAATTTTAAATAAACAACCGCCAAAGGGTCTTGTTATATTTTTAAAATGCTTAAAGGGCTTATGAATATCAGCAAGGTGTGTATCAGTATCAGCGCTTGTGTGGGAGTACTAGAGCAGAGACCAATATGTCGTTTTATAATTCGCCGTGGTTACCATCTACTCGATCTTCAGTACTGCATGCACCTGTCTCATTTATTATGATTATGAATATGAACGCATCATTATATCTTGAACGTCCACGGCAAAGTATAAAGGCAATAATAGTATGTAACACAGAGCACCAGCCTCTTTAGTGCGTTAGTCGATCTTAGGATAGAGGCGTCCTTGTCTATGGTTTCTATAGGAATCGACCGTGTCAGTACGTTTGACATGTTGTTGTCTAAAGTGACAGAAATGGCTAATAAAAGTGATGGGATATGAGTAACTCATATCGATATTCACAGAGTCAGATAATAATTTAAAATATGTAAAAATAATATATATCGTTATCTTATCATATTATATCACCTCGCTATGACTGTGTAAAGATATGAAATATTACAACGTTTAATCGTTCGAATTGTTAGAAATATTTAATAAACAACCGCCAAAAGGGTTCTTATATTTTGAAAATGCTTACAGCTTATGAATATCAGCAAGGTGTGTGTTAGCGCTTGTGTGGGTGTGACGTCTGTTGCACGTGTTGTATTTAGGACCTTGTCTTTTTTATGTTCCCGTATCCATAGAAATGATATAACCAAAGACTAAAGTGGTTTTAGCTTGTCTCTGGTCCTTATAGACTGGAAATAAACGTCATTATGTATGAAAACCACTCGTGTCAGTATATTTGACAAATAAATGTCTTACCTGTCAGATATCTGTGCTAATAGCGTTGGGGTGCAGGTCGATACTTTCATAGATATTTTGATTAGAGAATCTGAATAATCATTATAATCAATTAGCATTACGTAGGAACTAACTGTAACAAAGGTTTGTATAATTAATGAGTATTTTTGGAACTATTGTCATGAATTCATGATATATTTATATAAAATATATCAAAAAATCATCCATTTATATAAAATTATTCTGTTACTTAAAAACTGACAGATCACCCTCAGCTTAAATCGAAAATAGGACCTAGAAACATGACACGAGTTTCATAGAATTCACCTCTGATAAAAAGATAAAAGATATTTATTCTTCAATTTAGGCACATTACAATGCACTTATGAACGTCAGAGAGAAAAAAAAAACTACCTCCGGTTCTAACCCTACACCTCTGACCCGAGAAGAATTATTTATGACCGGCAAGAAACTCGGCGGGACTTATTTTTTCAAAAAAAAAATTTTGAAAAGTACATCTCATATCGACATGCCGCCAATCAATATGTTACATCACTATTGCCCTCTTTGTACTGCATTGGCGAATAATTCTTAATATTATTCTAGTTTGTTATTTTTGGTATAATACGCTCGTATATGTTACCATTCCGTATTTTCTTAATTATTGCACCAATTTATGGCACAAAATGGTGTTACAAACCCATTTTATGATAATGTTAACTCCACAAATCTCAAATTGACACTGGCGCTAACGGGGCGCAAAGCGCAAGAGTGATATACAAGCATCTTAGGTCAAACACCATATCTAGTCCTACCGCTCGCACATGGGCATTGCTGATCTGTGACGTAACCCAAACTCCTCCTAAAGCTATAGGAAGGCAAATATTCACTATCGATAACGCGCCAAATAGTTTGTCACTTCACTATTGGTCTTGCAATTCTTATGCTATTTTTTTACACTTATTTCTCTACAACGGCCAAAGAGCTACTGTCAGTCCTCTTGCGCTTTGTGCCCGGTCAACACAACCAAATTAGCTGTTACGCCGACTCCCCTAGACGAGTTTCGCCGTTCTTATTTCAACCTCTTTGATGTGTGCATATAATTGCTATGTTAATGGCATTTTTAGGGTTTCGTAGCCAAAATGGCAAAAACGGAACCCTTATTATCGTCATGTCCGTCCGTCCGTATGTCACAGCCATTGTACTCGGAAACGACGGAAATAGGGAATGCTCCTGGTTCTGATTTTGTATGGCGAGAACCGGGAATTCCCGGTTCCGGTACTGGATTTGTATAAAAAACGAGTACCGGGAGCAAACCCTAGACGGAAACCATAAGACGTATTTTGCATGCCGATATCTAGTTTTGTAGTAAAAATAACGTTGAAGATTGTCAGAAGATTTTTTGATATAGCCAATATTTTCAGACTTAATCTTATGGACACTTGTGTATCTTTTGAACTGGATATGCAAAAAATAAAAGAGAAAATACATCTTTCAATTAAAATTGTTTTTAATATTATCGGTTGAGGCGTTTTCGAGCTATTTCTAAAAAATCTTCAAGCAATTGTTATAGGTATCCAATAAAGCAAAGAAATAGAGTTTAATACTTGTTCATAATGTTATTTTGTTCCTATAAATACATATTTGGATTTTGCATAGAACTTGGCACTCAATTAGATCTCCATTCTTTTTGCGGCGAAGCCCACAGCCAAGCATAATTTTTGTATTGAACTTGGCACTCCTTTTTTATATTTATGTTTTTGGTGGGATTATTTTATTCGCGAATGACGAATAAAAATTTCGAATAATCATTCGACAGTATTTATTCGTCGAAAAAATTATTCGTGAATAAATTATTCCATGAATAATTCATTCGAATATTTTTTTTATTCGAATAATTCATCTGAATTAATTTTTCGTATTCGAATAATTTAAAAATAAACTATCGGCGGCGGCTAATAAAGTATTCATGTGGTAGGGCAGTTAAAATAACTATTTGGCGGTTTTCTATCCCAAATATTATTTTCCAACTAGATAATGTTTTATCTTAGTAGTTACTAACCATAGACGACCTGACCTCTAATTCACCACGCTGACATACGTGACATATGTCATGTTTTACTGACTTCATAGGCGTCCACAGGCTATTGAAACCACTTACCATTGGGCGGGCGGCATGCTTCTTTGCCACCAGCATGATATTTAAAGAATAGCTTCATTTATTATCACTAAAACTACTACTTTAGTACTAAGTGGTTTTGACATATGTCTCGAAGATCACGACAATTGTCCCGAAACTACAACACAAGCCTAATCTTTTGTCGAAAAATATCGACAATTCTTGGATTATCGCTTTTTTTGACAATTGTCATGAGCTCTTCACTAAACTAGTACCTATGTATTGAGTGTATAATAAAAATACGTTATATTTTCTTTAAAAAAATATCATGTTAGTGGCCAACAAGCATACAGCCCGCCCGATGGTAAGCGGTTAGTGTAGCCTGTGGGGTCACACCTGTGATGAGCCAAGTGCCACGCTGAGATAGTCCTTTTATTTTGGCAGTTTTAGGTAACCACCCAACAACATAGGTCGCTACAACACTTTTTTCGTTTAAATTATAGAAATATTTTTTAAGAAATTGTCACTTAGTATAATTATAGTTAATTATAATTTCATGTTATTTTCTAGTACTGCATCACTTTTTTCACTCAAGTCCGTATATATCGTATAGTATCTACTGCACTGAAAATTATCGTCATAATCATTAACAAAATTCGTTTTCATAAAAGTAATAGAGATTATTTATGATGCGACTAGTTTAGACCGAACTATGCAAAAGACTAATAACTACGAAATAAATATGAGTAAACTGGTACAAAATTGATAAGAAAGTTTAGTTATGTGGTTTACTCGCTCTTTCATATATCCGTCTCTTTCAGGCTGGCTACCTGCGATACATTTCCTTGACCCAAAAATAAGTTAGAGTTGCAGTTTAATATCAAATCTAAAAGTGTAATAAAATATTATTCGTGTTATTTATTCGAATAAAATAACGAATAAATCATTTATTATTCGAAAGGGCAGACGAATGATTTATTCGTGAATAAATTATTCGCGAATAATTTCACGACGAATAATTTGTTTATTCGAATGATTATTTAAATAAAAAAATATTCGAATAATGCCCATCTCTGCTTCTAACCTAGAGCATGTTGCACGACAATGTGTGCTTTGTAATATTAGCGGAATACCCTTTATATGTATATATACTACCCTTCCTATTTCCCTTTATATGGAAATATACTTAACAGGAATATACCTTTGCAATTAAAGCAAATCAACAAAAACACGTTGTATAAGTGAATTTTTACGGTTAATATTTAAACTCGCAACAAATCTTAGTCTACCATGTCTGACCGATTTCACTCAGTTGCTTAAAGGTTAGCTGAAGGAGATCCCTTAAAGGGATAAGTTCGCCTTTGTACGCACTCACTATATTTTTGTTGGTCATGTACTTGTTTTGTGCAATAAAGTGTTGTTACTACTACTACAATAAAAAAATTACCTTTATTATACCTACTCACATCACATGCACAGCAAAAAATCTAAATTCACATGAAAACATCGCTTTGATACGCATTCAATTTTTTTATCTGTGCTAGTCAGTATTTTTTTATATTTTTCTGATATGCAGAATATTTTTACCCATATTTCGTAAATTCATAAATATTTTGCCGCTGACTGAACTTCAAATTCACAATCTAGGTTTTATTTTATTACATAAAAATCTACAATTCGAGATCGTTATTTTATTACTTATCTTATTTAATAGGTAAGTAGCATTCCTAAAAATATCACCATTGCAGTATTCAAATCACAAAACATCCGCAAAAGGATTATAATTACTATAAATCTACCCGATCGTGGCGGATTTACGTACGATTGCAATGAGAGGGGTAAGCGGGTGGCGCGGATACAGAGCGCCCAAACGCTCAAGGACACTGCCGACAAGCGTCTTCATGTGGTAGAATTCTAATTTTTATTTGATTTTTATCTAATTTTTATTTTTATTTCATTTTTATTTCATTTTTATTTCATTTTTATTTCATTTTTATTTCATTTTTATTTCATTTTTATTTCATTTTTATTTCATTTTTATTTCATTTTTATTTCATTTTTATTTCATTTTTATTTCATTTTTATTTCATTTTTATTTCATTTTTATTTCATTTTTATTTCATTTTTATTTCATTTTTATTTATTTTTATTTCATTTTTATTTCATTTATTTCATTTTTATTTCATTTTTATTTCATTTTTATTTCATTTTTATTTCATTTTTATTTCATTTTTATTTCATTTTTATTTCATTTTTATTTCATTTTTATTTCATTTTTATTTCATTTTTATTTCATTTTTATTTCATTTTTATTTCATTTTTATTTCATTTTTATTTCATTTTTATTTCATTTTTATTTCATTTTTATTTCATTTTTATTTCATTTTTATTTCATTTTTATTTCATTTTTATTTAATTTTTATTTAATTTTTATTTAATTTTTATTTAATTTTTATTTAATTTTTATTTCATTTTTATTTCATTTTTATTTAATTTTTGTTTAATTTCTATTTAATTTCTATTCAATTTTTATTCAATTTTTTTTTCATTTTTATTCAATTTTTATTCAATTTTTATGTAATTTTTATTTCATTTTTATTTCATTTTTATTTCATTTTTATTTCATTTTTATTTAATTTTTATTTAATTTTTATTAAATTTTTATTTAATTTTTATTTAATTTTTATTTCATTTTTTTTAATTTTTTATTAAATTTTTATTAAATTTTTATATAATTTTTATATAATTTTTATATAATTTTTATATAATTTTTATTCAATTTTTATTCAATTTTTATTTAATTTATATTTAATTTTTATTTAATTTTTATTTAATTTTTATTTAATTTTTATTTAATTTTTATTTAATTTTTATTTAATTTTTATTTAATTTTTATTTAATTTTTATTTAATTTTTATTTAATTTTTATTTAATTTTTATTTAATTTTTATTTAATTTTTATTTAATTTTTATTTAATTTTTATTTAATTTTTATTCAATTTTTATTCAATTTTTATTCAATTTTTATTTCATCTTTATTCAATTTTTATTTAATTTTTATCTAATTTTTATTTAATTTTTATTTCATTTTTGCTCAAGGTTATCGAGGTAGGCACGCGTCTTAATGTGATACAATTCAACCCTAACTTTTGTAGGTGGAAACAACCCTGTTGTGATTCCGGCAAAAGCCACTAGCCGCTTTGCACGCACACATACTCGTACTTACCTACTCACTCACATCTCGGATTATGGATATCGGGTTTGAGTTAATCAACGCTCAGCCACTGATTATAATATTATACTTAATAGTTCTTAACTTCTTACTAACAGATACTTATAGCTTACTATGGAATAGCAAGTAGCCACCGCCATAAATACCTACACAAAAATATAATTGAACTTGGAGCGACCAGGGACGTATAAAGTGTCTTCGCAAGCACATAAACCTACTCACTTCTCGGATATTTTATGAAAGTATAAAATTTATTTTGATATAAATACCTACTTACTTCACATGGACCAGGTTTCTCGACGCAGTGCAGCAGCACAAAAAGTTCTTACGCAGTTTGTATTTCACAACCAATATAAAAGCAATCAGCCAATAAAATTATCTCAACCAAACCAACCTCCACGCTAGTTCACGTCTAAGTTCGAACTAATAATGGACGTCGCTGCCTAGTAAAACGAAAATACTCGTAGGTACTTAACTTGAGGCATACACTGAAATAACTAACGCTCATTGGTTGGCGATGACGACTTATTTCATTTGTGTTGAATTCAAAAGAACGGGTTAATATTGTTCCTCGGGAACGATACAGCGAATGTTTGTTCCAAAGTCGAACGCTATCGAAAGAACGGTTCTTTTTACGTTCCTTGAGAACGATACGAGCTTACAAATGTTCGTTCCCAAAACCATTGTAAATACCGGTAACCAGAACAAAGAACGCTATTGAAAGAACGTTTTATATCGTTCTTTTGGGAACTGTTCGTTCGGGAAATGTTCGTTCCTAAAAACATTGTTCTAACCGGTAACCGAGAACGAGAACGCTTCAGAGAACGGTCTAGGTTATTGAACCGAGAACGTTTTGAAAATAGAACCGGTTTCCGATCCCTGAGTGTGAGCCGTTTTCATTCAATGAAAATAATAAAGGGACATATTTCTTTAAATGTAAGTACCTATTTATTTTGATTTAAAAATAGACCCCTTCGTAAAAGCACCTATCATACACATTAATATGCACTTAGGAATGTCAAAAAACCTGGTTTTTGCCCTACATACAGTAACTCAGCGAGATTATATCAAAACCTCAGATTTCAAAACGATTATTCGAAGCTCCATCGGAAAATACATCAAAAAGAGTTTTTTAATACAATTGCTCAAAAAGTTTAGTTTATGTAGCTGCAAATCGTGCGAAAGTTTGATTTTATGTACTAGTGCTAAAAAGTAATCTGATCTGCAAATCGTGCGTAAAGTTTGATTTTATGCACGATTTGCAGATCAGAATTTTGAATAAATGAGTATTATGCGAGACCCGCTTATAAATGACCCACCTGAACTACGCGCGATTGGGCATAAAGGAGTATTATGCGAGACCCAATAGTATTACTTGAACAACGCACGATTGAATGAAGCTGTCTTTCGTACACTGACAGAACATAATTGTAATTTTATTTCATTGTAGTTTTTTCGCAATTGTATTAAAAAACGTTGTTCGACACACGTGCGGAAGTGTCATTTTGCACGACTACCGAGGTTACTTGACCCGAGCCGAGAGGCGAGGATACTTCTCGCACTTGTATCGAAAACTACTATTTTACTCGTTGACTATAATGCTTGAATTGAGACTTTGTAGTCCGAACTACTAGCGCATACTTTTCGATGGAGCTTTTATGGTCGCAAATTTTAGCATCGTCGACTATACTGAAATGGATTTTCATACAATATTATACGGCAACGGTCGGGGAGGAGGACCGTACTGCTCCCCGACCGCCGTTACGATCCACCGGGAGATCGAAGTTACTAAATTGTATAGAGGAAGCGGCTTGTATAAGGCATTCGTCGAACTTAAATCTTACCGGCTTACCTATTTCGAGCACTCGTAGAAAAAGTATTGTATACAATAGTAACATAATTGAGCTTTTCAATCTCGTACCCTACTTCACGATCGTACAAAATACTATTAAGAGACATGAGGTCATTACAGATCAAGCACAAATAAGTACCTGATTTTTTTATCTATTTACCATCCATGTACAAAGGAAAAACACTAAATGAATAAGAGTTTATGGAATATGTTTTTCTTGTAGCTCGAGGTTTGTCAGAAAAAATAACATATTTGGTAGAAGTTCCCCCATCGTTATAAGTCGGTTTTTTGACGTTCCATACAACAACATAAACCGGGACACTTGTTTATTATTTAAATTGATCGTCCTCGTGATTCTGAGGAAAAATAACCCAAATAAAATTAAGTTTAATAAAGAAGTACAGTTTTTTTTTCTGAAAATTCCCAGCTACTAATTAGTCTACCCATACCCATTTATTACCAAGCGGGTCTAATATTCATCTTTATTTCAGACAATGCGATGGGTCTCGATACTGTTGCTGCTAGTGGGTATATTAGCAAACCTGTTCGTGGCGCATGCGTGCAATAAGAAGACTATTATACCTTGCTCTCCACAGCAAACTCCCTGCGCGTCCCCTGCCACTTCAAGTATTGCTTCTAGCAGATAAATAGGTAAATAGTTTGGCCAAGGACTGTCTTACTTCAGGTATAGACAAATAAACATAGTCTGTTTCTTATATTGCTAGTACCCTCACCACTAAGAGAGGTCGCGCATTGCTATTTCTTGTATCGATACAGTGGCGCTTTCCGATGACAACGCGCGACTGTCGCGCTTCTGTATCGATGCAAACGCGCGACTGTCACGCTTCTGTATTGATGCAAACGCGCGACGGTCGAGCTTCTGTATTGATGCAAAACGCGCGACTGTCGCGCTTCTGTATCGATGCAAACGCACGACGACGGTCGCGTTGCAGTCGCGCTTCTGCTTCGATGCAATCGCGTGACTGTATTGATTCAGCATTGCAACGTGTACTTATAGTAAGAGTGGTTGCTCCTCTGTGCAAATGTGCAGGCTCTAAAGTATACCCTGCGTGTTTGTCATCTTTAAATGATGAAATGAGACAAAATTCCGCATTTCATAATCCATGTTGAAGATGTTGACTGACCAAATTTGACAGCTCCTCTCCATAAAATTAATTAATTATTGTGCTATTCCTTCAAGAATTTTAGTAACCGTGCCGAGCTTTTTTTATTTGTTACTCCGTTTTAGGTACGACGATTTGGCAGATTGATGTGTGTGTATTGGTTGGTTGGTTGGTTGGTTGGTCAGTGTCGGTCTAGAGGTCGCATTTTTCATCCGATTTCGATGAAACTTGGCATGTACGTTCCTTGATTTATTTGCCAAAAATTGTCGAGCCATTTTTTTTGATTGGGTTTAAAATGAGGGGGAAAGGGGGGGAAGTTTTCTGTCGCATTATTTATGGACGGATTTCAATCATTTTCGGGTAAAAGGTCAAGCCCACACTTCGTTAGAGGTTGTTGTAAAAAAAAAAAATTTGTTAGGTGATCTGGCCCAGATTATTTAGGACCGTTTAGGAATGACTCTAACCTTTACAAAATCGTCATAATTTCTAGATCAGGACGGTGGTAAAAAAATGTCGAAATGTAATGGGAAAATTGAAAAATCATGCATTTATAACTTGAATCTGACGAGAACAATTTTTGAAAGCGTGCATGCATCAATATAATGATTTATACATCAATGTAAAAAAAGTACTGTTTTTTTAAGGAAAATGTACAAAAGCGGACTTAAAAACAAATCGGGAATCATGATGAAATAATAGAAAGTCATATTTTGATCGTATTTATAGTTCCTGTATTTCGGTAAACAAAGACGGCTGTCAAACCATCGTTGATACTATTAACTGAACATTCCTAACACCTATTGCGAAGGGATCAGGTTTACCACCGTTAAGTGCGATAGCACTAGTATCTGACATTGCAAAATTGAAAAAAAGATGCGTTTCGTTATCGAAGAAGCATGATATTATGCCATTATGAAACCCACTTTTAATATTCAAACTCCGATAAAAAATGCAAAAATACGCATTTTCAATCTTTAGGCGTTTTAATACAGTCGATTTCTAATTTAAACTTCCGTATTCGTAGGCTTAGATATTATTTTAATATTACAATGTTGTAACTTACCGAACAGTATCAAAACGCAGATTATGTAACGGTAGATATTGACAGTGTCAAACCAAAAAACAAACCCGTTTCAGTCCAGGTGAAGTTAAACTTTATATCAATGCCATAAGGACGTTAACGACTTGTCTTGCTGTATTTTAATCGCGGAAAGATCAACATAATGTTTATTTATTTAGTATTTCTAATTCCCGTTTCATTTTTTTGTAATATTTTGTCTACTTTAGTAATAAAATGAGTATTTATTTTACATTGTAGTACAAACTGTATACAGTTTATATCAGGTGGCCCAGAATTGACGATCTTCTTTGATATTTTTATCGTTTCATTTTTATCAGGCATCATTTTTATTATTTTAAGCAATAGACTACTTCATTGGGGTTAATGTTTTTTTTTGATAAACCAAAATATTCTAGAGCAAGGCAATCTGACAACACCTCCGGATGGTGGCCGAGTCTAGATTTCATTGGCGAATTTTAATAATTGCATGAGGTTATTCCCTGAAAACAAGGCGGTGAGCAGCTATAACTTTGATAGGCTTAAGAGTCTGAACCGTCCCACTGTGAAAGTGCCCGCAGAGCACAATAATAAACAGGCTGCACAAGCCTGCGCCGATCAACAAGCCCAGGGACTGGAGAAGACTCTGTACCTTTGCATAGGCTGTAGGGTAATGTTGAGAACGAATTTGTGGGTGGAAAAGGGATTAGTAAATGGTTCGATAGGGACAGTGACAAATTTAGTTTACTCCGGGATGCAGCCCACCAAACGATCGACCTTTGGTAGTCATGGTAGATTTCGATAGTTATACAGGTCCCACGATAGGAGGCTCAGTGCCAGTCGCAGCAGTTAAGAGGACATGGCGTTCCGGTGAGGTCAATTGTTCTAGGATTCAATTCCCTATTTTGTTAGCATGGGAGGTAACGATCCACAAATCGCAGGACTTGACTTTGCCTAGGGTAGTTGTAGATATTGGGGCTAGGGAACTGGCAGCTGGTTGTTCCTACGTTGCTCTTTCCCGTTCTCGACGGCTGGCTGACATTGTTTTGCAGCCTTTCGATTTGGACCGACTGATTAGGATAGGTACTATGAAGCTTCTTTGCATGAGGGTAGAGGAGGAGAAAAGGCTAAATAGGTAAGAAAAAACCGGCCAAGAGCGTGTCGGGCCACGCTCACTGTAGGGTTCCGTAGTTTTCCGTCCGTCACAGTAAGTGTCCCCACTTAAGAGTTAATAACACCGCCATGTAGGATATGATATGAGAGTTCCATGTACAGCGACATCTATCGGCAAATTGAGTAAACTATTGCGCGCGAGCATAAAGTATGGAAGATGATTTTTATGGGATAATTCTTTATTGCGTGAACCGATTTTCACCGTTTTTACTTTATTTGAAAGCACGTCATTTCATTGTAATTTTGTAGAAATTACAGGTACAATAAACACCTGCTTATACGGTTAAATTACAAACTTAGTTCAGAAATTATTTTGTATTTTTTTTTCAAAAACTATTCATCTTATCAAGTTCAAAATAATTTTCCAAGAAAGTTTTTATAAAGTTCTACTTTTGAGATTTTTTTCATATTTTTAAAACTTATGGTTCAAAAGTTAGAGGGGGGGGGACGCATATTTTTTTACTTCTGGAGCGATTATTTCCGAAAATATTTACATTATCGAAAAATGATTTTAGGAAACCCCAATTCATTTTTAAATACCTATCCAATAATATATCACACGTTAGGGTTTAAATGAAAAAAAAAATCACTCCCCACTTTACGTATAGGGGAGGTACCCTAATAAAAATAAAAAATTCACTTTTTATTTTACCACTTTGTCGGCGTGATTGATATACATATTAGTACCAAATTTCAGCTTTCTAGTGCTAACGGTCACTGAGATTATCCGCGGACGGACGGACGGACGGACGGGCAGACATGGCGAAACTATAAGGGTTCCTAGTTGACTACGGAACCCTAAAAATCGGCTATTAAAAAAACAAAATATACCATAAATTCACTCATAGGAAATGCTCCGAAGTGTACGGTTCACAGAACCACTAGTGATACCTGCTTGATAATGTAATAGTTTTCTGTATCGAATTTTTGGACCCGGGGTATGTCCTTAAACTACGTCCGGACCTGGGTATGTCCTTAAACTACGCCAAAAAGAGAGGTATGGGCACTGCGAATGGCATCTCGCTAAGTGTGGTAGGGCACGTTCAGCGAATGTCATCGCTCAAATCTGGAGCAGAGCCCGACTGGGGAAGTACCTCCACCTTACAGAAAACCACAGCCAAATAGCACTAGACCCTACTCATAGTGTTGTGTTCCTGCTGGTGAGTAAGGTTGCCAAAGAGCTCAAAGAGGACCCAGTGTGTTGACGATGAGGGACCTTCTTGTTCCTTTAGTCGTCAACACAGTGAATCCTACTTTTTGTAAAGGGTCGGCAACGCGCATGTGACGCCTTTGGAGTTGCAGGCGTCCATAGGTTACGGTAGCAGCTTACCATCAGGCGGGCCGTATGCTTGTTTGCCACCGTCGTGGTATATAAAAATAAAAAAAAATTATATTTTCTGAAGCGCGACTGTATCGATGCTGAATCGCGACTGCATCGATGCGGTAGCGCGACTTTATCGCTGCTGAATCGCGACTGGTCGATGCTGTAGCGCGATTGCGATGCAGAATCGTGTTCACGTGTGCGCAGATATATGGCAAGCGACTGTAGCGCGGCCGTTTTGCTACTGCATCGCTACTGTATCGCTTCAAAAAAGTCGCAGTGCGCGGTCTCCCTAAAACTTGAAGAGTATAGCTTATTTCTTGTACTATTATAAAATAAAATATTTATAACGGTTTACTCACGTAATTGAAGTCGATTTTACGATGTAATAATTTACAATGATCATTCGGCGATGGCGGCGATGGCTGTCAGCAGTGCGTCAGGTAGCTCCAAGAAAAACCTTCGGGTTCTAGAAAGAGACGTCGGTTACCAATCGGAGGTGACGAACAAAAAAGCAGAATATGCAGTACCTTCGTGTGTCATCGTCAATTCCCGAACTTTTTTCTTAAAGCTCACGGACCTAACTCTCTTCGGCCGCGCCGGGTCATCTACTGTTACTGCAGTTTATGGTTAGCTATACTATAATGAAGAATGTACTGTTTTCGTTCTAGTATTTTTTTTATATACCACAACGGTGGCAAACAAGCATACGACCCGCCTGATGGTAAGCAGCTACCGTAACCTATGGACGCCTGCAACTCCAAAGGAGTCATATGCGCATTGCCGACCATTTACAAAAAGGAGGAGTCACTGTGTTGATGGCTAAAGGAACAAGAAGGTCCCTCATCGTCAACACACTGGGTCCTCTTTGACAGGTGTCTTTGAGTATTTAACAGCATAGCAAAAAAATTACCATACCCTGATTGCACATCAATAAATGCATAATTGGCCGCTTCGGTTTTGATGTACAATTGTATTTTTTCATGTGGAATCAAGGATTGTTTTGCTAAGCGACTTAAATATTTCCCCTTTTTATACCACGACGTTGGTAAACAAGCATCTGCCCGACTGATGGTAAGAAACGCGTGAGTGACTCTTTTGATGCTGGTATGTTTATGGGGCGATGATCAACTTTTCCCATCAGTAGACCCCGTTATCGGAGGTGTAATTTGGTAGCTTGACATTCGTAGGGATGGGTAAAAATATTTATGATGTCGATACGATATCGATATACTCTTCCTTTTTCTTGGCAATTAGTTTTATATACCATTTTTAGACTAAAATTCTACATGTTTTTTTATCACCTATGATAATCATTGTCATGAGAAGTAGACATTATATCAGTAGAACAATAACTATATGGTTGCTATGTTACTTTTCTAATGTTTCGATTTGCAGAGCCGTGCCTGAACGCTCTTGAGATAAACATTACCCATAGGGGTAAAATACCGGCCATCTATACTGAAAATAAATTGTTTATCTCTATGGCATCTCACAACAATAATTCTGATTATTTAGCTGTATTTACGAGCATATTTTATTCGTATATCATTCATATTCATTTTTAATTAGTCATGTTTTACAAAATAAACACGTTTAATTAAAGTCTCTATGGTAAAGGAAAAATATCGACATACAGATAGTATTTCAATAGTAGATTGTTTGACAAGGGTCTAAAGTAGGCCATATTACCACGAGGTGGTTATTTTCCCGAACGAAGTGAGGGAAAATTGTTCGAGTGGTAATATAGCTTTTAGACCAGAGTAATGCATACTATTTTACGTCACACCTGGCCATAATGTGAGTTTTACCGCTCGCTACGCTTACGGTAAAACTCGCATTATGGCCAGGTGGGGACGTAAAATTGTGTACTCACCACGGGCAGTAAAAAAGAAAGCCCTCTATCGCATATTTACAACCCTCGCCTGCGGCTCGGGTCCCAAATACCTGCGATTTCGGGCTTTCTTTTTTTTACAGCCCTAGGTAAGTAATGTACTATTTCACTTCGATTGCGAGAAAATAAGATAAAAATACTTATTATTTACGCACAATAACTAAAGTAAGGTGAAATTATGGTTTAACTTGACGGTCTTTTAATTTTTTAACTTCTTTGACATAGATACAAAATATAAACACCGCAAATAAATGCCACAGACGACGGTATAATTATAGTCTGGCAAACAATTTATGTCAGTAGAAACGCGCGGCAAATTCAAAATACGTACATGTGGCAACCCTTTGTGACGAGACACCGTATTTCATGACGAACATTTAAATTCACATTTAATTTGTTTCTAGTGCATTTCACTCTCTCATCTTAAGCGCGAGTGAGATAGAACTCCTGCAACGTTCCCAATTAAATTTAAATTCACTTTTAAAGCATATGTCAATTGCCTCAACCAGATTATCTGTTGCAGTTGATGACAGATCAGACGAAATATATCCGTCTCCTTTTTACACACCGTAAATGTCACCAAATGAAAGGGGCGGAAATACCAACTACAAATTAAAAACATAAAATTTGATGATCATTGCTGCTTTTTTCACTGATTCTTAGTGTTGTCATACTTTTGTTCGCTGTATTGCTGCTACTACTGCGGCTGTTGCTACTGCGTTCGTTGGTTGGCCAGAGTATAGCTCTTTAAACAGTTTAAACACGCTTTAAGGCGACGATATATGCAAACACGTCAAATCGAGGTGTTTTTGTGCAAGGTTTTTGAAGAAAACAAACCACGTTGGAGCATGAATGTTACATTTTCTGTAGGGGCATATAGTTGGGTTCGCTGTACCGATACGTGCTTGGTCTTGTATAACATAATTAGGTATATATATCATCGTTAAGAAACTGTTTTGGAGAAAACTTGTCGCAAGTTTTATGTCGGTCAGAAATAATTCTATGTTGCGAAATTAAACATAACTACTTCTTAGCACATTACTAATGTTCGGCCGATAACTATAGTCGTATTAAGCGCTTAATAAAGGTTTTAGACGCAAAACCTTGTAGAGCCTGTAATAATTCAGAACTATGCAATTGCTGCAATAAAACTTATAGGCGTTTATTCTATTGCAGCCAGAGACATGTTTCATGTGTCAAATTTGAGTAATATGATTAGTAATTTTGAGTGCGGAAATTCGTTCCACATAGCTTAGATTATAGTACGCTTGCTTTCTAAGTAGATATGTCCGAGTTCAAATCTAGGCTGATGTTAACTTTTTTGTTTATTTTTTATCTCATTTCTCATTTATATTTTCAATCCTGATCCTAAGCGATTTATAGGTATTTTTGGACAAAAAAAAAGTCAAATCATACTATAGTCAAGTTACTAGTTAGTTTAATCTTTTTATTTTGACTTTTTTACCCAATATATTTAAACTACCAACTTATAAAAGAGACTAATTCATTATTCAATTTTTACAGTGGGTATGGGTACTTTTTACCATAGACGGCTTCGTCCATGTTTTTACCATAATTTGTATTACAAGAGCGCGTTTGTTCGAGCAGTTTCCATCCGCGGCGACGTTGCCAGCTTACTTTCATTTGCTCATTTCGCGTCTTGCTTTGCGCTGTTGCAAGCTAGATCTATATTATGATATGAATGACGGATACATTGAATAGAATCAAATGCGCTTGAAGTTGAAACACATTCGTGCATTTGTCAATGATTTGTCCACATCATCGTGATAGGTTATATCTCTCTCTTTACTATGGAATAAGAAAGAAACAATCGGCTCGGCTGTCCCGGTACTCTACGATGTCTGGTCGCGCCATTAGGTTTATATGGCTTATTGTATGTTCGTTTTCGTACGATTTAAAAGATATGGTGAATTATTAATATTATTATTAGGTAGGTAAGTAGATATGGAATTAATTTAATCGTATAAGTATATATACCAATATAATTTCTCACAATCCCTAAAATGAAAAAAACAATAAGTAAGGTACGATGGGGTAAGACCGGACCATTTTTGAACTAGTTGGTCAGCTTTCAGGGCTGACTTTTATGCTTTACCTTTGTAAAAATTTCTCGAAATATTAATCCTTGTTTCAAATCAGTATGAAGTGTACCTAAGCTGTTTTTCCTGTATAAATTTTCAAAATCTACTCCTTCTACTTAAGATTGGACTATTGAATAAAATGTACTCTTAGTAAGTTTTTAGGTGCTAGTTTTCTTCCACTTATCGATTTTGCCAGCTTTGTAATGCAATAATAAATTTTGAAGTGCCCTTACTTATCGTTCTAGAGCTTATATGGTCTTGTTTAGATTAATATTATACGAGAATAAATCATACTCGAAAGGTTTTTTTATAATAAAACATTTTTTGTAAAAGTGGAGTATGTGTCAGTTTTCCGTCCATACTTATTGATATATTGATATTCAAGTTTTTGAAATAAAAGCTTATAATTAAAATATCAATTAAAGAATAAATAATTATTATCAATGGCAAATTTGACCTCAAAAAGTTTTTTCCATCTAGACGGAGAGCTGGCCACGTCAGATATGACACAATAGTCAGGTTTTATTGCTCCCATTATTGTGTCATATCTGACGTGGCCAGCTCTTAGTCCAATAAATTTGTAGCAGTTTAATCAGGTGGACGGCAACCCGGACGGGAAACTAGCATAACCATCCTATGCACGGTTTCAAATAATAGATATAATTATAAACCGCCTTTATTATGTTAATTCATAATAATTCAAAAACGAGTGAGTTAAAAATATTGAGAGTGGAAAGACAAGATGTTTCAAACCTTTGAAGCAAGATGTTTCAAAATTTAAAAATTTTAAAAAACGCTTTTGGCTATAATTCTTTTTTTTTTCCCAGCCTACTTGAAGAGATATAATACGTATCCATACTAATATTATAGTGTGTCTGTCTGTTAACTCTTCACGCTTAAACCGCTCAACTGATTTAGATGAAATTTGGTATGTATAAGGGGATGAAAACGGAATGGAAGTTTATACGGAATTGTTGCTCCCTGTTGACTTGAAATAGCATACGTGCTAGTTTTATATTGGCTCTTAGATTTTACTAACTAGTAACTTTTATTTTGCGTTTTATTATGTAATTCCATATGGCTCATGTTAATTTCGCGCAGACGAAGTCGCGGGTAAAAGCTAGTATTTTAATATTGTAATGGATTTTGATATGATAAAACTTTTGAAATAGATGGCAATTAACCAAAACTAACCCAAAAATGTACCCAAAAAACCGTGACGACCCTATACACGACACGATACAACTAATCCATACTAATATTATAAATGGGAAAGTGTATGTGTGTGTTTGTTTCTTTGTTTGTCCGTCGTTCACGGCAAAACGGGGCGACGAATTGAAGTGATTTTTTAAATGGATATAGTTGAAGGGATGGAGAGTGACATAGGCTACTTTTTGTCTCTTTTTAACCCCCCACTTCCCTAAAATGGGGGGTGAAAATTTGTATGGTTTGTTACCCCGAATTTAACGCGAGCGAAGCCGCGGGCAAAAGCTTTTATATGTTATTAACTTACTCGTGCTGACTTTTCGTGTTTTTAAATCTTTTGTGTAATTTCAATTTATAATTCTTATGTGAGACGACAAACGCTTTTATATTTGTCAATATTTTTAGTAAAAAACACTTATGGTATATAAATGAAAATGGTTAAAACATGTTAAAAAATTAATCTTAAACTTTAGGTTGAATTAAGTTATTTGCTTTTTAGCTATGGTTTTCTGTAAGGTACTTCCCCAGTCGAGCTCTGAGCCAGGTCCAGATTTAAGCGTGATAACATTCGCTGAACTGTGCCTTACCACAGTTAGCGAGATAACATTCGGAGTGCCCATACCTCCCTTTTGGACATAACATACCCGTGTCTAAACCTGTTCCTAGTAACCAACTAGGTACCAATTTAAAAAATGTTCACAGCAACAATTAATTGGATCCAGTCTTAAATGCCACGCAAAAACAAATCAAACCATTTTTTGTGACAAACAATTGAATTTATAGAACGAAACTTTTTTGTCTATAAAGATCACATGTATGCGCGACTTCGGCAGCAGATAGCATACATCCTCCATACTACCCTCTTGAACCTGATGTTTATTCAGTGTTGGGCGTAATTTATTAGATGGTACCTACTTTTGTAATGAATTAAATTGCTAATTAAATTACATGAAAATCAATTATATTAAGTAATTGAAATTGCTTGTAATTGAGATTACATGTCAGTAGTATTCCCGATTACATATAATTTGTAATTGCAATTACTTTTATCTTAACTACTTTTACTTGTAACTTCGATAATTTGAAATAATATACAAGTTCAATTTCTTTTTGGGTCAGTGGGGGCAGCTACCAGATCCCTCGCTGCAACGCGAAAATGGTCTTAGAAGACCTTCCCTCAATTTCAAATTAATCAATCTTCATTAATTTGAAATTGAGGGAAGGTCTTGTACGGATTTTGGAAAAAAACATACAGGATGCGAGATGAGGTCACATTTGGTAAACTTCTTTTTGATGCCAATCGATCCCATTCTTGTATGGGATCAAAAATAAATTGCGGCTAGAAAAGCCACAAATTGAGAAAAACTTTTCCCATACTTTATGAAAATTGTTTTTTTTATTTTTTACATGCTGCTTTTTTATGCCAATCGATTCCATTCCTATCGTTTCTAATAGTTTCCTATTATTAGGTATTGTACTAAAAAGCCACAAATTAAATATTTTCCATACATTTACTATAAATAATAAATAAATATTATACGACAATCTTACACAAATCGACCTAGGCCCACAGTAAGCTCAATAAGGCTTGTGTTATGGGTACTAGACGACGATATATATAATAGATAAATATGGATAAATACTTAAATACAAAGAAAACATCCATAACTCAGGAACAAATATCTGCGATCAACACACAAATAAATGCCCTGACCAGGATTCGAACCCGGGACCTCCTGCTTCGTAGGCAGGGTCACTACCGACAGGGCTAGGAGATCGTCAAATAAAGAATAAGTGATTTTTAGGGTTCCGTAGCCAAATGGCAAAAAACGGAACCCTTATGGATTCGTCACGTCTGTCTGTATGTCTGCCCGTCCGTATGTCACAGCCATTTTA
Source organism: Pammene aurita (assembly GCA_947086415.1). Lineage (NCBI taxonomy): Eukaryota > Metazoa > Arthropoda > Insecta > Lepidoptera > Tortricidae > Pammene > Pammene aurita. Next base: position 19,735,858 of record OX352315.1, on the reverse strand, counting down.
CTCGGAAACTATACGACGTATCTGAATAAAATTTACACATAAGGTGTATTCTGTATGCCGCTACTTAGTTATGTATTTAAATTAAAAAAAAAAAAATTTTAAGGGGGGGCGCTCCATACATGTATCTAAATTTCAAAAAAATTGTTTTTACCATATATCAACATGTGATACATCAATCGATAGGTCTTTAAAAATAATATTGAAGTTTTATTGATCATTTTGTGATTAAGTAAATATTTTTTGATATAATCGCTTCGAAAGTCAGAAAAAATTTGTAGCCCCCCCTGTAACTTTTGAACCGTAAGTCCAAGAAATATGAAAAAATTTGAGAAGATGCGCCTTATTATATACTTGCTACGAAAATTGTTTTGAACATTATCGGTTTAGCCATTTTTGAGCCATTTCCAAAAACCTTCTTCCATAGGCATCAGATACGACCTTTTGCTATTAGTTTGGTTCTTATTCCATTGAAGGTACGGAACCCTCCTATGCGTGGTCCGACACGCACTTGGCCGGTTTTTTCTTTAACAACATTTTTCTTTTTCTTTAACTTTTCACTTAAACAACAGTCGTTTTTATTAAGCATACCTACCGGAAGAAACATTTAAGTAAAATGTTAATGTACCTGAAAAAAGCGGCATCGCCATTATATCAAAATGCAACTAGGTACAGGTACATAATAGTGTTGGAGGATGTGTGGTTTGTATTTGCAACTAAAGGATAATTTTCCAGATAGGTAATTGAATTATCCGATGTTCTCCCGATGCGGTCTTATCCCAACGCACTTTACCGTCCTCATTGAAAGCGATTTTGACCATCTCTAATTTCGTTATAGATACTAAAAACCTGGATTTTTCAGAGCAGAAGAGGACATAAAACAAATTAGTTACAAATAATATTATCTTCAGTTAAGTACATTTTATTTGAACTTTTATTTTGAAAGACTTGACACGTACTTGACACATAGAAATATAACCGCCATGATGAATGCTTATTTTGGATATTTAGAATAAAACATTATAATTGTGCGATTATGATACTGTAGGTAATGGCGTGCGTTGGTCAAGTAGTTTTATATTATAGGTAACTTTAATTATTTCGTCATTGATTACCTACATACAATAGTAACTTTAATTAAGTAAGTACCACGGATCAGAATACAATTTAACTTCATGGTAAGTACACATAAAATGGAATCATTATCAAAGCGCCATCTTACTGTAAAAGACCGCGATTGCTTGACTATTTAAACATGTCAACATTGAATTGTCATAGTTCATCTCAAGTATACTAGATGGCAGAAGCGGAAGCTGCGATTATAAAAACGCAAAATGCAGTCGTCAACCGCGATACCCGTCACCTTAAAGCGCTTCCATAAAATAAATAAAAATATTTTTAATGATTGTGAAGTAGGGACTAAAAAACACCTCATGTTTTGAGAAATAGATTGCGTTTCCTGATTGGTCGATTTTAACATTGCTGTATTCTGATTGGTTAATATTAAATACAATGTTTTTTTAAGGACTTTAATTATTTACACAGTATACGCACCAAAAAGTATCTAGCGTTCCGATTAACTTCGATATGTGTTGTGATTGGTGGATTTAATATGGTGAAGTGTTCCGATTGGTCAATTCAAAATGTTTTGTAAATCATAAATATGTATACATTGTAGCCCTAGAAGCTAAATGTACTACTTTAGTCCGCCTTAGTAAGCATAATACCTGTACACTTTTTGAGCATGAGAAGTGAAAAATATTTTTTACCCGTCAAGAAGAATGCCTAAGAATGTCAAGCTACCAAATTGCACCTCCGATAACGGGGTCTATAATACCCATCAGGTAGCTTGTTTGCAACTTGTTACATAAAAACCTACTTAACTAAGTATAGCCATTTCGTTGCATACTTACTTTTATTGTGGACGTTTCTTTCCCAGCTTCATGTCATGGAAACCGTCGTGGTGCAAGAGCTGATAGTCCTTGTGGTGACTCTGGTTTTATCCTACTTGGAATCCTGTTACGGTTGCCCTTGCCTAGGAGAGTAGCTTCTAGAAGGACTTTTGGAAGGTAACCTATAATCCAGATATTTGAAGTATTGGCTGGTAAGTTGGCTGTTTGGCATACTTATGTATATACGTTTTTTTTTTGCTTTAATTTCAGCATATTGTTAGGTACGATTAAGGAAATGAATTGGCATAATTCGTTTAAAAAAAAAACATGCTTAAATTGTTATATCGGTCACCGATGTAACTAGGGTATTATGATTAAGTCCACCAAATAATTGAAAATTATGACATGTCAATGTAGTTTCGTACGTAAATACTCCGAGATACAAAGGAAGCATATTTTATTGACGCATTGTGTGTACAGGTGCATCATTTATTGCGGTGTCTTAGAGTAAAAAAATAATTTAATGGAGGTTTACATAATCATAAAGATAAAATGAACTATCGATTATTTCTGAACTGAAGCTAATTAGGACACTGGTGTCTTTGAGAAATATGCTTAATTTAATACTTTCACGACCAGGAACCCGCTAAGCGGACTCTCTGTTCGTAGGTGCTTTCCGCTACATACGAGGAAAACGCTAGGCTCGGCTACGAGCGTAGCGCGTAGCGAAGTGTGGTACGGAAAGTGTAAGCTCAGGAATGTACCCTAGCAATTAAAGCAAATAAGAAACACGTATGTGTGATAAATAATAAAATAACAATGGGGTTGGCCTTGCTTTGTAATTATTATAAAAGTTTGTGTTTTGTTCAGATAAAAAGGTACCCATTACACTCGATCTATTTTCCGTATTGATATGCGGAACAATCCAAATAATATTACCCGTTCTAATCTACAATATTTAACCTTTTTCTTGTTATTTCCAGCCTTTAAAAACCGTGGAGTTAGAGGAGCTTATCATTGCCGTGATTAACTTGATATTATTGTTTTTGCAAAGCTGTTATCGAAACTTGCACGAACTGTTCTCATCGATTATCTTTACCGCGGATACTTTGATATTATTGTTTTTGGAAAGTTGTTTCCGAAACTTTCAACAACTGTTAAATTCGATCGAACCCTTGATCGTGTCATACGTTGACCCGGCATTAGAATAGGAGCCGTCTGACGAAGAGATTAGAAAATAACACTTAGGTATATATTACTTCATATTACAGTACCCATTCAATATTTCGGAGTAGCCAAGGTACTCATTACTCAAACAAGCACTTTATCGCCTTGATAATAGAGGTGTTACTATAAAATATAACGATTACACCCACGTCACTTTAGTCACTTCGCGCGACATGTTTCGGAGAGCTTAGGTCTCCATCTTCAAGCACTAAGAGTGCTATTTTGAATCGGCCCGTAGCGCGTTGCACGACGCGTCGCGCGAAGTGACTAAAGTGACGTGAGTGTAACCGTTATATTTTATAGTGATATTATGTCTCACGAGAGTTTAAATTTAACAATAGAGGTGTTGTTCAGATATTTGTAACCACTTTGACCGCTCCGATATTTCTGATGGCAACTGTACAAACGAGAGTCCAAAAGAGAGGTACGAGCACTATTGGGCAATGCGAATGTCATCGCGCTCAAATCTGGAGCAGAGCCGAACTGGGGAGGTCCCTTCACCGTACAGAAAACCACAGCCAAATAGCACTAGACCAAGACATTACTCGTAGTGTTGTGTTTCAGGCGGTGCATAAAGAGTGTGTTGACGTTGGGGCCCCTCTTGTCTTGTCCTTTTAACCGTCACACATTGAATGTAGAACACAATCCATGAAATACGGTAGCTGCTTGCCATAAGTGAATTTTATTTGTATTTATCATAATTCTATAATTATGATAAATACAAATAAAATTCACTTATGGCAAGCAGCTACCGTATGCCTATGCATTTTGTTTAACAGGTAAATGCCTTTTATCAACGAGTTCTCCCTTCTCTTCCTGCACATCGTGGTGTCTCTGTTCAGCTTGGCACAGGGTAAAAGTGGCCGTCGTGTTAACCAACAGCGTCGGCAACGACCAATTAACAACAGAGCTTTCACAATAAAGGTATATAGGTACTTTTAGTTATTCGGAAAAGATTTGCAAACCTGTATATCGTATTCTAATGACTTTAAAACGCAAAATTGTCACAACTCCGTTTAAAATCTGATATACTTAACGCACTTAATAAGACCTAGACATAAACGAGCATGCTTTTATACCACAACGGCAAACAAGCATACATACCGCCTGATGGTAAGCAGCTACCGTAGCCTATGGACGCCTGCAACTCCAGGGGTGTCACATGCGTGTTGCTGACCCTTTACAAAAAGGAGGATTCACTATGTTGACGGCTAAAAAAACAAGAGGGACCATCGTCGTCAACACACTAGGTCCTCTTTCAGCTCTTTGGCAACCTTACTCACCAGCAGGAACACAACACTATGAGTAGGGTCTAGTGCTATTTGGCTGTGGTTTTCTGTAAGGTGGATTTACTTCCCAGTCGGGCTCTGCTCCAGATTTGAGCGAGATGACATTCGCTGTGCTGTGTCCTACCACACATAGCGAGATTACATTCGCAGTACCCATACCGCTCTTTTAGACGTAGTTTAAGGACATACCCATGCGTGTCCGTATGATTAAAAATGTATTTTTTTAACATTATAAGTTATAACACAAATACCCATGGTAAATACCCCATTTTTAATTGTAGTTAACAGTAGTAGTTTAGTTCTTTTGTAACTTTAAAATTTGTATGTTGTGTTTTTTTTATATAACCCATATATTGTGATTAATATTAATAGTGTATTGTATGTACATTGCTGAATGTAACACCTAATGTGCAATAGTAGTTTATGTAACTGTTACGTAATAAGGGTCCTTAAAATACGAGTGTGGTTTTCATACGAGTGTTTTAATGCCTAATTACGTACAGTTGCATACTCGTACACTGCTTTATTTATACACATATTATAAATCCTAAATGACGTGTTCGGAAACCATTAGAATGATCGCCATTGCACCGCCATGGCCAACTGGATTGTGCCGGCGGTCAGGGAGGAGGGCGACTGCGGTCGGGGAGGAGGGCTGTATTTTCATTACGTTACCAAAATCGATGCATTTTGCACATTAGGCATTATCAGAAATAAAATTGATTGCATAACCCTGATGGAGACTTGTGTACGTCTGTTTGTACCTAATCAGTACACTCGTGCGAGGCGACACCCGCTGCTGGCGGAGTTCGCATCGCGCACGCAGGCACACGCGCAAGCGCCAGTCCCGCGTGCGCATGCGCTGCTACTGGCGCTTGCGCTGCTCAATTCCGCACTCGAGGCTCAGCCTAGCTGTGATTTGTTTGCAAGCACGATTGGACGATTGATGACCGAGTGCAAGAGAGTGATCGAACGAGAGATGCCTGCGAGTAGTATTGAATAGTTTTTTGTAAATTTTAATATTAATTTATTTGTAATAAAATCATTACTGTCTGAATTTGTGCCACTTTGGCGTTAGCTGTTAAGGTACAAATGTATTTATTTAACAATAAACAATAAACAATTACCGGTTGCAATAATGGTGGTAATTACATACGGTTTCCGAACGCAGAATAGAGGATTTGTGATGTGGGTGGAGATAAAATTTGCAATTTGTACATGGATGGAAAGCATGACATTACTTAAGAGTATACATTACTAGGTATAAGGGAATCCGTTTCTAATATCTATAATTCTTCTTTCAGCCTAGCTACGTGTCTATACCCGAATTAAACACACATGAGCCTGAAGAGTGGTGTTCTATTTCTGTACACAATTATTATCCATCCATTGCTGAACTTTCTGCGCAGTCTTGAGGCCTTTTTTTCCATTAGACAACCTGCTATTCAGGTTCTATACTTTAAGGAGGTCAGTAAACGGTCCATATTAACAATTTAAAACTTCCCGTGGCCGATCCTGGCGTTTTCCCGCTATGTAAAGTAGACGAGTACCTCTAAAGTCTAAAGGAAACCTGGGTAACCTGTTTCTGATACTATAAAATATAACGGTTACACTCACGTCACTTTAGTCACTTCGCGCGATATGTTTCGGTTGGCCTAGGTCTCCATCTTCAAGCACTAAGAGTATTATATGAACCGGCCCGTAGCGTAGCGCACTGTTACACGTCGTGTTGCCGACTGCCGGCTTGCGTCTGGCGCGGCGTGTCGCGCGTCGCGCGCGTTCAGCAGGAACACGACACTATGAGTAGGGTCTAGTGCTATTTGGCTGTAGTTTTCTGTAAGGTGGATGTACCTCCCCAGTCGGGCTCTGCTCCAGATTTGTGCGAGATGACTCAGATGACATTCGCTGTGCTGTGCCCTACCACACATAGCGAGATGACATTCGCAGTACTCATACCTCTCTTTTGGACGTAAGTTAAGGACATACCCGCGTCCGGACGTAGTTTAGGGACATGCCCGGGTCCAACTTGTATCAAAAAACCAAAACTTTTTCCTGTAATTTCTTACGCGCCCCTAAGCATGAATAACAGACAGACAAACTGAGTTACTTTTGCTTTTAGAAAATTATATATTGTAGAGATAGAAGCGACTAGTTGGGATTACTGTAGGGTTTCTAATAATAATGATTCCATATTTTTTAGATTGACCGTTTAAACAAAAAAGTATAATAGAAAGAACGATAAATAAATGCGTAATTACTTCGCTAACTTGACTATTAATGAATGTAATAAAACATTTCAGGCATCCTTTATTAATGAAATTCCTGAATGAGTTGTTGCGAAAAACTACGTAGTCTGTTCGGAGGAAAGAAACACTGTCAATGCGTTAAGACTTATATGGAACAACTAAAAAAAGAGGGCAAGCCCGTGGGAGACATAACGCAAGGCGTGGCGACGAAACCGTGCTTTTGTGCGGCGCCGTTGTTCAAAAAAGATCTCAAGAAAACGGCAAAAAGGGAGAAATCGTTGCATAAGAAAGAACTAAAGAGGGCAAATAAGACGAAACCTTGCTGTTGCTCGGCAAAGTTGTTTAAAAAGGAACTCAAGGAGGAAAAGAAGGGGAGACCGTGCTATTGTCCAGTATAGTTGTTTTAAATGAACTTGAGGGATAGCATTGTTCTAGAAAATTTTTGGAGGATGAAGGCTATGAAAGAGGTATGAGTCATATTTCTAATGTCAACATGATAACTAACTCTTTGTTGGAACCCTACCACAGTGTCGCTTACATCGAAATAAATTATATAGATGTAGTAGTACTCGTACATAGCCCATGCACAGCCACACACCATTATCACCCTAGCGTTTGTCCCGGCTCTGTTCTTTTGCCACGGCTCTATTGAGCCTGGGGTCCGCTCCGTAACCTGCAGCCTACTGCACTAAGATGACCAAATGTAAATAGGCTTAAATTGTTTTTTTATGTCTGTTGTCTAAGAAGGGCAAAGTTGAAAATAGATGTCATATACTTCAGAAAAAGTGACCAAACCCTCCGGTGTCCGAGGCCAGATTTGAACTGGCGTCTTCAGCTTTCGCGGCTGACGTCCTGACCACTAGACCACCCGGTCACGGCGGAACTTGACAAATTTTCTCATGTATATGCAATCTCTGAATTTGAAACGGCTAGGCGCCGTTGACCATACTCTAAGGGCATGCGCAGTACGTGCTTGCACCTCCTATCCGAATCTCTTACGTGATTCTGGTATAGCGAGAGAGATGGTGCTGCCATCTATGAATCTTGAAGCAAATCAAATTATTTTGTTCAATATTTTTTGATTTGCAATTTTTAAGTAGTTACACTACACTAATTTGAAACGGCTCTGAGTTTCAAATTCAGAGATTGCATATACATGAGAAAATTTGTCAAGTTCCGCCGTGACCGGGTGGTCTAGTGGTCAGGACGTCAGCCGCGAAAGCTGAAGACGCCAGTTCAAATCTGGCCTCGGACACCGGAGGGTTTGGTCACTTTTTCTGAAGTATATGACATCTATTTTCAGTTTATATATAGTAGTGTAACTACTTAAAAATTGCAAATCAAAAAATATTGAACAAAATAATTTGATTTGCTTCAAGATTCAAGGGCAAAGTTCTTAAATGTTATATGCGTATAGGAAGGGCATGATACGAGTACCCAGTATCGTCACGTTTTACCGCCACAAGAAAGCAGGGACTCAAAATATATGAATTTAGACACTTGCCCACTTATCAACCGACTTCAAGATTTCGAAGGAGGAGGTTATCAATTCGTCGGGATCTTTGTTTTTGCTATTTTTTATTTTTTTTTATGTATGTTCACCGATTATTCGAAGACGGCTGGACCGATTTAAAAATTTTTTTTCGTTTGAAAGAGTATACTTCACACTTGGTCCCATTGTAACCAGGTCAGGATCTGATGATGGGATCCTGGAGAAATCGAGGGAACTCTTCAACTATTATAGGCACACCTATAGTGATTTGAGTATTTTTTACAGCAGCTCGAGCATTTGCTTTTGGAAAGGTGGATGCTTAGTGAAGTCGGTTCTTTTTTGTTCAAAATTATTTTAGTTTTACTTTTCCGTTTACGGTAAGGTTGAGGTTAACGCGGACTGCTGCCGCAACTCGACGTCTGTATATTGCGCCTATTTTGCGTGCTGAATAGCCTCATTCGTGCCAACCCAGTTCCTCCAGGAAGCCTAGCAGACCCTTTATATTGCCGACGACTTCCAGGAGTGCCCTTGGCGAACCGAAGTGTTTCGTCCGGTCACGATAATTTAAAAGCGACTGCATACAGTTTGTTTTTAAACGTAATGAAATGTAAGTGGCCAGTATTTAGTATGCAACATGCACATTTCTTCGTTTAATATTATAGAAAATGTATGTAATAGTACTTTATGTAAAGTATCTCCATGTTCTCCCTCAGCTATAATTTTGAAAAAAATACATATCATAGGTCGTTAATGGGTGTATTACTGGTGAAAAAATTGGAGCGGTTTCTAACGTGGAAGTAAGTAAAAAAAAATCTGAAAAGTTCAGACAGCATTTTATATATTTTTTCACCTCACTGGCTCGGAAAGCTCTTTTTTATTCTTTAAAAACAGATAGCAAAACTGCATTTTATTCACAAGAGTGCAAAGAATATTTGAAATTCGAACGTGATATTAGTCACTTTTTTAAATATAATAACATGTAAAGGCCACTCCAGACGGGACAATTTTCGCCCATCTGATTAAATTGTCTGATCAAATCAGGTGCTGTGGGCGCAAAAATTATTTTATATTTAATTGTATTCAATTAAAAACATTTAGTGTAAACAATTTTGTTTCATGATTTTACTATAAAACGCTTTAAATCGTTCAAGAAATATTATTTTGATCGATCCATTTTAATTGATGAACTATCTGTCTCAGAATAATTCGAAAATTGTGCATTGTTTTTGTTTTATCTGTGACAAGTAACTTTTTAATTTTAAAAAGTTAGTTTGTTTACTTATATTTTTAAGTTTCAGATTGCGTTTTTTGATTATTTATTAATATAATATCTGCCATCACCTTTCAATAAATGCATTAAATCAACGCAAAGACCAGCTGAGATATTTATGTAGGTACTTACGACAGGTGTAATACATTTCTCGTGATATATGTGACTTTGAAGTTATGTAGAGTTTTGTATCGAATTATCATTTCAAGTTCTTTCTTTCAGTGTAAAATCGAATAATTGAAGCGAAAACTAGTGCTAAATAAAGTCCAAGATCGTTTGTTACATAGGAGCAAGTGCTGCATATTGTCACAAAGCAAGAAAACACTACAATTTAACAGGTTTAAGCACCAAGCATCCCGCTACCTACAACAGACTTTTATCAAGCCTTTGAAATGTTTTCCTTTATGTACAGTCAAGTTTAAAAATATGGGTGTACTCATCTTACTCAAAAATATGTCCCATAGTATCTTATTCCGTTGTAATAAGTGCGTAATACCATATTTATGAGACGATTTTTTCGATACGTATTTTTGCACTTGACTGTACCTACCTAAGCTATGTATACAATAAATAATCACCAAAACTTCACGTGCGTTTATTGATTATTTAATTCATACATTAGATTAAATAAGTGCCTACCTAAAATAGTCGTCAAACCAAATGATAAAAGGAAATCATAATAAATAAGTAGGAGTATACTGAGTGATATAATATATGTAAATTAACATGACTCTCTTATTCATACAGATAATGAAGCTAATCCTGTTCCATTCTAAACTGAAAAGTTGTATTTTCTGGTAGATAGATATAGGTAGTTACTCGTTTCCCTCGACTGGCCTTATGATTTTAGCAATCATTGTAAGTATCAATGTTTCATTCCTTCCTGGATGTCAACTATTGTATTTTGACCGCATAATCTTCTGTTATTTTTATGGTGTCATGGATCCTGGCCCGACTACGACACGATAATGAAATTAAATGATTGCACAAATTCATCATTTTTTAGGTGCTATTTAGTGCTACTAGTCCCATGAATTTGTGCCGCATAGTTTTGAAGTTATCGCGGTACCGTTGTGGTCGGGCGGGGGTACATGATCCTGGCCCGACGACACCCCTTCAACGAGATTTGGTGAATGCACAAATTCATCGTTTTTTAGGTGCTATTTAGTGCCGTCAATCCCATGAATTTGTGCCGTATATAGTAACCAAGATACCGATGTGGTCGGGCGGGGGTACAGGATCCTGGCCCGACCACACCCCTCTGACGAGATTTCGTGAATGCACAAATTAATAATTTTTTAGGTGCTATTTAGTGCTTCTAGTCCCATGAATTTGTGCCGCATACTTTTCAAGTTATCGCCGTACCGTTGTGGTCGGGCGGGGGTACAGGATCCTGGCCCGACCACACCTCTCCAACGAGATTTGGTGAATGCACAAATTCATCGTTTTTTAGGTGCTATTTAGTGCCACCAATCCCATGAATTTGTGCCGCTTAGTTTTCAACTTATCGCGGTACCATACCTATACAAGGTGGAAAGAATTGGAGGGAAACTACCTTAAAACGTTTAGATAGCCCAATTTACTCAAAGAAAACATTCTTTAATTTTTCCTATAAAGTAAAACTGCATTCACAGATATTTTTTTTAATTTTCACTCTTTTTCATAACAATTGTATGGAAAATCATTTTTATTGTTTATGGCTTCCATTGTGCGCTAAACTTGGTTGGGATGAATTAGTTTATTATCCTTGTTGGAAATAGGAACCAATGGCATCAATCGTCATGAAAATTGTTTTTGGTAAAAATGGCTTGTTACGCGGGTATATTAGTTTTTCTTATAACTTATAAATAGGCGTTAAATGATCTCTGAAAAAAAATCTTATTTTGTCATTTTTACCTAAACAATTTTCATGACAATTGATGCCATTGGGTCCTATTTCCAACAAGAATATTAAACTTAATCATCCTAACCAAGTTTAGCGCAAAATGGAAGGCATAAACAATAAAAAAAATTACATACAATTGTTATGAAAAAGAGAGAAATTAAAAAAAAATCTGTGAATGCAGTTTTACTTTTTAGGAAAAACGAGAGAATGATTTCTTTTAGTAAATTGGGCTATCTCAACGTTTTAAGGTAGTTTCCCTCCAATTCGTTCCACCCTGTATAGGTATGGTACCGCGATAAGTTGAAAACTAAGCGGCACAAATTCATGGGATTGGTGGCACTAAATAGCACCTAAAAAACGATGAATTTGTGCATTCACCAAATCTCGTTGGAGGGGTGTGGTCGGGCCAGGATCCTGTACCCCCGCCCGACCACATCGGTATCTTGGTTACTATACGGTATAAATTCATGGGATTGGCGGCACTAAATAGCACCTAAAAAACGATGAATTTGTGCATTCACCAAATCTCGTTGGAGGGGTGTGGTCGGGCCAGGATCCTGTACCCCCGCCCGACCACAACGGTACCGCGATAACTTGAAAACTATGCGGCACAAATTCATGGGACTAGTAGCACTAAATAGCACCTAAAAAATTATGAATTTGTGCAATCATTAAATTCCATTATCGTGTCGTGGTCGGGCCAGGATCCATGACACTTTTTATGTTGTTATTTTAATTTCTTCGTACCTTCGTTTTCATTGTAAAGTCATAAATATATCAGAATTATCAATTATTTTATTATTCAATGCAGAATTACAATTTTCGAAATGACGTACAAAAGCGCGCGACAGGCGTCCAAAAATACTAAGTTTTGTTTGATGTACATTGCTGCTTTTCTATGAAGCAATGCTGCTGTTCGATTCGCTTAGTGTTGCTATATTTTTGTTTGATGTACATTGCTTCTGCGTTCGTTGGCTGGCCAGACTATATTTTCCTCGCTTTAGTGAGGTGAAAAGATTTGTGTTACACACGGCTGCAAAGTTATTTTTACGTCTCGTGTGTTGCAACACTTGCTACGCTCAGGATTCTATTTTTGAACTACTCACTTCGCTCAGGATACTATTTTCGAACCACTCGCTTCGCTCGCGGTTCAACCACAGAATCCATTCGCTACCTCGCAGTTCAACCCTAGAATCCATTCGCTAACTCGTGCTTCAATTCCACACTCGCGGTTAAAATACAACTTTGCACCCTTGTATAACAAATAACTATTTTCTATGACATAATGAAAATATAATATATGTCATATAATAATCTTTAGTTAATATATTGTATATGTAAAGCACGTTAGAATCGGTTGACTAGAAACAAAAATATCGAAGAAAAATTATATTTCGTTTTATTTTTTTTAAACAAAAACTATAAAGTTTAGGGTCCTCAAACTTTGTACATTAATTACTAATATAGAGCCACACCATCCATAAAAATTACAATGCTAAACTCGAGGGGGGCAGAATCACTTAGCTTATCCTGGCACGGCCTTTAGGCTTATTAATATTGTTCTTGAATAAAAATACTATGACTATTGTACTCTTTACGTCGACAGTTTCCAAGTAATCATGAGTGATAACTGCTGCGTGAAATTTCTACGTGCCCTTGGTTGTATGAAGAAAAAAGAAGAACTATGCACGTGCACTAAGGCCCTATTTGAAGCGCGGGACGCAAGTGGCCAGGCCAGTAGCCAGGCCAGTAGCCAGGCTGGTAAAAAAGATAGCAATACCTCTAAAACGAAGAAGAAGTAAACATTTACAGGTAGTTTCACAGTTTTTTTTATCAAAAAAGACGAAAATTTTGTGCGAGAACCTTTTTTGCACCTTGAATTCTCGCCATGATCTCCGATTGTGGTTTTTTTGTACCGCGTCAGGGAGCGGAATATGTACAATCGTTATCATTGCCTCCTCATTGGTTCACGATTCTCTGGTAAGGACGCTGCTATTTGTTAGAGTGAGAGAGGTATATATATATATATATATATATACATAAATAGCTTAAATATACCTCATCCCCCTTCCTCCTCCTCTCTCCTCTGTCATCTTCTCTCTGCTTGCTGGCTCCACAGAAAACCAGCGCCGTTGACCACGCTAGCCGTGCCAACTGCATTGCTGAGTGGAAACCATTTCGGCTTCAAATCTAGATTTAGTTATTTTTTTATTTTTACAGCTGTATTATTTATAAGTTGTGTTGTTTGAATAAATGTTTTCTATTCTATTCTATGCTAAATATAGCTATCTCTCTAACAAATAGCAGCGTCCTTATCGGTCCGTGGTCCGGCCTGAACCGAATCTCACCGTCTGTTACGGCTGAAAGAAGGCATATGGAGCAGGCTAACGTAAGCGTAAGCGTTTGACCACCATCTCATGAATTCATGATTACTATCATCGGTGATGATAACATGCGAACGATTTTGTATAGGAGAAGATCTAATGATCTGATGAATGATTATAAAGGTCTGTTTGGCAGCACCTGTCATGGCATTTTAGGTCTCAGGATGTTGGTGGTGTACGGTACGTATTATAGGATAAGGTAACTTTTTTTTTCTTTTAATTAATAGCTTTTACTCCTCGCCTATTTTAGCGAGGTGAATTCTGCCAATGTCAAGGTACACTTAGGATTTTATTCATTTTCGTAAAATAAAATAAAAGCAACGTTGTTCGGTTAAGGCCTTGTTGATTGTAAAGTGATAGCCTCCTTACAAACACGTGGGTGGCCGGGACCCCGGATAACCGTTTGTTCAACTAAAGGGTGGTTACTCGCGTTTTGGGACTAATTTTTCATTAGCTGCACACTTGTTCGTTAGGTCACCGCACAATAAGCTATCAATATTACACACTGAACTACGTAAATGAGCAAAAAAGTCTGCCTGAGACCACGAGCGTTATAGTATAAGAGCCTACGACACTGAACCTAGATCAATAAGTCTCCTAGATGAGATATGTATAATTAGTCAGGAGTGCGATTTTTGAATCTCACCAAGTGACTAATTCTCACCGATGTGAGTGATTTCCGATAGTAAATCACTCACATCGGTGAGAATTAGTCACTTGGTGAGATTCAAAAATCGCACTCCTGGTCTTTAATGGGGGAACACGAAATGCCGATGCTGCAATGCAAAAAAAGTAGCGGCGTATTTTAATCTTTTTTTTTTTTTTATAAAAAATCCGGCTTTTAGTATGACAAGTCTCCTAGATTTCCTTTGTTCCTCGAAGCAGGGGAGGGGTAGGGCTACACGATAATGCGGTGCTGCAAGTCCCCATGCGTGGCCTTGTCAGTGGCAGCAAATCTCATCTAGGAGCCTTATCGAACTAGGTTCAGTGTCGTGGGCTCTAGTCCTATTAGTAACGCTGCGTTACGGTACGCTCACGGTACGCTGGACATGTTAAGAAAATAAAGAAAGTAAGTGTACCTACGCGATTAAGTCCCATTTTTAAGAATCCAGTAACGATTTGAAAACGGAAATCTTTTTTTTTTTTTTTTTAAATACCACGACGGTGGCAAACAAGCATACGGCCCGCCTGATGGTAAGCAGCTACCGTAACCTATGGACGCCTGCAACTCCAAAGTCACATGCGCGTTGCCGACCCTTTACAAAAGGAGGATTCACTGTGTTGACGACTAAAGGAACAAGAAGGTCCCTCATCGTCAACACACTGGGTCCTCTTTGAGCTCTAAATCGCTGAATTACGCACATGAATCGCATTTGATAAGATAGTTTGAAGTCTTGTTATTGCTAAAACGTTCTTTTGGTCTATATACAACGTGTTACACCCAAGACTGGAATAACCTGGAATACTGTTTGTTCAGAATCGAGAGTGGAATCGATTGCAGTATATCTTAACATGGGTATACTTTTTCTTTAATTTTCCAATTTTTTACGTGTCGAGTCTAAAAGTTTCAAATACTACAGTTTACCATTCTATCGAGGGGTTAGGAGACAGAGGTTGAATATTTAATAATGGCTGGCAGCTTTGGAAAATTCGTTTTTTCACTGTAAGTGTACAGTCATACAAATTGACAAAGTAGGTTGACATGACATGACACATGTAGAGATGTGACACAACAACGCAACGAATGTAGAGTTAACAATTGAATATAATTGCAAGGAAAACTAATATGTTTTATATTATCTGATTAAAGCATAAAGTACTGTTTATTTATCTATTATTTTTATGAAATGCTTAAATACTTTCCCAAAAATATCACCTAAACTTCCGCAATTTTTCATAAAATTGCTGTAGCTAAACATACTCTCCCTTAAAAAATATATATAAATCAAAAAAACTGTTCCACTTATTCCTTAGACGGCTAATTTTACAACGTATTTATGAATTTTATGTACTAGTTTTTAATCAATTTTCACCTCTCCAAGCAAAAATCGCGGAATAGGTGTTAGATTAGGGTGTAGTACTTATAAATGAAACAAGAAAATAAAAAAACCGGCCAAGAGCGTGTCGGGCCACGCTCAGTGTAGGGTTCCGTAGTTTTCCGTCCGTCACAGTAAGTGTCCCCACCGCCATGTAGGATATGATATGAGAGTTCCACGTACAGCGACATCTATCGGCAAATTAAGTAAACTATTGCGCGCCAGCTTAAAGTATGGAAGATGATTTTTATGGGATAATTCTTTATTGCGTGAACCGATTTTCACCGTTTTTACTTTATTTGAAAGCACGTCATTTCATTGTAATTTTGTAGAAATTACAGGTACAATAAACACCTGCTTATACGGTTAAATTACAAACTTAGTTCAGAAATCATATTGTAATTTTTTTTCAAAAACTATTCATCCTTTCAAGTTCAAAATAATTTTCCTAGAAAGTTTTTATAAAGTTCTACTTTTGAAATTTTTTTCATATTTTTAAAACTTATGGTTCAAAAGTTAGAGGGGGGGGGGACGCATATTTTTTTTACTTCTGGAGCGATTATTTCCGAAAATATTTACATTATCGAAAAATGATTTTAGTAAACCCCTATTCATTTTTAAATACCTATCCAACAATATATCACACATTAGGGTTGAAATGAAAAAAAAAATCACTCCCCACTTTACGTATAGGGGAGGTACCCTAATAAAAAAAATATTTCCACTTTTTATTTTACCACTTTGTCGGCGTGATTGATATACATATTAGTACCAAATTTCAGCTTTCTAGTGCTAACGGTCACTGAGATTATCCGCGGACGGACGGACGGACGGACGGGCAGACATGGCGAAACTATAAGGGTTCCTAGTTGACTACGGAACCCTAAAAAGCGTTCCACTTAAACAATTTAAAAAGAAACGTACTTTCAAAATATGTATACAACCTGATAGAAGTTTCGTTAGTTACTGTATAATAAGTTGAGCGAAATCGAAAAAAAGTTTACCGGACTCTTAACAAAATAATAAGTGAAAATCGTGTGAGTTTAAATCAGTAATTTTTATTCATTCCAGGTCTATAATGGAGCTTATCTGCCGGCTCCTGTTCATAATTCTACACATTTTCGTCTTTTGTTCGGGCCGTGCGCTCGGTTGCCGGTCAGGTGGTCGTCAGGGTGGCTGCCGACCGGCTCCTTCTTGTTGTAAACCAGCTCGCCCCGCGTGTAGGCCACGTCCCAGTTGCAGATAGAAAACGAATACATTACATATTACACGCAGGTACTTAATCTAAAAAATTTACTTTAAATTTCTTTAACCCTTCGAACGCCATACGTCATATACAAAATCTTTTTTTTTTAATTGTATACTTTAATGTCACAATCATGATTTAAATTCTTACAACTTTGAAAAAAATGCAAACTTATAATGTGGAATAAAACAAATCTTATCTAATCTAAGTCAAGCGAGGAAATTGCGTCTAGAATTACAAGATCGATAGGGTAAAGTAAAGACGCAATTTTACCAGGTGGCAAACAAGCATACGGCCCGCCTGATGGTAAGTATATAGCTACCGTAGCCTATGGACGCCTGCAACTCCAGAAGAGTCACATGCGCGTTGCCGTCCTTTACAAAAAGGAGGATTTACTGTGTTGACGGCTAAAGGAACAAGAGGGTCCCTCATCGTCAACACACTCATCATCATCACACTCATCATCATCATCAGAGCTCAAAGAGGACCCTTAAGCTCTTTGGCAACCTTACTTACCAGCAGGAACACAACTCTATGAGGTCTAGTGCTATTTGGCTGTGGTTTTCTGTAAGGTGGAGGTACTTCCCCAGTCGGGCTCTGCTCCATATTTGAGCGAGATGACATTCGCTGTGCTGTGCCCTACAACACATAGCGAGATGACATTCACAGTACCCATACCTCTCTTTTGGACGTAGTTTAAGGACATACCCGTGTCCGGGCGTAGTTTAAGGACATACCCGGGTCCCGGGCAATTACGAGTAAGCTATCCCACTGACAAAAGTCGTGTGACTGTCAATAACCGTTATCTTTAATTCAAGAAAAATCTACGTTTGCCTCAACAGACGTAAGTCCCCAATTGACCTTTAATTTTACAGTTCGATCATGAAACTTCTCTACCATCTACTGTTCATAATCTTGAACATTCTCGCCGTGTGGTCAGGCCGCGCTCTCGGCTGCCGTTCTCGTGTTTCAAGCCGTACCAGTCAGACTTGCAGACCGCGTGTCTCATTCTGCACTGTTGATGTACATAAGCCTAAACCTTCAAGCAAGACGATCAATTCACCCTTGTACCCGGTAATAAAACTTCTCTACATGTTCCTAATTCTGAACCATCAGACCTGCACGCCGTGTGTCATTCTCCTGTCACCTTACAGCCTATACCTTGTAACAAGAAGATCAATTCGCCCTTGTACAGTCGCCATCAAATATATCGGAGCGGCCAAGGTACTCAAAAATATATGAACATGCACTCTATCGCCGTGACAATAGAGGCGTTGTTTAGATATTTGTGAGCACCTTGGCCGCTCCGATATATCTGATGGCGACTTTACCTATCCGGTAATGAAACTTCTCTACCTCCTGGTCATAATTCGCCACCTTAAAACGAAAACCTGTAATGGAATTTCTCTACCTCGTGTCGTGTTCATAATCCTGATTATTCTGAACAGTCAAGACCTGCAGGCAGCGTATCTCATCCACTGCCACCTTACAACCCTAAACCTTCAAGCAAGATGAATTAACATTTGAACCCGGTTATCAAACTTCTATACCTACTGTTCATAATTTTTAACAGTCAGACCTGGACGCCATGTGTCTTTCTTCACTGCCACTTTACAGCTTAAACTTCAAGCAAGATGAATTAACATTTGAACCCGGTCATCAATCTTCTGGTTCTCTGCCTTTTCGCAGAATAACGTTTCCCAAACTGTTTCATTTGCCAACTGTGTCATTTGGCATACTGATTTTTTTTCTGAAACTATAAGAAGTCAGGATTGTTTTGTTATAAAACAAACCTAACCTATATGGTTCTACACGATGATTATAAAACAAACCCTGAAAAGTTTACAGTTTCAGAAAAAAATACCTCCTGTTCATCATTTTGAACAGTCAGACCTGCACCCTGCGTGTCTTTCTTCATTGCCACTTTACAGCTTAAACTTTAAGCAAGATGAATTAACCTTTGAACCCGGTGATAAAACTTATATACCTCCTGTTCATAATCGTACCTGCATGCCACGTGTCGTTCTCCACTGCCACTTTAAAATTTTACAAGTACTGTTAAATATGTGTATTTTATTATTGTGAGTTCCCGATATTTCGGCACACTTGCCTGCGACCATTTGGGCTTAATTTTGTACTTATTTTTAACATAGGTTATTTTTACAATCGTCTTATTTAAAGACCTAAAAATAATCTACCTTTCTAGACTTATAAGTAATCTATATAAATACCTAATGCACCTCAGGGGTGTTCATAATAATGACTTTCTATCTTCAGCAACCCTGCTAGCCTGGTTCAAGCTTAGTCCAGCGTAATAGGCCAGTCCAGTATAAATTATTGTTGTTTTCAGCCTGAATACGCAAATCTACGAGGTCGACCGACCAGACAGTGTACCCGTATTGACGTACCTATTACATGCCATTATACAAGGAAACGTTGAACTATTTAGGTACGTCCACATCTGCCTTTACGAAATGAGGTCATCCCCAGTGCTTGTCTAAAAGTCAGTCTTTCTCTTTCGACTATAGTTTCCTATCCGTGCCTTTTAGACTAGCACGGCAGTCATAGTTCCTACAGCAATATAGGCATAAGGATTTAAGAGGAATTTCCTCCCACGAACGCTGCGGCTGTGGAATGAACTCCCTGCCGAGGTTTTCCCAGTGGGCTACAGTATGAGGTTCTTCAAAAAAGGAGTGTATAGGTTCCTAAAGGGTAGGCAGCGCGCATGTAAATCCTCTGGGGTTGCAGGCGTCCATAGGCTACGGTAACTGCTTACCACCAGGCGGGCCGTATGCTTGTTTGCCACCGTCGTGGTATAAAAAAAAAAAAAAAAAGGATTCGGATGGAAGCGCTGGTAGCCTGGCGGTAAGACAAATTTCAATCCGGAGGTCGGTTCAAACCCCGGCTCGCAACACTGAGTTTTTCGGAAATTATAAGGACAGTGAAATGTTAACGAAAATAACAGATATTTATTTTTTAACTAAGGCACTTACAGAGTACACTTATATTCAGAGCAATGACGCGTAGTTTCAGTGACCGCGAGGCAACCGGATGGCTCGCGGTATTTAAGCTCCTGAAGTGATGAGGAACCGCCCTATGCAACCCGAACTGACCCAACTTGGACTGGAGCGGAAATAGAGGGGGGGTGCCAAAATGTTTTTTTTATCGCGAGGCAACCGATTGTAATAGCGGTTGCCTCATAGAATGTACCCTGGTTATATAACAAAATTTTAATGCCATGCCTCCTGGATGGACTGCTTCACTGTACGAGACCGAAGAAAAAAATTAAAAAATTATTGTCAGGCAACCGCTTGAAAATTAGCATGCTTGTTCTTCGTCACATAAAGACACCGGAAACAAATTGCCATCCGCCCAGGCCGGGCAGTTATCGAACTATCAGAGTTGGAAGTCGGACGCAAGGTGAATTTTTCTAACGGTGGAGGAGAAATTAGGAAAATCGCACTTACAATCATTGAAATCGGATGTCATTTGTTTTTTGAATTTTGTATTATGTGGCAAACGATATGCCTAAATACCTCTCCTATAATATTTCATCCCTCTGTGGCCACCCCTAAAAACGAAACGAACGAACGAATTTGAATACGCGCAATAAAATGTTTTGCAATTTATTGACATAGAGGGATGAAATTTCGTAGGAGAGGGATGGCATTTGGGCATGTTGTTATCCACATCATACAAAACTCATAAAATAAATGCCATCCGATGTCAATGATTGTAAGTGCGTTTTTCCTAAGTTCTCCACCACCGATCGAAAAATTCACCTTGCGTCCGGCTTTCAACTCTGATGGTTTGATAACTGCCCGGCCTGGGCGGATGGCAATTTGTTTCCAGTGGCTGTATGCGATGAAGAACAAGCATGCTAATTTTCAAACGGATACCTGACAATTTTTTTTAATTTTTTTACTTCGCTCTCCTACAGGGATTCAGTCCAACCAGGAGGGATGGCATTAAAATTTTGTTTTATAACCAGGGTAATTCTATCAGGCAACCGCTATTTCAATCGGTTGCCTCGCGATAAAAAAAAATTTTACACCCCCCCTCTATTTCCGCTCCAGTCCAAATTGGGTCAGTTCGGGTTGCACAGGGCGGTTCCTCATCACTTCAGGAGCTTAAATACCGCGAGCCATCCGGTTGCCTCGCGGTCACTGAAACTACGCGTCATTGCTTTAACTATTATGATTGTCAAAATAAAAAATATATCCTGTTCTAAACCCACACTACAATTATTTTCGGCAAGAAACTCGGCTGGAATTATTTTTTCAAAACATGCCTACATAACCTACATCTTGTCTCTCAAATGAACCTCCAGCACGGCTAGCACGTTTTACAAGAGGGAAAACCTTCCCACGCCTGTCAAAAATCTCGCTTTCCGGTAGCATAACATGCACCCGCGGCTGCAACTGACACGAAGAGAACTCAAAGCAAAGTTGTTCAAAGTCACTATCATTTTATGACGTGGCATTTGATCGCGATTCTGTCGCTCCTTTCACGTGCAAGTTGTGCTGCCAACTAGCGACAACGCATGAAGTCGCGCAAATCTGTCTCTTGTCGCGCCAGTCGCGCGTAAGACGTGCTAGCCGTGCAGGTCTATTTGTACCCTCTCTTTGTTCTTGTACATAGTGTACGACATAATGCGGACTGTGTTCTGAATAAAAAAAAATAAAAAATCTTACGGCTAACATTTGTGTTTAATTACTTGGATTAACACGTTAACAGTCCCCATACACTATCTATGCATCTCCTCGTACGTCCAAGCAAATTACTTCAATCACACGTCCATGCTCCACATATGGGTCACTAAGAAACAAACAAGCACGCTTTCGAATAAGTACAATATCTTTCTGTATGCTGTTGTTTATCTAGCCAAAAACATTATTATATCAGAATTATCCCCATATTATCATGCAGTATGAAGTGATACTAACTAATCTAAGTGCGGACATGTGGCCCATCTGTGGGGCACGGACGTGTGCAGATAGTTCAGCGTGATCCATATATGGGGCACTGGACAGTGAACGTGTTAATTAATGACATACAGTAGTTAGGTACCGTATACGTTTTAATACCATTTAAATTTTGAACTTCAACAGAGCAACGACAATGAAGCTCCTCTACCGCCTTCTGTTCCTGATCCTGAGCATCCTGGCCTTTTCCGTCGGGCACTCGCTCGGATGTCATCACCACGATCACCACACTCGGCCCCGAGGCCGCAGAGGCCGGCTCTACCGCGCATCTGCGCGGGAGCAGCAGGCGACGTCTTCTTATCTTCCTCGATTTTTTGGATCGTCGGAACCGACCAAATAGAACTCGGGTTTGTCTTTAGTGACCCTTTTCAACCGACTTCAAGATTTCGAAGGCGGTTCTCAATTTGTCGGGATCTTTGTTTTTGCTATTCAACCGACTTCAAGATTTCGAAGGAGGAGGTTATCAATTCGTCGGGATCTTTGTTTTTTTTTTGCTATTTTTTTTTATGTATGTTCACTGATTATTCGAAGACGGCTGGACCGATTTGAAAAATTCTTTTTTTGTTTGAAAGTGTATACTTCACAGTTGGTCCCATTGTAACCAGGTCAGGATCTGATGATGGGATTCTGGAGAAATCGAGGGAACTCTTCAACTATTATAGGCACACAATACAATACAATACAATACAAATATTCTTTATTGCACACCTCAATAACATATAACAGTACAGTACACAGATTAAAAGTAGAGGCAGTCAACAGGCGGTCTTATCGCAAGAGAGCGATCTCTTCCAGACAACCTTAGGGTAGCGGAAATCTAGTCGAAAATAATTGTATGAGTAGGTGCAAGGCAAAAGAAACAGTGAAAATCCAGTAAACAATAACAAATAACATATAATACAATAGCTTAATTATACATAAACATACACAAATAAAATAATCAATAAACATACATATACTACATACACAGAGTAAATAAAAATAAAATAATAAAAATACAGTCAGCAAACATTTGTGTTAAGGGAGAGATAGATAATACTCCTTAAGGTGTTTCTTGAAAATAGTTAGGGATTTTGCACGCCTTATTTCTAGAGGTAACGAGTTCCACAGGCGTATGGCCTGAAAGGTAAAGGAACTATTATATACTTTTGACTAAGAGGATGGGACATTTAGAAGCAGGTTTTAGGCGGATCTAACCGAACGAAGGTAACTGAAACGCTCTTTGAGGTAATGGGGAGTTGCGGGGTTGAATAGAATACTGTACAGAAGGGACAGAACTTGGGAGTTACGACGAAGACGAATAGGGAGCTTAGCCCTGAAGTGAGAAACATGGTCATATTTGCGTAACCCAAAAATGAACCGAATAGCGACATTCTGGATGCGATCAAACTTACTAAGTTGCTCTTGGGTGAGATTGATATAGGATACATCAGCGTAATCCAGGATGGGAAGAAGCAAAGTTTGAGCTAGCGCAATTTTGGTTGCAATAGGAAGGAAATTACGTAGTCTCCTAAGGGAATTTACTGCTGCAAACATCTTCTTACTTACTTCGTTTACCTGGGGTACCCACGATAAGGTTCTATAGTGATTTAAGTATTTATTATATCATAATAAATACTTAAATCACTATAAGATAAGGCACACCTATAGTGATTTAAGTATTTTTTACGGCAGCTCGAGCATTTGCTTTTGGAAAGGTGGAGGCTAAGTGAAGTCGGTTCTTTTTTGTTTAAAATTATTTTTTTAATACAATTGCTCAAAAAGTTTAGTTTATGTAGCTGCAAATCGTGCGTAAAGTTTGATTTTATGCACCAGTGCTAAAAAGTAATCTGATCTGCAAATCGTGCGTAAAGTTTGATTTTACGCACGATTTGCAGATCAGAATTTTAAATAAATGAGTATTATGCGAGACCCGCTTATAAATGACCCACCTGAACTACGCGCGATTGGGCATAAAGGAGTATCATGCGAGACCAAATAGTATTACTTGAACAACGCGCGATTGAATGAAGCTGTCTTTCGTACACTGATAGAATATAAATGTAATTTTCACACCACCTAGTCGTATACGGGCTTTTTCTTCCCTGCTAGGAGGGAACAAAGTGGCACTTTTCTGTTCTAGGACATTCGTTTTTTTTTCAGCCAGTCCGTCATCACAATCAAATTTATTATTAAATTAATAGATTCATTATAATCAAGAAGCACACTAAGCACATATAAAGTCAAAATAAATATGATTCAACAATAAAAAAAAATTCCCCTAAGGTGGTGTGAAAAGCAGTATGTGTCACATAGGAGCAAAACTATTTTCAACTTGGGCGTTAACACTTGAATCCCTCACTACGCTCAGGAGTCTACTTTAGAATCCCTCGCTACGCTCGGGATTCTATTATAGACTCCATCGCTTCGTGTGTCATGGATCCTGGAATAATAGAATTTAATGATTGCAAAAATTCATCATTTTTTTGGTGCTATTTAGTGCTACTAGTCCCATGAATTTGTGCCGCATAGTTTTCAAGTTATCGCGGTACCGTTGTGGTCGGGCGGGGGTACAGGATCCTGGCCCGACCACACCCCTCCAGCGAGATTTGGTGAATGCACAAATTCATCGTTTTTTAGGTGCTATTTAGTGCCGTCAATCCCATGAATTTGTGCCGTATAGTAACCAAGATACCGATGTGGTCGGGCGGGGGTACAGGATCCTGGCCCGACCACACCCCTCTAACGAGATTTCGTGAATACACAAATTCATCATTTTTTAGGTGCTATTTAGTGCTTCTAGTCTCATGAATTTGTGCCGCATACTTTTCAAGTTATCGCCGTACCGTTGTGGTCGGGCGGGGGTACAGGATCCTGGCCCGACCACACCTCTCCAACGAGATTTGGTGAATGCACAAATTCATCGTTTTTTAGGTGCTATTTAGTGCCACCAATCCCATGAATTTATGCCGCTTAGTTTTCAACTTATCGCGGTACCATACCTATACAAGGTGGAAAGAATTGGAGGGAAACTACCTTAAAACGTTGAGATAGCCCAATTAATCCAATCATTGGGGAATCATCTCCATACATTGCCTTACAGAAGGTGGAGTAGAAAATATTTTAATGGTTATTGGTAGGCTATAGGGTGGTAATTAAAATACTAGATTTAAGACCTTGAGGGGGGGAGGGCGCGGCCGCCATCTTGGTTTAAAGGTGCCAAAAGTCCGTTTTTAAACCTTGGCGCTTAAACGGTTATCAGTATGCCTAAAATTTCTATGGAACGTATGAAGAAAATAAAATTGTCTACAATATTTCCATACACAATACATCTGTAAGTCTTACAGATATAAAGATACAGACATAAGAATTTTATTTATTAGCTTCAAAGTTTTGTGCTTCGAGATAAGGAAATGAAGTCTCTACCACAGTTTTGTCATATTCTAATGATTCTTTTAAAAGATATTCAAAAGTTGAATTCACCCCTAGAGCGCTTATAGAGGGGGTGAAAGTAGTAAGTCTCACACACAAAATCATTGTTCTATTACTCATCATAAAAAACTACTAAGCGTTGTCAGTTATAGCTATGGATCAATTAGGGTATAATTAATTTAGATTTGATAAAAAACATATAATAAACTAACAAGGATAATAAACTAATTAATCCCAACCAAGTTTAGCGCACAATGGAAGCCATAAAAAATAAAAAAGATTTTCCATACAATTGTTATGAAAAAGAGTGAAAATTTAAAAAAAAAACTGTGAATGCAGTTTTACTTTTTAGGAAAAACGAGAGAATGTTTTCTTTTAGTAAATTGGGCTATCTCAACGTTTTAAGGTAGTTTCCCTCCAATTCGTTCCACCCTGTATAGGTATGGTACCGAGATAAGTTGAAAACTAAGCGGCACAAATTCATGGGATTGGTGGCACTAAATAGCACCTAAAAAACGATGAATTTGTGCATTCACCATATCTCGTTGGAGGGGTGTGGTCGGGCCAGGATCCTGTACCCCCGCCCGACCACAACGGTACGGCGATAACTTGAAAAGTATGCGGCACAAATTCATGAGACTAGAAGCACTAAATAGCACCTAAAAAATGATGAATTTGTGCATACACGAAAACTCGTTGGAGGGGTGTGGTCGGGCCAGGATCCTGTACCCCCGCCCGACCACATCGGTATCTTGGTTACTATACAACACAAATTCATGGGATTGGCGGCACTAAATAGCACCTAAAAAACGATGAATTTGTGCATTCACTAAATCTCGTTGGAGGGGTGTGGTCGGGCCAGGATCCTGTACCCCCGCCCGACCACAACGGTACCGCGATAACTTGAAAACTATGCGGCACAAATTCATGGGACTGGGAGCACTAAATACCACCTAAAAAATGATGAATTTGTGCAATCATTAAATTCTATTATCGTGTCGTGGTCGGGCCAGGATCCATGACACCGCTTCGTTTGGGAATCAATATACGCGCTCGCCGTAAATATTTCATTTTGCTCCTGTTTTTTCGCAATTGTATTAAAAAACGTTGTTCGACACACGTGCAGAAGTGTCATTTTCACTCGTCCCGGGTCTTGACTCAAGTAACCTCGGACTCGTGCAAATTGACATATTTCATTTCATTTATTCCTTTATAAAACATAGTTTTACATGTCAATATAATAGTATATACAATGTCAATGGGTAACAAAATTCATCTAGGTATATCTAAATCATAGGTTTACATATTACAATACATCATTACAATTGTTGTTAATAGCAGATTTAATACTTATGTATGTCAAAGAAAGTAGGTATACAATTCAAGTTAAGGTAGGTAGCGAACTAGTTTACGTTTTATTGTCTGTGCACGTTAAAAATTCATCAACAGAGTAGTACGCATCGGACGCAAGTTTGTCTCTGAGTTTTTTTACAAAACAAGCTATACTTCCCACACTCTTTATCTCTGATGGTTGGTTTTTGTAAATCTTAGGACCTGCCGTGTGAAGACATTTTTTTTGATTTGGCTAGTCGTGTGCCGCTAATGGGTGCGCGCAGTTCGTCCGGTCGCCTGAGATTATACCCGTGTGAGTCACTGCGCGTCGGGAATTGTTCAAGGTTACTTTTCACATACTTGGCAACTTCGAGAATGTATAGGCTCGGGAGGGTGAGGATTTTGGTTTCCTTGAACAATTCACGAGCGGGGTGATCCCAAGGGACTCCACACACGTTACGAACTGCTCGTTTTTGAAGTTTGAATGGTCTGTCGTGGTTTGCAGAAGTTACCCATAGGTCTATACCGTAGGTTAGGAGAGAGTGAAAGTAACCAAAATAGGCTTTCCTTACGTAGATAGGGGATAGACTAGGACGCAACCTACCCAGCGCGAAACGGGCGGAAGACAAACGGCTGCAAAGTGAATCGATATCGAATCGACATACAGTTAGGTGCATAACTGAGTCAAAATTAGTACCTTAGTAAAATGTAAATAATTTGATAACAATCAAAGTTACATAAAAGTTCTAAACGTAAAATATTAATCCTTGGGTACCGCTACAAAACTGCTTCACAAATTATTTTCTTCCGACTTATACATTTTTCTCAATTTCATACCGAAAACTGTGAAATTTCACCTAATTTATTTTTCCCATTATTTCATTTTTTCTTAGGCATTCCCAATTCAGTAACTCATTTAAAGTAAGGAATTCCACGACCATTATTTTAGTTATCAAACATTTAAATCAGGCTTATTTTTGTAATTAGTTACTGGCAATGTATTGTCAGGTGCAAAACTGAGTCAAGGCAAATGGCCGAACAACTTTCTCGTTAGTTAATTTTTGTAGCGGACTTCATTCTGAGATAACCATAAAAATACGTGAGTGATATAAAAGTCATACACCTCATTTTAAAGAGCATATAATGTACTATTTCAACTAATTGTCTTACCTGGTTGTGTAAAAGAAAAATATCAATATCGGGTTAAATAAAAAAAATGTAGTTTAACGGTTTTTGGTTCAAAATCATGGACGAATAAAAAAATCAAGATTGTGAATGCAATGAATCGAAATTGGCTTTCATATGGATACATAGCTGACACCGAGACGAACAAATATAACCTGAAAGTTTTTATTTTTTTCATAATTGATAAGACTTATCTTCATTTAACGATGTCGGTGCAAAACTGAGTCAGTACCAAATATTATCTAATAGAGAAAATGTTTATTTTTATCTACAATAACATAATAGGTCAGTAAGTTTATTAGCGTTGTTACCAATTAATAATAAAATAGTAACTTAATAACTAGCCTCTTCAGAAATAATGAAAGAAACATGTCAAAGTGATGCACATTGGTTCAGTTATGCACCTAACTGTACTTCTCGCACTTGTATCGAAAACTACTATTTACAGTAGCTCGGGCATTTCCTTTTAGAAAGGTGGAGTCTAAGTGAAGTCGGTTATTTTGTTTAAAATTATCATTATTATTAATCGTATGATACGCACAGTTGAAGGCCAAGTTTGACCGTTATTTGTCTGTCTGTCTGTCTGTGAACAGTCAGCATCATATAGTTAGTAGTCTAAGTGGCCAAATATATCGTAACATATCCTTATAACTGCCATACAAATAAAGATCTGTACCAACCGATATATTTGGCTAGCTTAGTTACTGCTATTTAAATGGTTAAAATTATTTAAATGGTGATCTTACACATGTTTTACCAAGATCGGCTCAAACTTTTCATGATATCCTAATTTTTTTATTTATAATATTTGCTTACAGAATAGGCTACAGGCGAAGATTATGAAACTCGTATACCTACTGCTCTTCACAATCCTACACATCCTAGCGTGTTCTGTAGGGCATGCGTTCGGATGTCGCGGCGCTCGAAGACGCGGCGGAAACGACCAACCCTGTTGCCCAAAAACAAAGCCACTAAAACGGCCTCTGAACAGAAAACAGGTACAGATGTAGTGAATAATCCTTTCCTTTCGTATTTTCTCGGAAATGTTCGTTTTTGTCTTACTACTTCACTCGCACTCAGTACCCATCGAGACAACGTAGGGAACGGTCGCATTGCAAGAGGAAGTATCTATATAGAGTAGTTAATACCACAGAAATATTTTGTTGATATTTATGTTAGATTTTGTGATAAACTTCATGGACTCGTGTATTAATGCAGGCCACCTATATTTTGATAGACTTTTTATATGTCACTCTTGTCTGTCATTTTTGTAAATAATAAACATTGATTTTATTCGATCCACATTAACAATTTATAACAGACATGCCGAAAGCACTAAGAAAAGGGAAACGTTTAGATCGGCAAGTCTGCGAATTTATTTTCAATATTTATTTATATTTCTTAACTGAAAATGATAAATTCAAACATACCAACTATACTGCTTACTTTTGTAAAGTCCAAAAACGAGTTTCGGAGGCCAGTGGAATTTCTCAACGAACAGTAAATAAAATATTGCAAAAAGAATACATAAATCAATCTACCTCCAATAGTCCGAAGTCGGCAAAGTTGGGTAGACCAAATAAATTATTTTGTCTAGGTCTTGACGATTTTGACTACAACGTTATACGCCGATTAGTGTATAATTTCCATTTGATATACAAACAAGTACCTACAATTAAAGCCCTGAAGTCCAAGTTATCCGAAGCCATAAATTTTAAGGGATGTGACTTTACGCTAAGAAAAATTCTTAGAAAAATGGGATTTCGGTATAAAAAAGTTGAAAACAACAGAAAATTACTTATCGAGAAAGATGATGTTCGTTTAAAAAGAGTAAAGTTTTTAGCCGCGATAAAAAAGTACAGATTGCAAGGGAGAGAGATTGTTTATATGGATGAAACATACATCCATACCTCACATTTGGCAGGTAAAAGCTGGGCTGACTCGTCAGAAAACGGAGTGAAACAGTTAATTTCTACAGGACAACGTCTTATAATAGTGCACGCTGGTAGTAGAAAGGGGTTTATACCTGGGGCATTGTTAATGTATCAGTCTACTGATAAAACAGGTGACTATCATAACGCGATGAAAAATGAAAACTATGAAAAATGGCTTCGTAATCAACTCATTCCAAACTTAGCTCCACATTCGGTACTAGTAGTAGATAATGCTGCATATCATAATAAGTAGGGTCAGGGAGGGAACAGTCGCTAGGATTTTTTCAAGAGGCTGTAGCATGAAAAATATAAATCCCTGAACTAATTGTTGCAAGCACAGAGCACAGTGCATTATTAAACTTTCATATGTAGCAAATATATTTGCTGTTACTTTCACCAAAAAAGATATATCCATTCTTTTTTAGAAATTGGGAATCGAGCCACTGTGTACCCGTTGCTGTACACAGTGACTAGGACCCCCTAGTACACAGTGGTTCTAACAGTACACAGTGGCTCGAGTCACTGCGTACTACGCCCTGTACACAGTGGTTCTAACAGTACACAATGGCTACGTAAGAATCGAACCTAAATAAACTTTATAACAAAAAAATAATTTTGTTGAATAAAACGGTAATAGAATAGGTAAGCCTAATTCCGGAATAATCGTTCCTGATTCATTCTTCATTTAAAATAGGTACTTACCTAATAAATGTCGCATGATTTATTCACTTTCATTTTGAAAATAGATGTCATATACTTCAGAAAAAGTGACCAAACCCTCCGGTGTCCGAGGCCAGATTTTTCCTGAAGTATATGACATCTATTTTCAGTTTATATATAGTAGTGTAACTACTTAAAAATTGCAAATCAAAAAATATTGAAAAAAATAATTTGATTTGCTTCAGGATTCACTTTCATTTTATAAAAAAAAGAGTGCAAGAATGATTTTTAATAAAAAAAGAACTTTTATTCTTATTCATAATCAAGTAAATTTTAGCCCAACTCTGTAAGGTGCACAGTGGTTCGCGAGCCACCGTGTACTTTTCTGAAACGAACGACTGTTGACCTTCGCGCCATTTTGTATTTTAGATAGAACTAAAAACAAATAGAAACATCGAGGGCCTTGAGTTATCAGCCAATACTAAGTAGATTAGGCACACTCTTGAATAAAAATATAAGTAATTAAAAATCTCGTTCGAGTTAAGAAAAAAGAGAAGTGAAACTTACCTGGAAATGTAATTTTGATAGCATTCAACACAAAAACGCACCATAATACATTCGCATGGCGCCGAAGCGGCTCACTAACTAGTTCGTACATGATAGGTTACGGAACGCTTCCGATTGATGTAGAGGATAGACATAAAGCTCTTTCCGTTTTCCGCACAGCACATTCGAGCCACTGTTCCCACCGAGCGACTGTACCCTCCCTGACCCTACGTAGAAAAACCTCCTAATTCAAATACCCGTAAGCAAGACATGATTGATTGGCTATCCGAACATAACGTTCCGATTGATCCGTCATTAACAAAACTTGAAATATATGAAATTATTTGCAAGTACAAACAAGACTTTGTAGAATACTCTATAGATAAACTTATGAACGAATATGGACACAGCGTACTAAGATTGCCACCATATCATCCTGATTTCAATCCGATTGAAAACATATGGTCTCAAATAAAGGGATACGTATCCAAAAGAAACATCAGTATGAATCTACTGTGATACAATTGGTACAGGAAAAGGTTAATATGATTGGTTCCGATGTTTGGGCCAAAGTATGTGACCACGCCATCAAATGCGAAAACGAGTACCGAAAACACGAACCTGAGTTGGAAAATTATATGGCTAGTTTTGTAATCACCGTTCATGAAAACTCTGACGATGATACACCAGAAAATAGTTCTGATTCTGACTGTGATATGGAAGTTGGAAGTATTGTTTCGCATCACACTGTCCACCCCGCTCCTCCTCCTCTTATCCCGCTGTCATAATCGAAGTCGTTCGTCCAATCAGAAAATCATATTTATTTATATTAATTTCTCTGCTGGTTTGTTTTGTTTTATGTTGAGGTGTCTTTTTTGTTATGTCATAGTATTTTTAATTCATTACAAAAAATTATTGTTATAAAAAAGGTCTGCAAAATCCTACTGTAGTTTTGACTTATAGTTAGACTTTTGGGGTTCCAATCCTTATAGAATCATTAGATCATCCCAACCGGAATTTGGTTTTTATCAGTGCGTTTTATTGAAATAAAACGTCCTCGGTAACTAGTTATATTTTTGTTTACCTAACGAATTCTTTATATGATAGAATCGTGGTGGTTTTAACATCTCAGTGTAATATACGTCAAACGGGCAGTTTGACATTTGACATTGATAAATAAAGTATGCGATTTATTTGATACCTACACGTAATTTAATAATACAGTAATTCATAGACACATCGGCACCATTCGGGTGTTATCGTTGTTCCGAGTTTTGCCGATAGGAAAGGATTATTCACTACATCTGTACATTAAGTTTATTTTACTGGCAAAAAAGTTTTAGTATATGCACACTTTTATATTTGACCCCCGTATCAAACTTAGAACATTCAACCAACCGGAGTCGCCATTGACAGGCGTTCCCCTCTGCCGGAAACATATGACCGGCGGTCATACATTACGTTATTTATTGTATGGACTGACGTTTATCTGACGTGGCTATTTGTACGTTACGTATCTTTGAGGATTCAACCAACCGGAGTCGCCATTGACAGGCGTTCCCCTCTGCCGAAAACATATGATCAGCGGTCATACACATGTATGGACTGACGTTTATCTGACGTAGCTATTTGTACGTTACGTACCAATAGCCATACATTTGACGTTCCCCTCCCCCGCAAAAATCGACAAACTTTTTTTGTATAGAAAATGACAGACATGGCATCCGGGTGGAATGCTCTAAGGCTTCAAATCTTGCAAATTAAATGTCAACCACTTCCCGGTGTCTTATTGAGCTGAAATTTGGTATACTTCCGTAAATTACACGACAATGCTATCTACTAGATACAGTCAGCAATAAAAGTGTGTACAGTCGCTAACAGATACATCGGAGCGGCCAAGGTTGCGGCTATTGTCAAGGAGATAAATTGCTTGTTCAGATATTTTTGAGTACCGTGGCCGCTCCGATATATTTGATGGCGATTGTACAAAACAATATATTTTTGGGAGTTACTTGTATTTATTTTAATAGGCATGGTCAATTTTTTTCATGTATGGTATCAATCGATTCGTTTTGTTGTGAGGATCAAATGTCTACCGGGTGTGTCCTGTAATAGGGGCAATAAATTAAACCGTAGATTCTACTGCTCAAACTGGACAATATTAGTTCAGCGACTTTTAGAAATAACTTATAATTTGATTTTTATTTCACTTTAAAGTTTATTCGAACACGCAATGTATTGCGAAATTGATTATTTCTGTTGGGTGACAAGAGTGACAAGCAATGTCAATTAGACGGATTTTAACGTACATTGAAAATACTATTTAGTATGTATGAAAAAGAGACAATATAAAAACTGCATTTTTTTTTAATTGTAGAACAAACGTTTCATTGTTTGAGGAGTAGAATCTACGTTTTAATTTATTGCTCTTATTACAGGAAACACCCTGTATATGCAGCCAATTGCGTTAAAGCAACACAAAAGTCAGAAATTAGACTCCGAGATTTGCATTTGTTTCTCGAAACGCTCCTAACAAAATGACGTGCAAAAGTGACGTCACGATCATAGTCGCCCTGTTTAAAGTATGGAAAAAATATGAAATTGCTATTTTTACAGTGAAATGTTGCGTTTATGTATATGGTTACCATACAATTTATTTAACAGTAAAATGTTAAAAATCGAATGGTACCTATCAGTGTTTTTTTTTATTTCATACTTTAAAAAATTGAAAAATTTGAGGCATGATATCTTTGAACCAATTGAATAGATTTTTTAATTTTCAATTTATCTGGATATATTGGTAATTCTGCATCCTATCCATCCAACTAAATTTTATTGCATAATTCAACATGTGTCATTTGCCCTATTGCATTTATAATACTAACGATATCCCGTTTTGCAGCCTTTATATTCAGACTCAGACCAACCGTCCTCAACGTGTTGGTCCACACATATCCCGTACCGACACCCACTGGCAAAGATGAAAGTTATAATGAACCAGGTACATACGCATTTGTGAATACAGTAACAAAAATTCTGCTGATCCTTTTAAAGGCACAACTGGTATCGAATTCTAATTATGAAATACAAAGAAAAAAAACCTCGCAAAAAAAAAATTGGTTTTGTATGGAGGGTTGCCCAGCCGGGACGACTTGTTCCATACGAAAAAAAAAATTTTTTCGTATCCAAAGAAATTTTCTCCTACTTTTTCTTACAATTTTCTTACAATACAAGACCAATTATTACCTTTAAACTGATCACCAGTACTTTTGTTATATGATTTAAATCATATTCTTCTTTTACATTTAAGAGCTGTGCTCTCGAGCAATCTCCAACTCGTCCGGTCCTCTGCCAACTCTTTAACCTTCTGGTATGACACGACCTGAACCTTTTCTTTTATTTGGTTGAAATAATTTATTCTCGGTCTTCCTCTTCTTCTCTTTCCCTTTATTTTTCCTTCTATGATGTTCGTATGGAACAGGTCGTGTCGTAGCAGATGTCCTATTAATACTCGTCTTCTGTTTTCTATTGTCTCAATTAAATCATATACACACAAATAAATCATATATACACCAGTGTTTGTGTGTATATGACTTAAATTATTAGTCTCTCAGTAATTTGCCTTTAGATAAAGATTATCAAAAAATAATAGACACGTAGGTATTTTTCTTTTGTCGATCAAGCAAAAAATTACAAAGGAATAAACGGAGAGCTAGCCACGTCAGATATGACATTGTTGAATGAGAGCAACGTAACCCCTATAGTCAGTTTGCTATAATATGCTTATTTCTGATTCTGGACATCTGGCAGCTGTAAAGTGGTGGAGGTTAAAGAATGCAAACCACTTCAAGAAAACAAATCCTAGAGTTGTGGGTTTGATGCAATATTATGAGAAATTATAGAAATAATTAGATTATATCATTGCCACAAGTTTCTGTTCGGGGAATGTAGTGCCAAAAGACGTAAAATGTAATTCATAGTTTGTCGCCTACCCTTTTTGATTCCGTAATAATACGCAATGTTTTTTGTTCTCATGTTAAAATATAGGCCCTGTCCTTTATAAATAAGCCAACTTCGGCAGTTTTTACCTATTTTGGTATTACTTTTATCCAACTGAAAAATTTTGCTAGTCTGTCACTCTGACCTCCACCCATTAAAAGCTGCCAGATGCCCGGATCTAGCAATAAGGATACTATTGCAATCTAACCAGACGGGTTTTGTTGCTCTCATTATTGTGTCATATCTGATGTAGCCAGCTCTTAGTCCAGAAGGCGTGTCTATGTTTGGTAGTGGGACCTAATGACGTCACAGCGTGTTAAGTGTAGCAAGTCGTGACGTTACGAGGAACTACTAAGGGACTATATATTCCCATATTTTTTTGTTTGATTGACAAAATATATTTTTTTAACCTTTTGAACGCTTTCTCTCTCGCGTCAAGACGTGGCCTACACGCCAATATCTCGACTAGTGAATAGCGAATACAAACCTTATCTGTCAGCAGAACAATTGCTTTGACAGCGTCCCTCATAGCCACTTTAGTGGTCGTTGGCGTGGCAGGCACGACAGCGCACGACCGATTTAGTGGCTCTTGGCGTTCAAAAGGTTAAAGAAAAAAGCCGACCTCAAAGCCGGTGAAACCATTAAACCAGTTGTAAAGTTGCCATCTCCATTGGGTTGGCAATCATTTCATTTATTGTATCCATGGTTAGTACTCGCCATAAGATATATCGGAGCGGCCAAGGTGGTCACAAATATCTGAACAACGCCTCTATTGTCTATCTGGCTCGGAAATAAGCTTAGCAACAAGCGCTTTATCTATTGTATTATTAATTAGACTTTTTTATTAAACTTGAATATTAGGTAATTACTTGGAGACTTAGACCCTTTTTAATCTGCATTTACTAAATAAACTTTCCTATTTTTTTCAGTCTCGTGACGGTATTAATCGCGTTGGACCATTATAACAAGCCCTCAGCTCCAGCCGCCGTTCAAGAATCATCCCGTTTAAAATGTTCATCGTGAATTTCAAGTCCCCTTTCGGTTAATAGTTATAAATAAAGGGACCGTGCGCGTTGAAGGGTCTGCTATGCTATCTTGAAACTGACACTACGCTAATAAAAGATGCTACTATGGATGGTACAAGAAGGATAAAAATCTCTATGTTACAAAAGTGTCCGTCATAAAGCGAAAAACTGATGGCCACAATGATATTAAATTTGATTAAATTAATTTTGATATTAAATAATTCAATCCATACATATTTATAAAATAATTATTGGCGGAGAAGAAAAACTCTGAATATTTTTTTTTTAATGTCATATAAGTATTAAATATCGGTAATTCATTTCAAATGCTCAACTATACCTAGCGCCTCCCGGAGATATTTGGAACTATTGTTTAGTGCTTACCGCTGGATACTTTTTCGACCGTTTTCCTATAAGAGAGATCGATCCTCCTTGTACCATCCATAGATGCTGCGTTCATTTGACTCGCGTACTCTTGCACATTGAAGGCCCTGCCATCTAGTGGGCTAGTTTGGCAACTTTGTGTAATTTGCACTTCTCACCAATAAACGGGAGTACTGTGCTGCCCTCTATAGTTTACGCACTATCCCTGTCCATTACCTCCTTTACAAAACACAGCGGTCGCTGGTTTACCGCGGTAAACCACACCGCAACACTGACCCGCCGTTGCAGTCCCATACGGACTACGGTGTTTTAACTGGAGTCATTTAGTAGTAGTACAAAATGTTTGTCATGAACAGGCAGAAGTTTCAGTGGCAGGAATAAAAATGTCATAGGGACTTCTCAACGATACAAATTTATCGATGTCCTTATGACGTTGTAAGTTGCATATAGTATTATACAGCATACAGCATGAATTTATTATAATTGGATTACGAAAATGGTTTTCATTCGTTTTGTTTTAGTAAAAACAAATCCAATAAGTGCTAAAATATAACGTATTACCATCACATAACATCGATTAGTTATCAGCGTACATTTGGTTTTTACTTTACCCATTAAACTTAATATTTTTTATGAAATGTCACTTCGAAAGTTATCGATAAATTTGATATTGGAAGGAAGTTCCTAGTTAATTGACATTTTTGCCACAATAACTTCTATGTCTGGTCATGAACATAAATATGGGTAGCGTGAACCGTAGGGGGCAGCACAGGATACCCTGTTAACCTTTTGAACGCTTATCCTCTCGCGTCAAGACGTGGCCTACACGCCAATATCTCGAATAGTGAATAACGAATATAAACCTTATCTATCAGTAGGACAATTGCTTTGACAGCGTCCGCCATGACCACTTTAGTGGTCGCTGGCGTGGCAGGCACGACTGCACACGACCTATTTAGTGGCTCTTGGCGTTTAAAGGGTTAATTCAAATGCTAATGTCACGCATAAGTTGCCAAAAAAGTCTACTAGATGGCACTACTAGGCGCACGGTCTCTATTGGTATCCGTAGATAATATTTAGGAATATTAATTTTGTAATACATTTGCTTGTTTTGGATAATAAAAACATTAGTTAATATAAAAATTGTTTATTGCATACCTATTTAAACCTTAAGTAATTGAATATAATTTCAATAATACATAGTAATAATAAACAAATTAAATTTCACACTAATAACAAAATGAGTAAAGTAACTTGTTTTCAAACTCGCTGGAACTTATTTCATAACGTTTTTCTATAATACAAACGACTTACTTTTCTCTTTTCGCTATGGCTAAACAAAACTATGGTTACGATAGTCTAGCATTATATTACAATTGGAAGAATGTCACTACGAATCTAATCTGTCCGTTACCGTTAACTCAAAATAGCCTTAATACCGCTTTGACGCATACGTGTCGTCATTGGCATTTAGCACAGGGAAGGCTACAAAAAGTTATAATTCAAATTATAATGATCTATTATAGTATTATATATCGTTTTATAATAGCATCTGTGTGCCTGCCTTATGTTGGCGCTATAATAATGCGGTGTTAAAATTTAATTAATAACAAATACTTAATGCCAATTTATTTACACAGCTGTCTTCGTAAACGATTAAATTTTCTATGATTTTAACAAAATTATTTTATAACATAAAATAGACATGGAATATATTACAAAATCCTAGCTAAGTATACGATGAAATAACAGGTGGACATCAAATATTTTGTTTGACAAATAATTATTCTTATATACCGTCCATAATTTCACAATTTCACTTGAGTGGTATTTAAACATTCTTGAAAATAATCGTATTGTAAGGTAATTAAACCCAATAATAAGTAATATTACTAGTACTATGTCCGAACGCAGCCGTAAGGTGATGAGGGCTGTGCCAACCCTTCCACCTAGTTTGGTCGCGCATCAAATATATCGGAACGGTCGCCATCAAATATGGCCAAAGAACGGCCAAAGAAGTCCAAAATATCTGAACATGGACTTTATCACCTTGACAGAGCGTGTTCAGTGCTCATTTGTGACCAACTTGGCCGCTCCCTTATATCTGATTTGTATCTAAACTGAGAAAGGCCCCCCCCCCCCCCCACCCTGAAAAAAAACTGAAACTACACTGTATAACTCGTTATATAAATATCATCAATCATCATCATGCCGCTTATAAATTGTTATAAATGTTCATAAACATTCTGTCCATACTTTTTTTGTCGGTAATTAGTGTAATTACACACTCATTTAAAATTGAGAATAGATTTTACCAGTCTGACATATTGAAGATACAGAAGAGTCCCGCTGTGCTGTTTACACCGACTTGTCAATGTATGTATAGGAGCGCCATACTTGACGTGTAAAATTATCTGGATCGGATTTGCAAGTGTTGCACAATCATTCAATGTATATTTCTGAAAATTGAACACAGAAGTCTCATCCGGTAAAACGCAAATGTTTCTTCAGCGATATTATATCGTTATCCATATACAATGTCATACGCGCGTTACATGTAAGGTATTTAAAACTCTCACGGGCGGTAATAAGGTTCGTTTTTCATTACCAAGTTTTAGATTCCAACTACAACAATATTTTTATTCCATTTTTTTTATTAACACTAGCCACATAAACGTAAGCTTGACGTATGATAGACACTATTATCGACGTAATTAAGAAAATGTCACTTTAAACATGGCACGTTGAAATAGACAGTTTTTATCATTATCAACCACATTCATATATTCATTGCCAATCACGACACGTTGTCGTGCGTTCTCTACAGAGTAATTTTTTATGCATATGAATTTTTGGCGTCTCATCAGTTAATGTGTAAAACAGTGTTTACCATCCGCCGCGTGCTATAAATTGGTAATAAATTAAATATCGTTTATGTATCTCATAACGTGACAATTGCAGTAGTTCAAATCAAAAGCGCATTGTAAACTGGCTTTTGCATGCAGCACGCTTAATAGTAGGGGAAACTGTTCTACCTTGGACATAGTTTTACCTAGGTCAGTCAACTTATTCTCGAAACCTACCGATTCTTTTAAAATATTGTGTATGACACTTTTACCCTTTTTTGTGAACAATTCAATCAAGTTATTTTTTCATACGAGATTAAGTTACTTAAAAACGAAAAAAACAGGTTTTATGTCCCCAAAATGAAATATTTTCGATTTTGGTTTTGGCTTGTTCTTTCCTCCAACAATGTTCAAGCAATTTATGATATGTATGCTATTTTTGTCTAAATCAACTACCAAATGTTAATTATAGCTAATCCTTTTGTCAAATTTAAGTTTAGTTACGAAGCTTGTAAAGTAATAATGAATCTACGTTGTACCTTGGACACCTACCATTTGTACATCGTCTAAAAAAATACAGGTGGGTGGAATGTTTTTTTTAATATATGGTTCTACGTTCATTCTACCACAATGAGTACATTACAGCATGAAAGACAACTACGTACTGCATCATAAATAATCGTAAGTTTAATCTTAAAAAATTATGATTAAGTATTATGATACTATTATGAAAATTATATTATTATGTTCGGTTATACGTGTATAACGGAACATAATTATATGTTTCATGGTACTTGGTACATGGTACTTCAGGGGTGTTCAAATTTCCCTTTTTTTTTCTTACAGCCTACCCTGAATAAACCAGTAATGGTATTGTTTTCTTTACTGTGAAATAATGTAGCTTAATAGTCAATATTTAAAAAAATTGCACATTTCGCGAGCAGACAGGCTTTAAATTTTTTTTAAATCAAAATTAAAAGAAAATGGCCAAGGCAGAATAGTTTCCCCTATTATTTTTACGATAAAGAGCTATTAATATGCCATGCCAGCGACAATCACGACACATTGTCGTCAAGTTTTTTACAACGTCGTTATCAATACATATTTATTTTAACGCCATATCACCCATCTGTTATACCAGTGAATATAAAAACTGTAGTAGTAGAAATCTAAAGCATTATAAAACGACATTCACCACCCTGCGCGGTATAAGCGTGCTATAAAGCGCGCTTAATAGTACAGGTGCTATAGCAGCGCGCGGATCTCCTTGTGGATGTGGCAGAGGAAGTCCACGTAGGACGAGGAGCCGTCTACGCCGCGGTCCTCAACCAGGAAGTGACGGAGGACGGTTTCTAGCTTGTCGTGTTGGCGCATTACGGTTAGCTGAAACAAAGAGAACATATTATTAAGCTTTCTGACGCTGTAAGGGTTAAATGAATTGTTTTTTTAACTTTTATTTGTCTTCGTCTTAGTAGTTTTATTGGGCATCTTCTGCAAGTCATCCATCGTGCCTATTTGGTATTTTCTTCTATATTTTATGTGATTTATAATTGTAGTCCCAATGCGCTAGTGTTCATAGTGTAGTAAATTTAACCTAAATACAAATACCTAGTTGTCATACCGTTATATGGTTCACCTTGATTACATAAGGCGGCTTTCACACTGCTGCCGCCCGCGCTCCGGTGCGCGAGCGAGATAGCGCACTGCATGTGTATAGCGCTGTCACGCTTGCACACCGTCGCCGCATGCGGCCCTAGTGTGATAATACTGATAATGGCCTAATAACTATAGTTAATTAAATTGTATCCTTCATATTTTTAACAGTTTTTCTTTACATGTTTGTTTGTTTGTGTGGATATTTCTAAAGGTTGTAACACAAATACTGGTGATCCGTTTAAGGGCATAATTGGTATCGTATTGCGACTAAGAAAAAGTAAGAGAAAAAAAATTTCGACACCAATTTTTTTTTTGTGTGGCCGGCCGGTGTGTTTCAGCCGGCCAAGCGACCATACAACAATAGTAGTTTATGTAACTGTTACTTAATAAGGGTCCTTAAAATACGAGTGTGGTTTTATTAAACGAGCCGCAGGCGAGTTTCATAATAAGATCACACGAGTGTTTTAAGGCCTAATTACGTACAGTTGCATACACTGCTTTATCTACACTCATATTATATATATATTAAATTAAGTGTTCGGAAACCATAGAATGACCGCCATTGTACCGCCATGGCCAATTCGATTGTGCCGGCAGTCGCGCGGGCGCGTGCCGTTGGTCAGGAAGGAGCAATCCTGTGCTCCTTCCTGACCAACATTATGTTATCAAATTCGATGTTCCAAATTTGAAACTCATTGCTTAACAATATTAGTTAAATCGTTTGTTGTAATGCTTGTCATTGTCTACGGTTTTTGAACGCATTTTCGAGTACTTACAGTATGAGTACATAAAATAATCTTTCTTAGTTTTTCATAATTAGAATACGATATCAATTATCATCTCCCGCAATGAGGACTCTATGGAACGACTGGTGGTGCAGGGGAAAGTCGAGGGCAAAAGATCTCGTGGGCGCTCTCCAACGCGATGGACAGACCTCATCAAGTCTGTCACACACTGCAGCATAAACGAGAATTCTCACCACTCCAAACATAGAGCTACATGGCGTCGCATCACCAGGGAAGTGGTGGCAAAAGACTCGACCGAGACATGGCCACGACCACTCTGCCAAGAGTGCACGACTAAGAAGATCAATTATGCCCTTAAACGGATCACCAGTATTTTTGTAATATTGTTGATGATGCCTTGCGTTGACGACTAAAACGTCGTCGTTGGCGTTAGCTAATAAATATTAAATTGAAATAGGTAGTATAATTAAAATGACACACAATTACATATATATGTTAAAATGTGTTAAAACAAAAATAGCAAAAAATACAAAACAAAGTCACTTAATGTTTGTAATTTCCAACAAACGTTACGAGCGTTAAATATAACAAAGAAACTCGCTTTAAAAAAACCAGAAACCTGTAAAACACAAAGAATAAACCTAAAACGCAAGCAAAGCTTATATCAAAAAAATAGACGCTTAAATCTATATCCTTATCAATCTCACCTGTTGGCACGACGACTATAGGCGTTCTTGGCGTCAAACCCTCAAGACCTCAATTCCCGCCGCTTCCACCGTAGTACAGATATTTCAAAGTCAAATTGCGATTCACAGATGACTTTTATAATCAACATTCCAAGCATCACAGCGAGTGGTAATGGTTTTGAATATTGACTTTATTTTGTTTGCATCGGGGTAGAAAATCGTATGGATAAAAAACATCTGTCGAATCCAAAATGTCTTTGAAACACCCGTTACCCGCAATAACTGACCAATTGTCGTAGTAAGCTTAGTCAGCTTTAACCAAAACAAGAAGCTTATAAAAACGCTGGACGTTGCAAGTAGAATTAAAAGTAGAACAAAAGTTACGGGCAAAGCACTGCGGCCTTGAATAACGCCACTTAGAGTATTCTACCTGCTGATTCTATTTAATGTAGAGTCGAATTCTCTAATATACAATTAATTAGTCAAAAATATGTGTACACGACCCACGGGACTGATATAAACCCATACAATTATGGTTGTGTTCATATATTTCTGTACAAACAGCAACACTCTTAACTGTACATCGGTGGACCTTATTACAAAAGGCATAAGGTCCACCGAACTTATTGGACAACTCTACTGTATAGTTAGCAGCTGAAGCGGGTGAGGTGTTCGAAATTATGAATGACTTTATTGTTAAGAGGCTGACAACACCCGATGACCTTCAAATTGACTTTACTTAAACAGTGTTTTAGCTATAGGGCAGATGCCCCGGTTGTGGCCACTGCCGGTTTTGGCCATTTACAACTTTATTAAGGTATAGACAAATTTACAAGTCTATGATTTATAGTTAACTAGCTTTTGCCCGCGGCTTCGCTCGCGTTAAATTCGGGGTAACACGGTTCCCCTTTGCCCCCCGGAATGCTCCATACAAACTTCCACCCCCCATTTTAGGGAAGTGGGG
Organism: Pammene aurita; assembly: GCA_947086415.1. Taxonomy (NCBI): domain Eukaryota; kingdom Metazoa; phylum Arthropoda; class Insecta; order Lepidoptera; family Tortricidae; genus Pammene; species Pammene aurita. Next base: position 19,692,535 of record OX352315.1, on the reverse strand, counting down.
GGTTAGAAAGAGACAAAAAGTAGCCTATGTCACTCTCCATCCCTTCAACTATCTCCACTTAAAAAATCACGTCAATTCGTCGCCCCGTTTTGCCGTGAAAGACGGACAAACAAACAAACAAACAAACACATACACTTTCCCATTTATAATATTAGTATGGATATAAGAGTAAATTATGGCAGCACAGATTGCACTGTTTTCTGTCATGTATCAGTTGTCAGGGGCCATGGAAAAAAGTGGCCAAAACTGGCTCCTGCGCACCTTTCCGACATTTAATTAAAGAAAAAAATAAGATCTTGTGTCAGAGTATTAACAGCGAATATTCATATACCTATAGTAATATATTTTCCATGACTCAGTCCATAAAGAGTATCATAAGGAGTGGTCCTGAAATAAAGTAGCAGTGTACAATCTTGTGTATTTTTTAATTTAGTGCTAATTTTGAAGCAGTATATTTATTTTATTAATCCGTAGATACAATACTAATAAATAAAAATACAATCGTAATAGAATATGTGAGCATATTTAAGTTTTCGCGTTTTTAATTCAACATACTTTGTAACATTTTGAACAACATAATTTGACAATCTTCAATCGACATCCGCTACAATGCCACAATTGTATTTCCATTTTCACAACCCGTTTTATGCTTTTCAGAATTTCATCTTACCAAGAAGCTACATTAATTAACTGTATTTTAGCTAGGATAGTCAGGAAGACTCTCTAATCTAACCTCTGACAAAGATTTTTCTATGGGAGATAATTTTCTATGAAAAAAGGCAAATACATTTAATTAAAAATTACTGTAACTACCTTAAAATGAAGCCAGATAAAAAAGTTTACTATTGAAGAAAGACAATTTATTAAGGTATAAAATAGCTCATCAAATCAAACTATAAGACAAAACATGTTTTTGAGAAACACCTCAAAAATTCTGTCAGAAGACGCTGTTCAAAAAACTATGTGTATGATGGAATACAAAAGGCGAAAACTTCCAAACGCTATTTTATTTAAGTATGATTGTATTTATGTTTTGTATAATTGTATCTAGAGATTATTTAAATATAAACACTGCTTCTAAATCGGCACAAAATAAAAAGATAAATCAAAAAAGGCACGGCTACTTTTTTCCGGACCACTCCTTAATTCCTTATTGAGGCAAAATGACGGACGTCTGAATAGACAAACTCTCCTTAAAGTGGCCAAAACCGGGGCATCTGCTCTAACTACTTGTTTTGGGAAAGTAAAAAAATGTATGTAAATATTCGTTATATTTGGAAGAACTTTGTTAATTCTGATACACGATTGGACGAAATCGGCACTATAGATAATAATTTCAAAGTTACATCTTTAAATTAGCTTTAAACAGTTGTATATCTTTAGTTTTTTGACTTATACCTCTGTAATTAAGGACAAAATTCCTCCACACTAATACTAAACCCTTCATTCTTTTATATTTGTGTAGTTTTCTTTTATTCATCTGTTTCCAAAATTTGCAATGAGCTCCCATACTAATCGTAACACAGTCAGTGTTTCTCTTTCACTCGCGCTGAATAAGATAGGGATGGAATTTAGCTGTTGTCGTACCCTTAACAGAATAAGATCGTGTGAAAGTCACTTTGAGCATCTAACCCGCTTTGTTACTTCTGTACATAGGGATTATATTATAACCATTAGTATTTATTCCCTTTTAAGGCTCCTTATTCCCTAAAAGGTCGAAAAACTCTATTAATGAAAAAAGCCGCATAAAATGCTGTTTATAAGATAGTTTGAAGTATTAGTAATACAAAATAATAATTTTGAACCATGTTTATTATTATTATTATTAAGTACCCAAAAATACGATTCTTACAAAAAGTGTCCTGTGAAGTGTGATTTAAGTGTCATTTTTAAAAAATCATAGTAATTTGAAATTTACTGCTATAGTAATGTTTTTTTTTATCGTGATAGAAATATAGTTTAACTTTGCAATGGTAATATTTTTAGGGCAAAATATTCATAGGGTTTTCTTGGAAAAAATGAAATGTAACCGTGTTTTCATCAAAAAACTGGCATATAATCAGAAGGTATTTTGTCGATTATCCAAGATGAATCTTCGATTTTTATTTCCATGGCCGTCTCATACATGATATACTCAATTGAATTTAATTCAAATTGATTAACAATTTTTACCCTTTTTTGCGTAATCTGAAAATGAACGGTACACCTAACTGGAAAATCCGGAAAGGCCTTCCAAGACAACCAATTTTTTGCATATTTCACTCGTTAAAATGTAATATTTGCTCCGATGGCCGTCTAGATAAAGAAATGAACTATTATGTGCATCAATAGTTGATTTAAAAAAACTTAGTATTTTCGCCATAGCCTTCGAAGAAAATGAAACATTTCGTGAAATTCGCGCGTTTTGGGAATAAGGCCTCTTAAGTATAAGTGTCGAAATAAAGGTATAATAAGTTCAAATATAGGCGGGCAGCCTGCAGTGTTTTAATAAGCTTCATGTCCCAATCCTACAAGTTATCCCACTCGCCCTTCACCATCACAAGCTCCTCCCAAATCACACGCTTACAACTGCCGCCCTTGAAGCACGAAAACGTCAGCTTAAAGAAGTACTATACCAGTTTCTTGACATTAATTTATAAAGTTTTGTTAATATTTAGTGGCTAAATTGAACAGTTTCTAGTTGGTCTTTGGCTTCGGTTCAGTTTATAAGGCTATCACACTGACACCGCAACCGCCTGCGGCGATGGTGTGCAAGCGTGACAGCGCTATACACATGCAGAGCGCTATCTCACTCGCGCACCGGCGTCGCATGCGGAAACCGCAGCAGTGTGAAAGACGCCTAAGACTTCGTCATTACTTTGAAACTTGACCATTTCCATAAACTTAAAAAATGAACTAACATTTGACGCGTGTATCGTGAATTGAAGATATTTACCTTGAGTTCCGACGTTCCGACACAGAATAATATAATACTATTACTAAACATCGGTATCAACGTTCAAATTTCGTGGCAATGTACGGTTGGCAGAAAAATAAATACAAACAAATCACTTAGTATTTTTAACCTTTATTTTGTATATGTAAATAAAAAAGCCCCTAAATAGTACATTTCCTAATTAGGGTGGTAAAACAAAGAAAGGCCGCGCAATCGCAATTGTTGCGGCCCAAGCTGCAAGCGAGGGACGTAATTATGCGATCGAGGGCTTTCTTTATTACCTCCCGTGTTGGAAAAATATGTGCACATTTGGCCAGAAAGCGGCTCTATCCGTACGCGTAGCGTACGGAAAAAGCCACTTTATGTCCAGGTGTGGCATACAATATTTTACGAGTTAGAATAGATCACTAAAATTTGTTCCATAGATTTTGCTGTCAATCTTTGACGTCTGTAAGAATATATCCATTTTAAATGACTAAAAGATCTTTCCACGCTGACTGAGGTAATAGGAAGGTATGTCAAGCATTGAAAATTTTGCACACAGTTTTTATTTACACTTTCTGGTATTTCAGCCTCGTTGTTTTTAGATAGTTGGTTAATTATTTGTACAGTCTTATAACCAGGATTTTTCTTTAATACACTTTTTAATTTAAAATAAACTTTTCTGGCATTTTGATGTAACCTTAACGTTGATATTTTTTTTTGCAAACCATGAACAATGTTTAATGATTCTGCTAGACTCAGTTTTGGATCCTCCAATAATTTTATTGACTTAGCAATTATACTAAAGTGTGTATCGACGAATAGTAACTCAGTTTTTAAATTCCGGTTACGGAAAATTTTTTTTGCTTTAGAAATTGCACTCGCTTCACGCGGATTTAAGGCATCGATGACAGATTTGATTTTATCATAATGCATGTGATAATATGAGGCAGCATTTAACCATGTTCCCCATCTTGTTATCACGGGTCGGGGTGGTAGAGGAATATTTACACACATTTGATGAAATAAATTTGTCCTTGAAGGAGCGTTACGAAATATTTTTTTGATACAGTCAATCAAACTGTTTATGGTCGGGTAAAGACTTCTAATTATCTCTGCGACTCGATTACATCCACGTGCTATGCATGTTACATGAGTCATATTTTTATATTTCTGAACAAGGTTTTTAGCTGCTTTTACCATGTAGGAACCGGCATCCGTTATAAAAAATAATAATTTATCCATGTTTTTTTTGTATTCATCGCCCCAAAGATCTTCAAGGGTTTCCTCAACGAGTTTGGTTATTGTCGAATGGTTAGTCGCCTCCAATACCTTAGAAGCAAATAAATGTGGCTGGGTACTAGTTCCATCTAGAGCTCCGATCAAAATATTTGCCACTTTTTTTCCCACGGAATCTGATGTTTCATCAACACTGAGGTAAATCGTTTTATTTTGTAATTTCTCTTTCAATTCATTTTTTTTCTTTTCATACAATTCAGGTAAGCATTTTACTCGTATTTTTGTTTCACTCGGCACAGTAATATCGTTTCCATATTTATGATTTAAAAGGTTTTCTACAAAATTTCTAAATTTAGGATTGTCTAATTTTGACCACGGTATATTCGAACAAATCATAAACTCTGTTAAATCTTTATTAAATTTTTCTTGTGCATTATTTTTATGAATTTTGTTGTGTAAATCTGTTTTTAAATGGCGGTCGATACTAGATTTAGAGGGAAATAATTTCGAATTACACAATTTGCAATATACGATATCGTCTTTAATTTCGAAATCAGCATTATCTCGTATTATATCCTGTAAATGGCAGCGTGAATCAGATAATTTATCTTGATGAGATTTTGATTTCAAATGTTTCTCTATATTGTACCTTTTCTTTTTTATATTCATTTCGCAAATAGTACAGCAAGCACCTTCGTTAGTGAATATAAAATCAGTATACTGCGTCAAATCCATTTTCTCAAGTCTGATAGGGGGTTGGGTAAAGATTTATCAATGCTAAATTGTAGTTGTAAGTGTTTTTAAGAACTATTATCGTTGAAGATTTTACCACATATTATTTTGCATGACAATTAAATTGACATTTGTTGCCTATTTGGCATTTAGAATTTTTTTTACAAATGGATAATGAAATGAGTATTGAGGTTCTATGACGTATTAAGAATATAAACCTCTTTAAATATATGTACAGTTTACCAAAGTACGATTAAGAATAAAAATAAATTAAATGTTATTTATTACTAATAAATAAAACAATGATACCTATGTATTTCTTTTTTTGCGACCCTTACCAAGTGCCACGAAATTTGAACGTTGATACCGATGTTTAACTATTACATACAGAAGGTTATCTTCTCTATATAATCAGTGTTTGACAGAACTTTACAGTTGAACGGTGACACATGACGTCTCCATACAATTTTTCCTTTCGACGACTAGGGTTGACAAGTACGCGATTAGTTTGATTGCTGGACCTGCGCCAATCTGCGTCAATATACCTAATCCGCCAGTAATTTTAATACAAAACTAGATAAATGTCAGATTTATTACCTAATTTGACCAATGTAACTGTTATTTTAGTACAAAACTACTAGTATAAACTACTTAAATATTTTATCTTATCTGTGGTCATGCCAAGGGTATTTTGACAACCTCGAAAACGTATCCGATACGTTCCAAGGTCGTAGCTGTCACTTCGTGGAGTTGGACCCCCTTCGTTCTGATACAGTTTGCACTGGTATTTTTTTGTTCGCGAAAATGACCAGTGAAACCTGTGTCGAAACATCTGAACTCAAGGTAAATAAATTTAAAGCGCGATAGGTCCGTCAAAATATGTGTACATACCAAACGCGAAACTATTAATATTAACTAATAAGAATTTTCTTCAAGTTTCTAACAAATTTCCAGACGCAATCCCTTCAGAACTCAACACCATTTTAAGTGTTATACCCAAAAAAACTCGTCACACTGTTCTAATACTTCCACAGCCTTCCCAAAACGACATACTGTCTACATGAGGTCTTTAACACGTCGATGCGTCTCCATAAGCAGCTCCAGATACGACGCTGACCCGTCAAGCCCCCGGTCCTCGGCCAGTTGGCGGCGGAACAGCGCTTCCCGCTTGTCGTATTGATGCACGATCTCGAGCTAACAGCGTTGAAAGGGTTAAGCGTGCATGCATCATGCTGTAGTGCTAATTTTGTAATGTGCCGTGTATAGGTTCCCAGGTAGATTTTAAACTTTTAACCGCTATTATTTTTAGAAAAATTGGTAAATTATGATACAGTCACCGGCAATAGTATGTTCTAGTTAAAGCAATGGTGCGTAGTTAGTGTCCGAGAGGCAACTGGATGGCTAGCGGTATTTAAGCTACGTGTTGTGGAACCACCCTGTGGAACTGACCCACGTTGGACATTGTTTTTCATCCCCCCCCCCCCCCTCCTCTCATTTCCGGCTTCCAACTCTTGACGGATCGATAGCCGACCAGCCGGTGTGAATGGCAATAGGCATGGTGAATTTTTTTCATGTATGGTATCAATCGATTCGTTTTGTTGTGAGGATGAAATGTCTATATGGGGACAATTGCGTTAAAGCAACACAAAAGTCAGAAATGAGACTTAACGTCCGAGATTTGCATTTGTTTCTCAAAACGCTCCTAACAAAATGACGTGCAAAAGTGACGTCACGATCACGTAGTCGCCCTGTTTAAAGTATGGAAAAAATATGAAATTGCTATTTTTACAGTGAAATGTTGCGTTCGTGTATATGGTTGCTATACAATTTATTTTACAGTAAAATGCTAAAAATCGAATGGTATCATTGTTTTTTTTTTTAATTTCGCACTTTAAAAAATCGTAAAATTTAGATATTTTGCAGCTTGATATCTTGGAGCCATTTCATTAGAATTTATAATTTTTCACTTTAGTTGGATATATTGATCATTTTGCATCTTATCAACTAAATTTTATTGCATAATTCAACATGTGTCATCATGCCTATTTGCATGCTCGTTCTTCATCACATAAAGATACTGGAAATTGAGGAAGGGGGAGAGGATGAAAAACCAAATCCAACGTGGGTCAGTTCACAACACGTAGGGAGCTTAAATACCGCGAGCCACCCGGTTGCCTCGCGGACACTGAAACTACGCGTCATTGCTCTGAATATTCCTATACGAAGGCCGCAAAAATATGTGACACGCTCTTATTTGTAGGGCCATAAGAGCGTGTCACATATTATTGCAAGCTTTTTTTTTTTTTTTTTATACTACGACGGTGGCAAACAAGCATACGGCCTGCCTGATGGTAAGCAGCTACCGTAACCTATGGACGCCTGTAACTCCACAGGAGTCACATGCGCGTTGCCGACCCTTTACAAAAAGGAGGATTCACTGTGTTGACGGCTAAAGGAACAATAGGGTCCCTCATCGTCAACACACTGGGTCCTCTTTGAGCTCTTTGGCAACCTTACTCACCAGCAGGAACACAACACTATGAGTAGGGTCTAGTGCTATTTGGCTGTGGTTTTCTGTAAGGTGGAGGTACTTCCCCAGTCGGGCTCTGCTCCAGATTTGAGCGAGATGACATTCACTGAACGTGCCCTACCACACTAAGCGAGATGCCATTCGCAGTGCCCATACCTCTCTTTTTGGCATAGTTTAAGGACATACCCAAGTCCGGACGTAGTTTAAGGACATACCCCGGGTCCAAAAAGAGCTTTGTGTAGGAAGATACTATTGCCGGTGTACTTTAATGGATCATATTTTTCATTATTATAGTTATGTTCAATAAGGATCACTTATTGTTAAATTAGTAATACGGTTAAAAGATTATTTTTAAGGAATAAAAACAATTGTATTAAATGATTGTAAAGCCTAACCAGTAATATTATGATCACGCGCCATGTTGCGGAATTTAATTGAAACTAATTTCTTACACTGGCAATAATAATAAGGATAGATTGTCACTGTTGTCAGTGTCATTGTGGCCGTTCACATAATAAATGACAAAAATTGCCCAAAACTAATCATAGTCTAGAGCGAAACATTGTAAATAATGTATATAATAAACTGTTGGAAATAAAACGCTTGGAAAATAAAGTTATTTCGCTACGAAACATTTCCACATTAACATCAGAGCTGACAGGTAAACAAATCAAGATGACATTGTACCAAAGAGAATAATGTACTTTTTGACTATACTGAACTGTTGCCATGTAAATGAGAATAATAGCGCCCTCTTGACAATGATCATATATTTCTTGTCAGGCTTTAATGATATAGTTTAATCAAGGTGTCGCATTTGATCTTAACACATTCAGGGCCAAGGACCCGACTGTCGGGTTCTCTCTTCGTAGCTACTACGCGCTACATACGGCTAATACGTGGCTACGGGCTACGAGCGTAGCGCGTAGCACTAGGTGGCATTGAATGTGTTAAAATACATAAGAACCAAGTTACCTCACTTCCTCGCGCTCTCATCGATGTAGTTACTAGAAAATCTTTGACAGCAAAGCGGATTATCTGTTGTAAGATTTTTAAGCCTAATACGTCGAATACGTCTTAGAACTTTGTCTCATACGGATTTAAGTATTATTGCAACCAGATACGACTTAATTGTATAATACCAACTCGTTCTCGTAGCATCTTCTAGAACTCTGACACACACAAAGTGGGTTGTCCAACTCGGGTAGTATACACACTCTCATATCGATCTGCAGTATCGACGACGCATCGAACACGACTCGAAACTTTGTCTCAGGTGGATTTAAGCCTTATGTCGAAAGATATAAGGTCCATTATTCACTCACCCGCATAGCTCTCCTTCTAGCTCTCGTAGCATCTTCGACTACTCCTCTTACAGCAACGCTAAGTGGGTTGTCCAACTCGGGTAGCGTACAGACTCGCGTATCGATCTGTTGTGGAGATGATGCGTCGAAAACGTCTCGGACGAAATCGACTGGCGCCTGGGACCCGACCCAGATGAGCATGTGGACGCCGTTTTCTGAAATAGGAAGGAAAGTTGCAGTGCCATTGACGACACGTTGTCGTTATTTACTGAAACAGGACGCAGAAGTTAGTTATATGGAATAACTTATAAAATAAGAACTTGTGCGTCAAGGTAAATAAATATAGCTGTCTCGGCGCCAACTAAGAGTTCATAGAGTTTGGCGTCCAGACACTTGGTCCGTGGGGCAGGGGTGCAGTGGCGTGCAGTTCATAAAGACCAAAAGACACTGCCTACCCTACTATAATTCCGATACCCATCCTTTTAAACGAATTAATTTAATTTACACCCGATCGTACTATCAGTAATCCATATAACTTAAAACATTCTAAAATTTAATAATCGCTCCATCTATCGGTTAAACATTGTTATCAATAGTCATCATCTATATAGTATCGCGACGAAGTTTACACCACGCGGCACTAGCGCCGCTGCGTGCCTTGCACGATAAGACAGAAAACATTTCCTTCTATACCTTTCTATGTGTGCGTCTCCGTGAGTCGTAGTTACGCGGTTACAGTGTAGTGGGCCTTCCTATAAATACGAGCACACAATGATACAAGTAACGCACACAATTACACGCAGAAAGGCAGTGTCTATCGTGCCACTTGACTCCTAAACGATGACGGCCGAACTTTTCCGAATAGTTCCGATTCCGATGATTACGTGACTATTTCAAAAAGTAGCATTGTTTATGATAATTTAGTGCAAATGCGAGACAATTCTTTTTATTCGTTTTATTCGGGTTTTGCATTTCTTATTAGGCTGCCATTTTTTGTTTCTTTTGGTGAGATAACACGATAACAGTTGCCAGTAAATTGTGATTAGTGAAAAAATGGATATTTTAAATTGTGAAAGTTGTACTGTGGGTGTGGGTGTGCAGACTATTAAAAATTATGTTTTTTCAAAGCTTTCTTTTAGCAAAAAAAAGAAGTGATTGAAAAGGGCCGGTGTACATCGGAATTTCAGTTAACACAAACAAATGTTTATTGTTTTCAAACATTAAAACAGTATCCTTCCCAACTTTTAGGACTCCGTCATTATTAACTGACTTGACCCAATGATATTTACTATGGATGGGTCATACTCTAACAAAATGAGCAGAAAAAATACATCCAGAGTAATTTCATAACCTAGCAACGATTCTGTTATGTTTATCTATTTTGACAATCATTACATCTTTGTCACTCTCATTGTTAGAAAATTACAGTTTGTCTCTTTCTCACGCGGGTGACGGGAGCTCATTCGCACGTCCGCATCTCACGCTGGCCGGTGCGCGACTAGCGACAGTTGTGTGAATTCACTCATATTAAGTGCTTCACTTTTGGAGCGTGCATATATCATAGATTTGACCTTGACAACGAAATGAAAACCATCACGCAATTTTTTTGGTAAGTTACTAGCTCTTTTTTTTGCCTACCCAGTCTCAAATCTCTGTGCACGCCACTGCAGGGGTGCGCCACAAGCTACAGCGATTCAGCGCGGGAACGCGGCCTGTGTGATGGGCACCTTACCGGGGACCCAAGGCTTAAAAGATTGATTTTAGTTATATATTTATTTTTATCTACACTCACATTGTAAGTCCTCTAAAACGTGTTCAAAAACGGTAGCCAATAGCTAGCGTTACCACAACCGATTTTACTATGATAAGCTTTTTATCTATGGCAGTAACGAAATTTTAACTTTACATGCTCAAATATTGATAGGTTATGAGTTTGAAATTCGGAACATCGAATTTGATAACATAATGTAAATTCCTGTCCTCCTTCCCGACCACGGGCACGCGCGCGCCCGACCGCCGGCACAATCGAGTTGGCCAAGGCGGTGCAATGGCGGTCATTCTATGATTCCCGAACACGTCATTTAGGATAAATAATATGAATGTAGATAAAGCAGTGTATGGAACTTTACGTAATTAGGCCTTAAAACACTCGTGTGATCTTAACTTCACAGTTACATAAACTACTATTTTATCTGTGGCAGTAACGTAATTTTAACATTACATGCTCAAATATTGTTACGTTATGAGTTTCAAATTTGGAACATCGATTTTGACAAGGTAATGAAAATCTACCCTCCTCCCCGACCGCGGTTGTCCTCCTCCCCGACCGCCCGCACGGTCCAGTTGGCCATGGCGGTGCAATGGCGGTCATTCTAATGGTTTCCGAAGACGTCATTTGGGATTTACAATATGTGTGGTATAAAGCACAGGTACGTAATTAAGCCTAAAAACGTAACAGTTACATAAACTACTATAGCTCGTCACATACCTAATAGATAGACGCCCTCGTCGTGCATCTTGTCCATGGAAGCCCTAAGGGGCGACAGCGAAGGCTCCTCGGCCAGATGGTGCAGCGGCAGCAGGCGCGGGTACGTGTACACCACCGACGTCGACACGTCAGCTGTTAGCGTGCGATATAACGTCACATACCTAATAGATAGACGCCCTGGTCATGCATCTTGTCCATGGAAGCCCTAAGCGGCGACAGCGAAGGCTCCTCGGCCAGATGGTGAAGTGGCAGCAGGCGCGGGTACGTGTACACCACCGACGTCGACACGTCAGCCGTTAGCGTGCGATATATCGTCACATAGGTATCTACTAGGTGTAGATAGACGCCCTGATCGTGCATCTTGTCCATGGAAGCCCTAAGGGGCGACAGCGAAGGCTCCTCGGCCAGATGGTGAAGTGGCGGCAGGCGCGGGTACGTGTACACCACCGACGTCGACACGTCAGCCGTTAGCGTGCGATATATCGTCACATACCTAATAGATAGACGCCCTGACCGTGCATCTTGTCCATGGAAGCCCTAAGGGGCGACAGCGAAGGCTCCTCGGCCAGATGGTGAAGTGGCAGCAGGCGCGGGTACGTGTACACCACCGACGTCGACACGTCAGCCGTTAGCGTGCGATATATCGTCACATACCTAATAGATAGACGCCCTGACCGTGCATCTTGTCCATGGAAGCCCTAAGGGGCGACAGCGAAGGCTCCTCGGCCAGATGGTGAAGTGGCAGCAGGCGCGGGTACGTGTACACCACCGACGTCGACACGTCAGCCGTTAGCATGCGATATATCGTCACATACCTAATAGATAGACGCCCTGATCGTGCATCTTGTCCATGGAAGCCCTAAGGGGCGACAGCGAAGGCTCCTCGGCCAGATGGTGAAGTGGCAGCAGGCGCGGGTACGTGTACACCACCGACGTCGACACGTCAGCCGTTAGCGTGCGATATATCGTCACATACCTAATAGATAGACGCCCTGACCGTGCATCTTGTCCATGGAAGCCCTAAGGGGCGACAGCGAAGGCTCCTCGGCCAGATGGTGAAGTGGCAGCAGGCGCGGGTACGTGTACACCACCGAAGTCGACACGTCAGCCGTTAGCGTGCGATATATCGTCACATACCTAATAGATAGACGCCCTGACCGTGCATCTTGTCCATGGAAGCCCTAAGGGGCGACAGCGAAGGCTCCTCGGCCAGATGGTGAAGTGGCAGCAGGCGCGGGTACGTGTACACCACCGACGTCGACACGTCAGCCGTTAGCGTGCGATATATCGTCACATACCTAATAGATAGACGCCCTGATCGTGCATCTTGTCCATGGAAGCCCTAAGGGGCGACAGCGAAGGCTCCTCGGCCAGATGGTGAAGTGGCAGCAGGCGCGGGTACGTGTACACCACCGAAGTCGACACGTCAGCCGTCAGCGTGCGGTATATCGTCACATACCTAATAGATAGACGCCCTGATCGTGCATCTTGTCCATGGAAGCCCTAAGGGGCGACAGCGAAGGCTCCTCGGCCAGATGGTGAAGTGGCAGCAGGCGCGGGTACGTGTACACCACCGACGTCGACACGTCAGCCGTTAGCGTGCGATATATCGTCACATACCTAATAGATAGACGCCCTGATCGTGCATCTTGTCCATGGAAGCCCTAAGGGGCGACAGCGAAGGCTCCTCGGCCAGATGGTGAAGTGGCAGCAGGCGCGGGTACGTGTACACCACCGAAGTCGACACGTCAGCCGTCAGCGTGCGGTATATCGTCACATACCTAATAGATAGACGCCCTGATCGTGCATCTTGTCCATGGAAGCCCTAAGGGGCGACAGCGAAGGCTCCTCGGCCAGATGGTGAAGTGGCAGCAGGCGCGGGTACGTGTACACCACCGAAGTCGACACGTCAGCCGTTAGCGTGCGGTATATCGTCACATACCTAATAGATAGACGCCCTGATCGTGCATCTTGTCCATGGAAGCCCTAAGGGGCGACAGCGAAGGCTCCTCGGCCAGATGGTGAAGTGGCAGCAGGCGCGGGTACGTGTACACCACCGAAGTCGACACGTCAGCCGTCAGCGTGCGGTATATCGTCACATACCTAATAGATAGACGCCCTGATCGTGCATCTTGTCCATGGAAGCCCTAAGGGGCGACAGCGAAGGCTCCTCGGCCAGATGGTGAAGTGGCAGCAGGCGCGGGTACGTGTACACCACCGAAGTCGACACGTCAGCCGTCAGCGTGCGGTATATCGTCACATACCTAATAGATAGACGCCCTGATCGTGCATCTTGTCCATGGAAGCCCTAAGGGGCGACAGCGAAGGCTCCTCGGCCAGATGGTGAAGTGGCAGCAGGCGCGGGTACGTGTACACCACCGAAGTCGACACGTCAGCCGTCAGCGTGCGGTATATCGCGCACGACTTGTCGTCGCATGTTATGTCTGTGCCTGTAACAATACAAAAAATATAAATACAAATAGCAAGGAATAATTGATCCAGTCTAATATTTGTCTTCGCTTTGAGTAAAAGCTTATTATAACATAGTAGTTAGGTTTATCTTGACTATTTCTGAAATACGCGCCTAACTCGGAGGACGGCAGCACGAAGCAGCGACGATGATATACCATGGATTATTTCGGTTATTTCTAAAGTATTACACCCGAAGGCATTCTATTTTGAGGAAATTTTCCTAATATAATTCTTACCTGCTCTTAGGGTGTCAAATCGCGAAACCCTTTTATAAAAGGTACCATAGTCGATTTACTATGGTTATTTCTAAAGTATAACACCATATGGCATTATATTCTGGGGAAATTTTCTGATAGCAAATCTTACCTGCTCCTAACGCATCGGATCGCAGCACACAGCTAGTATACAGCGGTAGTAGCTTCATACTTTCCGGTAGCACAACTTGGTTAGCGCTTGATGGAGATGCACAATGTTTCCGGTAAACAGCGAGATATTTGGCCCAGCGAGCGGATAGACTATCACGGATATTTCTAAGGTATTGAATTTTATTTTGGACAAACTTTGTTGTTGTCTCGCCTGCTCCTAACGCGTTTGATTTCAGCACACAGCAAATAGCAATCCAACTTATATAAAATGGCAGGTTTATCATGGTTATTTCGAAGGTATAATAGCGTAGGGTATTATATCATGGGGAAATTTTCTGATAGTAAATGTTACCTGCTCCTAACGCATCGGATCGCAGCACACAGCTAGTATACAGCGGTAGTAGCTTCATACTCTCTGGTAGTACAAGTTGTCCAGCGCTTGATGGAGAGGCACAATGCCTCCGGTATGCAGCGAGGGATTTGGCACAGCGGGCGGGTAGACTATCACGGATATTTCTAAGGTATTAAATTTTATTTTGGACAAACTTTGTTGTTGTCTCGCCTGCTCCTAACGCGTTTGATTTCAGCACACAGCAAATAGCAATCCAATTTATATAAGATGGCAGGTTTATCATGGTTATTTCTAAAGTATAATATCGTAGAGTATTGTAATCTGGGGAAATTTTCTGATAGCAAATCTTACCTGCTCCTAACGCATCGGATCGCAGCACACAGCTAGTATACAGCGGTAGCAGCTTCATACTCTCTGGTAGTACAAGTTGTCCAGCGCTTGATGGAGAGGCACAATGCCTCCGGTATGCAGCGAGGGATTTGGCACAGCGGGCGGCGAGGCCTTCACGGATTTGGCGAGGCGTGTGTTCTCTGAGTGCCCAGACAGCTAGAAATATACAAAAATAGGTCAATTATTGACTAGATTATTATAATCTAGGTAGCCTTATTATAACCTTCAAACCTTCAAGAAAAGAGCGTATTCCCATCTTAAAGGCCGGCAACGCGCTTGTGACCCCTCTGGTGTTGCGGGCGTCCATGGGCGGCGTTAATTGCTTACCATCAGGCGATTCGTCTGCTCGTTTGCCTCCTATTTCATAAAAAAAAAAAAAAAAAAAAAAAAAGCCTGCGCGGTCAGCACGAATGTGCCGCGACGGCCGCTGTTTATAAGTTTCATACAAATATAAATAATTTACTGTACGAAAGCGAGTATTGATAATGATATTCTGTTACATGTAGTGCGTCACTAACAGCCAGTGTTTGGCGTACAATATGTTGTTTCTATTGCGTTATTGAATATCTCATGTTTATACTTATGTCAACACTGAGTGTAATATAGGCGGATGTCAAAAAAATAACATTCTTATATTGATATAAGTCATAATAATAATATGTAAATGTCATGCTATAAAAATAATTTAAAACTACAAAAAAAAAATTAAATATTACAGAGAAAAAATCGAGAAATGTCAATTGTGGAATAAATAGGTATACTTACATTAATAAAGAGTACTAGGTACATTTTCAAAGTGTTAATTGACATTATAGTACATCTTATGTATCGCTTGTTTATGTGTGCAATAAAAAATGTTTACACACGTTGTAGAATAAGCAAAATCTCTTGAGGAATGTGGCCCATTTTTTACTAGTTTGTACTAAACCACGTAGTAGTAGTAGTAATAGTAGTTTATGTAACTGTTACGTAATAAGGGTCCTTAAAATATGAGTGTGGTTTTATGAAATGAGCCGCAGGCGAATTTCATAATAAGATCACACGAGTGTTTTAAGGCCTAATTACGTACAGTTGCATACACTGCTTTATCTACACTCATATTATATATATTAAATTAAGTGTTCGGAAACCATAGAATGACCGCCATTGTACCGTCATGGCCAACTCGATTGTGCCGGCGCTCGCGCGGGACCAATCGAGTTGGCCATGGCGGTAACATTATGTTATCAAATTCGATGTTCCAAATTTGAAACTCATTGCTTAACAATATTTGAGCATGCAACGTTAAAATTACGTTACTGCCGCAGATAACAAACTTATCATAGTTAAATCGTTTGTTGTAATGCTTGTCATTGTCTACGGTTTTTGAACGCATTTTAGAGTAGGTACTTACAGTATGAGTGTAGATAAAATACTTTATTGTATAAGAAAACACAACGAAAGACATATAATATAACACAACATATACGTACAAAGGCGAACTTATCCCTTTAAGGGATTTCTTCGTTAACCTTTGAGCAATTGAGAGAGAAAGTTGGAAGTGCTAGGCAGACTTAGGTACTGTACGATACGGTAAGATGAGTGTATTATAATTTATAATCTAATTACAATTAGGTAGATACTCAGTTCGGTATCATACATAAATATAAATAAACATCTCACATAAATACAAATATATACTATACATACATACATACATACATACTAAAAATACATACTACCTACATAAAATAAAATAAGTAATATGAAAATTATTACCGCATATATCTTACTGTTACGATTCGTTTGAAACCCACAACTTGTTTAATACCTTTAGCCTTGTGATTGTTGAGTTAAATTAAGTTAAAAGTAAAACCAGTCATAATCATAACTGATTCTTCTAATTTCAATTCAATTATTTATTTCAGGCTCTATAGGCCCATAAGCATGTTAGTAACACAATAATACTTTATTTATAGTTGCTAGTGTAATTATCCAATTCAAAGTAAATAATTAAACCAGTTTATATAATTAACAATAACATTTGGCACAGATAAATTACATTAATGTGTCAAACTAATAAATTAAATTACCATACAAATAACATAATTATATAGAGAAAAAATAAATATAACATAGAATTCTTTACCTACGTAATATTAAAAATAACCGGCCGATTTATGCCGATGAAAGAAAATTAATATTTCATACCTGCGGCTAAAAAGTAAAAAAAAAAGAACAAATAAATAAATGTTAGAATAGTACTTTTCTCAAACATGCTCGGAAATGTTCCTGTTACGTTAGTAATTAGAGACCAGTAGGGACTCTATTCCAAGGCAGGTTCAGCGCGACGTACGTAAAGGATTTTCATACAACATTAAATCACTCAGCCAGTAACTGAAGCACTAAACAAGTAATTTTATTTCCTTACATGTTTGAGAAAAGCACTATACATGCTTCGACCGTAATCAGCTTACCTGGCTTCGTATTGTAGCCGTCCTCGTCTTCGACTCGGACGGCTACTAAATACTCAGCCAGGAAAGCTTACTTACTGGTCTCTGTAGTAATGTACTATTTCTTGATATCTACGTTACACACGGAGAGCCGTGGCCGCCTGCCTGGTGACCTTGTTACCATACAGGTTTCGAAATTATATTAATGAACTTGATAAACAACATCGAATAGAAAATGTAACAGAATCGGGAAGTCAACTGTCAATTTGTCTATGGTATATGTCAAATAAACTTAACAAAAAGGAGCAACGTACGCAGCGCCATCTAGAATTCATTTAACCAGTTCTCAAATTTCATATAATAAAGGACCATCGTAGCAAGCGCCATCTTTGATTACTTTTCAACGGCCTTCATTCACAGAATTATCCTTAATTATATTTTACTAGCTTTTGCCCGCGGCTTCGCTCGCGTTAAATTCGGGGTAACACGGTTCCCCTTTGCCCTCCGTAATGCTCCATACAAACTTCCACCCCCCCCATTTTAGGGAAGTGGGGGGTTAGAAAGAGACAAAAAGTAGCCTATGTCACTCTCCATCCCTTCAACTATCTCCACGTCACGTCAATTCGTCGCCCCGTTTTGCCGTGAAAGACGGACAAACAAACAAACACACACACTTTCCCATTTATAATATTAGTATGGATAATAGTTGTGATATCCGAGATCAAAAGGTACCATCGTCCACATTGTTAACTGCTCATCGGTGGACCTTATGCCTTCTGTAATATACTCCAAATACTCACCTTACCCACTCAGTACATTTACGAGATAGCAAAGTATGTTAAGGTTAACATAGAATCATTCCCGTTCAGAAAAATGACACGCACACGACAGGGTTCCAAACAACAACTCCGTACTTGGTTTAATCGACTGGCCAAGTCATCCAAAATAATGTCAAGTGCAGGACCCAAAATTTACAACAAACTCCCTTCGGAAATAAAAAATGCGGGTAGTACCCACGTATTTTTGAGTAAATTAAAAAGGTGGCTACTAAACCATACTTTTTACAGTCTCACAGAGTTTTATGACCTACCTAATTAAGAAAACGTTTAATTTAAAATCTAATTTAATAATTAAGAACCAATAAATAATGTATGTAGCATTACGCTGGATGCGGGTCGCTTCCAACCGGTACGTGTGGAGGTCCAAGGGGGAGGCCTATGTTCAGCAGTGGACGTCTTATGGCTGAGATGATGATGATGATGATGAAATAATGTATTAATAAATAAGTACCAATGTAATAATATTGTAAATTGACATGTAATATCTTAAATATTATAAATAAATGACTATGACTATGACTAATAAGAGTAATAAGGTCCACCGATGTACAGTTAAGAGTGTTGCTGTTTGTACTAGTAGGCAACTAGTGCTTACGCTTTTATCGCTCGAATATAATATAGAATCAACCACGTATAACGTAAGCGCGTTCCGCCAAGTAGGTACCTTTTTCAATAAAGTGTCACAAATATTTACCTGGTTTGGTAAGAAAGTTGAGACATCTACACATCAACCAACTGCAGGACCGCTCCTAACGCCAAGTTAAAGCACCCTTAGTCTCCTCTCGCAACTACGATGTGTGTATTGCCATCTTCGCCTGTTAGCTTGTTCATTCGTGGACGAGTTTAGGCAAAGGTCCCACTTTGTCGGTACACATGACGACTTCATTCCTTCACTAATAGATATAGTCTGGCCAGCCAACGAGCGCAGTAGCAATGTACAGCGAACAAAAGTATGACAACACTAAGAATCAGGGAAAACAGCAGCAATGATCATCAAATTCTATGTTTTTAATTTTAGGTGGTATTTCCGCCCCTTTCATTAGGCGACATTTACGGTGTGCAAAGAGGAGACGGATATATTTCATCGGATCTGTCATCAACTGCAACAGATAATCTGGTTGAGGCAATTGACATATGCCTTAAAAACGAATTTAAATTCAATTTAGAACGTTGCAGGAGTTCTGTCTCACTCGCGCTTAAGATGAGAGACTGAAAGACACTAGAAACAAATTCAATGTAAAAGAAATGTGAATTGAAATGTTCGTCACGAATACGGTGTCTCATCACAAAGGGTTGCCACATGTACGTATTTTGAATTTACCGCGTTTTTCTACTGACAGAAATGGTTTGCCAGACTATAGCGTATATTGTGTAGTTTTAGGAAGTACCAATAACTAAGACCAAGTGGGACCTTTTCCCTGCACTGACACATTTTATGATATTTACCTTGTTTAGTAAGGAAGTTAAGCGTCGTATCGAGCTCCATGCTCCTATAGACATCTGCCAACTGCGGGGCCGCTCCTAACGCCAAGTTGAGCACCCTGAGCCTCCGTTGACCACTACGATGTGTGTATAGTAGAGCGGCCTGTATGTATACGCCATCTTCGCCTGTTAGCTTGTCGTCGTGTTTGATTTCAACACCGATCGCTTTATCCGCATCTGTAAAAAAAAAACATTCGTTAAAAAATCCACTCCGTATTTTGTATTTTACCTCTCTTTAGTATTGAAGGCATAAGGATATCTATTAAACCTCGTTGGTCATCGCGTCCCAGGCAGCAACTTGGGAAGTGGTTTATGGCGATGTGTAATGAAGCCTCGTAACGGTCAGCTGCCTCGGTCCGTTGGTGGAATGAGGAACGGCAGACATATGATCGATTTAAAAAAAATGGTCATCGCGTCCCGATTGAAACTTTGTCAGATGACAGTTTATATTTATTTTATTTTTTTTTATTTTTTTTATTAGGTCTGCCAACAGCGGTTACAATAACACATTGTTACATATTGTAGAAAATTTTGTTCTTAAGCTTATTGCACAGCAAATTAGAGGCAAACACCACATGCATGAACTTAAAGTTAACATAACATTAAGTATAGTGTAAACAGATAACGTTGTATTACGAAATTAAAATTAAAACTAAAACTAATAATATAATTTTACCCATTGAAAAAAAAGCTAAAAACCTAGGGATTCAGTCCTGGGTGTTAGTCCGAAATCTGATGAAAGAGTCAAAATTAATGTCAGCACTGGCACACTTTTCATTTAGTAATCTGCTTAGACGGGGAACTGGTGAATTTTTGCCGAGAGCCGTTGTGCGATAAGGGGGTGTCAGTGGCTGTATCGAAAATCGCGGATATCTAGGGGGAGCTCTGAAGTTGAATTTTTCCAATAGTTGGGGGCAATCCATTTGGTTTCTGAAAAGTTTAAATAAGAACGATAGATCTAAGTTATCGCGACGCTGATACAGAGGTGGTAATTTAAAATATTTTAAGCGATTAGCATACGATTTAATTTTCTTTGCAACCCCGTTAGATCGTGCTAAGTGCCAAGTGAAACGTTTTTGAATCCGTTCCATTCTCAAGTTATGCACTGCAAAGTGTGGCCGCCAGACTACACTGCAGTACTCTAAAATGCTCCGCACTAATGTATAATACAACAGTTTTTTTGTTTTAAGTTTATGGAAGGACTTACTATTTCTAATTACGAAACCTAGCATTCTAGAAGCTTTCTTTGTTATATAATCAACATGCGGAATAAACGTGAGCTTTTGGTCGAAAATTACGCCTAAATCTTTGATGTGGTCGACTTTTTTAATAAGATTGCCATTTATGTAATAGGAGGATTGTACAATGTTGATATTACGTGTAAACTGAACATGGTAGCACTTGTTTGAATTCAAATTCATGCCATTATCATCGCACCATTTAACCAATCCATCAATATCATCTTGAAGTAGAAATATATCACGCTTTGAATTCACAACTTTAAGGAATTTTAGGTCATCTGCAAATAAAAATGGTGTCGAATTTCTTATGTGGTTAGGAATGTCGTTTATGAATAAATTGAACAAAAGCGGCGCTATATGGGAACCCTGGGGGACTCCAGACGTTATGGATTTCAAATTAGAACTGAAACCATTAACCACAACATAAAATGATCTATTAGACAAATAAGAACGTATCCAAGACAGAAAAGACCCTGTAAAACCGTAAGCCGATAGTTTCTGCAATAATACACGATGATACACTCGATAAATGCCTTGCTAAAGTCTGTATAGACGACATCAATTTGCTTGCCTGCATCTATATTTTTTGATAAGGTTTCAACAAAAGTTACAAGATTTGTATTGGTTGAACGTGCTGAAACGAATCCATGTTGATGAATTGATAAACTTTGTTTAATATGGTACTGTATTATGGGACAAATTAAGGATTCAAAAACTTTTCCAAAAGTACTTAAGATAGGATAGAAATAGGTCTGTAGTTATTTATTAAGTTGTCTTCATCTGATTTAAATATTGGCACTACTTTAGCAAGCTTCCAGTCTTGTGGAAATATTCCCGATCGTAAAGATTCATTATTAATGAGATACAAAGGCTCAACTAAGTTATTAGCGCATTCATAAATAAAAAGCGGTGGTATAGCGTCGGGTCCAGCACCTTTATTGACATCTAAGTTTAAAAGCTTTTTAGCAATCGTATTATGATCTAATATCACTTTCGACAGTATTTCTGTACTAGCGTTTACATCTGTCATATGCTCGTCGTAGTTGATTGTTTCGTCAGTACTATACACAGAGGAAAAGAATGTTGCAAACATATTACAGATGACGGATCCGTCGCCTGATGTGATTTCCCCGTCCGTCATTATTTCGGGATATTTGCTAGCACTGCCACGTTTGGCTTTAATGAAGCTCCAAAAGTATTTCGGATTCTTTGATATATTTTGTTCAGCTTTATCTATGTATGAATTGTAGCGTTCGATTGCATACTTAGTACATCTAGTCTTAAGTATCGCTAAAGAAATTTTGTCAAGGGGATTTTTGTATTGATTAAACCTGACTCTGTATTTGTTCTTTTCTTTGAGTAGTCGAATTAATGTTTTGTCGAACCATGGTGGGTATTTCAAGTTTTTGTTTTTATTAACTAGAGGTACATATTTATCAATGACGGTTCCAAGCGTTGTGTACAAGGTGCGCAACATTTCGTTCACGTCTTTACCACAAAGGAGCTCTTTCCAGTTTATTGTCGCCACTTCCTTATTTATTAAATCATAGTTAGCTTTCCTAAAGTTACGTATACGATTTAGGTTGTTATTTTTTAAAGTGCCCGGTTTATCAAAGGATATGCATACGTCTAATGGCGGATGATAAGTATCTATTTTACTAAGCGCATCTGTCGCTTTACTCACCGTGCATGTTTTAAGATCAGTTAGTATTAGGTCTAAGATTCTGTTATGACTATTTACTATATAGTTTTTTTGTGTAAAATTATTTAGATTACAAAAATCAATAAGCACTTGTGCTGCGGGTGTCAACCTGTTGTTGGTCGAGTTTGTAGTAACGGAATTCCAGTCAATACACCCAAGATTGAAGTCACCAATAATACAAACTGGTGAGTTTGTAGTTTCGAAAACATTATTACAATTAGATAGGAAGTGGTCTAGGTCTTTTTTGTGAATCGGCGGAGGTAAGTAAACGGCACATATCATTATTTTAAGAGGTAATTGAATTGTAGTAAAGTCTATGACTACCCAGAGATCTTCGTAGGTACTTTCAAAATGAGTTTGTTTACTGGATGTGAATTTATTAGACACAGCGATTAAGACCCCGCCGCCTTCCTTCTTACCTAATCTTGTCGATTCCCTATCTCGCCGATACACCACAAATTGGTCAGTAAAGAGTTCACTACTAAGTACATTTTTGTTAAGCCAAGTTTCGGTTAGAATTATTACATCATAGTTGGAGTGACACAAATTGTTATAAAAGTCAAGAGTTTTGGACTTTAATCCTCTACAGTTCTGATAATATAAGTTTAAATTTAAAACCTTCACCTTGAAAAATTTAATGTTTAAACGCTTGCTTAAGTAAAACTAGAAACTTATACTATTATATAAAATTAGATTATTTTCCTCAGAGACTCCTGATCTCTTACAAAAATATACTCCGAGGTGTCAGTCTTACGTACGTAAACACGACCGTCGCGCGTCCAGACGTGTTTGTATGACTTTTCTTTGGCTAGTCTTCGGGCAGCGGCATGCAGCGATTTGTTCGTCGCAGACAGGTGTTCAGTTACGTATATAGGCTTCTTCGTGCCTCCATGTCCTAAGTGACTGCTGTTCAGCCTGTCTTCCGGGTTCGATTTATTGTAATTACTCGCAGCAGCTAGGAACTGGTTACGGGTCGCAGGGGTGCCGAATTGAACTACGATTGACCGTGGCCGAGTACTGGTTTTGTTCAGCTTTGCGATGCGGCTACAGCTATGAATCTGCTCAGGTTTCACAGGAAAGTGGATGGTGTTGCCGATACTAGTGACTATTTGCACCACGTTTTCTGTTTTCTTCTCTGGCACACATTGAAGTTCGATGTTGGTTGCACGAGCTCGTTGCTCCAATTGGTTAATTCTGGCGGTGAGATCTTGTATGGTAGTTTTAAAGTGATCGTTTTCAGACCGTAGTCCCTTGATTGATTCAGTCATATCCGCTTGGCTTTTGCGCATGTCCTCATATTGTTTTGATATGAAGTTGATCGATCCTTGCATTTCAGCCACATCCTTAATAATAGGGTCAAGTTCCGATTTGAAGTGTCTCTTCAATTCGACCTCTGTGCGAGACAAACATTCCTTGACTATGTCGCGAAGTTCGTCGCGAGAAATTGGTTGCACAGGAGACGTCACGGTCGCCGGTGGCGAGCTAATTGCTTGGCGCTTTGGGGGTCTTACGGTGACGTTATTTGAGTTAGGGCGCACAGGCGTGTTGTCCCGATTAGTGGCTAAGGATTTTTGGGTTACACATACAGGGCAGGCCCAGTTTTTAGGGATAGACGCGTCTTCACTTGCGTCGTACGTAGGTCCGGCAGGGATACAGCCTAAATGGTATGCCATACCACATTCATCGCAACAAATGTATCGTTCACCTGGTGATAAGATCGAACAGCAACCCCAATCAAGATCACTTTCCGACATTGTAAATAATGATTCCAACACAGTCCGGCCGGTAGGTACGAGAATTTATCACTTGTTTTGATGAAAACGGCAGGCGTCTAGAAGGTCTTAAGCGCCGTGCAGAATGCGGCGCCTACGACGTTCTGCTATTTCTCGTCGCTCGATTGGATGTTAGTTTACCGTCTTCACTATATCGTCTTAATTATAACAAAATTACGGAATAAAATCTTGTTTTCTTATTATATTAATGTCCAGTACTGTTTTATAAACACACAGGCACCAAATCACACATAAGTTAACTGTATTTATCCATAAGCAAGAATATTTTCGCACGAGCTGATTTAACACAGACGTTCCGTTGCGTTCCGTTTTATATATTATATATATCCTACTATAAATAAATAAAATCGTCAGTCAGCTGTATCGCAGTTAAGGCGCTAGGCGCTGATTGTGGCCGAAAACTGTTACTTTCTAAGGGATATATCTCAATAACGGGTTATTCAAAAATTTTGAAAAAAAAATATTTTATTTACCATTTCATGTACAACATTGTCAACGTTTGAATAACTCGTGTAACGTATAACTATACGTTACACGAGTCGAGAACGGAGAAACTTCTCCGTTATGTAAATGTAACGAAATGTCGTTTTACGGTTAATTTTGCTTATATCTACTGAACGGCTCATTCGATTTAAAATATTGTTGAACTAAAAAATATGTACTACAGAACACTACAAACTCAACGTAGGATATTTAAATTGATTAAATTTTCTTAAACAACTTGATCATAATTCCACATTTCGTGCGTTATTAGCTCGAAAACGGCGTTGCTGGCAGTCGTGAGCTAGCTTTGAGACGAGGAGGCTGTGTCGCTCGTCGCTCCGTGCTTACCTTGTATTACATATACTTGTGCTTGGCCCGTGAGCAATAATATCGGACTTACTGTGCCTAAAGACTAAATAACTGCAGAGGGTTCATGCGGTGCGGATATAACGTGTCTTCCCGGAATCAATAATGTTTAATGTAACGTTTTATCTTTTAAGATAATATACTCGTATGCATGTTTATGTACGTTCGTATAAAAAGTGTATTTCATTTAGATTATAATACAAGTAAAAAACAAATGAAATAAAAATGGAGAAAAAACAAAAATCATGAATTGACTCATTGCTCTGAAAACAAATTTGGTCAAACTAAAATTATTATGTTTTAGTAGACGCATGTATCACGCAAAATAGGCATTAGTCGTCGAGTTGCGGAAATCTGCTAGTACTGCAATACAATAGACTAATAATTAATTTAATAAAAAACTCCAAAGAACCGAATTTATTTAAACATATTTATTTAAGAATACCGTGTTCTAAACGAATGTAATATGCGTTTTAATTTAAGATTAATATACTTTATACTAATTTCTCAAATCTAGAAATTGCGAAGTAAACTGCAAAGGATTGCAGATAAACCGGCCAAGAGAATATCGGGCTATGCTCAGTGTAGGGATCCGTAGTTGCCGGCCTGTTACAATACATCCATTCAAAAGGTAGTCTATAAAGAAATATTATGTGGCACTTACATTATTTTACTACAGGCGTAACTCAAAAACGGCTCAACCGATTTTATTCCATATAGTTTTTATTGAAAATACGTGATAAGTATTTCAATGGCCTCACTTCCAGGAATTTTCCCAATTTTTTTGGACCCACGGTTCAAAAATCAAAGAGCATTTTAACTTTCGAAGCTATTATTTACGAAAGTATTCGTTTTATCCAAAAGTTGTTTAAGGCATATTCTTCTTGAAAGACCTATCCAACAATGGGTTTCAGATACTTAGGTACTTCAGGTACTTTTTAGGCGTAATTAAAACACATAATTACTCATACCAAATTTCAGTCTACTAACTATCACTGAGCAAAGCCTGATTGAGAATCTAATAAAAAAATGCTGATATTTAAGAGTTCAATGTATGTAAGAATAAAGGAAAAAAAGCTTTTTTTTATACCACGACGCTGGCAAACAAGCATACGACCCGCCTGATTGAAAGCAGTTATAAAGCCTATGGACGCCTGCAACCCCAGAAGATTCACATTCGCGTTGACTACCCTAAAAAAACTTTACTATGTCGGTGAAATGCAAATAAATACAAATTTTATATTAATTATCAACACAAGTGAATAAATAAATTACTACTAAGGGTTAATACTACCTATCAAATATCTTTACCGACCGAGAAGACCGGCCGAGTTTTTATCGGACCATGTATAATGTAGGGTTCCGTAGAAAGTAGTTTCTTGGAGATAACTCAAAAACGGATGAACCGATAATATGTGTTATAATTTTCGTAGAAAATTAAGTACTAAGCCTTCTTGGTATTTTTTCATATTCTTTGGACTTACGGATTAAAATTTCGATGGGGGCTATTATATTTGGACGTTCGAAGCAATTATATCTGAAAATATTGACTTAATAAAAAAGTTTTAAAAATACTCTACATATATATATAAGATATTTTTAAAGCCGTATCGTAATATTTACAAAAAAAATATTTTTGACATTTAGTTTGGCATATGTATCTATGGAGTGCCTCACCTAAAAGATTTTTTTAGCAATTTAGCCAGAAAACTAAGTAGCGGCACATGAAACACACCTCTAGATAAAATTTCAGTAATATATGTTTCATAATAAATGGCTGTGACATATGGACGGACAGACGGACATGTTTCAAAAAACTTTTAAGGGTTCCGTTTTTACCATTTTGGCTATGGAACCCTAAGAAGTGTTTGCGCTGTGTTATATTTTAAAGATCTAAATTTAATGGGCTTACAGCTCTCATTTGTATGACGATTTCGTGCACAAATACCGCTCCTTACTATTCGCATTTTTCGCGCATTTTTACTATTCGCAGCTCGCAACAGGCTTAGTTTTGTTAATTTATCGTAATTAAGTGAATTTTTACGGTTAATATTTAAAATCGCAACAAAAAATAACCATCTATTAAGCTCACTTGCACAGCAAAAAAAAAACCAAATTCACATGAAAACACCGCTTTGATGTGCATTCAGTTTTTTTTGCTGTACTAGTCAGTATTTTTTTTTTCTGATATGCGGTATATTTTTAACCATATTTCGTAAATTCATAAATATTTTGCCGCTCACTGTACTTCAAATTCAAAATCTAGGTTTTAATTTTTTTACATAAAAATCTACTAATCGAGATCGTTATTACTTATCTTATTTAGTAGCATTCCTAAAAAATGCCACCGTAGTACTTAATCACAGTATTCAAATAACAAAACATCCACAAAAGGATTAGGTATGATTATTATAAATCTGCCCGCGCGCCTCTGAGTAGTCATATTCTTTGAACATTATTGCGGTGCATCGCGGCGGATTTACGCACGATCTCAATGAGAAGGGTACGCGGGTGGCGCGGGTAGAGAGAGAGCGCCCAAACGCTCAAGGACACTCCGGCGACAATCGTCTTAAAAGACCGTCAGCTGGTCACGTGAACATACTATTCATCAGCTGATGATTTTTTTTTGTTTGTAAGAGCATATAAACTATCATCTGACAAATTTTCAATCGTGATGCGATGACAGTATTTTTGAAAGTGATTAAATATCCGTTGGTGGAACGGCAGCTGACCTTCACGAGGCTTCATTATACATCGCCCTTAACCACTTCACACAAGTTATCGCCTGGGACGCGATTGGTCATGAAATTTGTTCCTGGCTTACGGTCCCTATGTATTCAAAACACATAAGTAATGCTATAGTGAAATAATTTAGATTTTAATAATTTTATACAAAAAAGAACCCAATTCACTTAGCTTCCATCTTTCTAAAAACAAATGCTCGAGCTGCTGTAAAAAATACTCAAATCACTATAGGTGTGCCTATAATAGTTGAAGAGTTCCCTCGGTTTCTCCAGGATCCCATCATCAGATCCTGACCTGATTACAATGGGACCAACTGTGAAGTATACTCTTTCGAACGAAAAAAATAATTTTCCAAATCGGTCTAGCCGCAAAATAGCAAAAACAAAGATCCCGACGAATTGATAACCTACTCCTTCGAAATCTTGTAGTCGGTTGAAAAAGTGTCCGTAGAAGTCGGTAGCCCAGACGCCGGTAGACGTACGAACTCGTACGACTCGCTAGGTCTCTATAAGCTGTCATCAGAGCTGGGGCCTGTCTCAAAAGGTATTAGACCAATATTATTAGTCTACGAACTGTTAACCCTTTATAAGGCAAAAGAGTGTCAGAAATTAGGCGAAATTGAACCCTATCACTTTGAAATAAACTTAAAATAATGGTGGGAAATATATTCCCTTTGCCTTATAAAGGCTTAAAATGTATGAGTTTCCATGACAACACAGTAATAGATTATATTAACGGCCACCTAGTCGCCTAGTCGGTAGTGACTGCCTACGAAGCAGGAGGTCCCGGGTTCGAATCCTGGTCAGGGCATTTATTTGTGTGTTTATCACAGATATTTGTTCCTGAGTTATGGATGTTTACTATGTATTTAAGTATTTATCCATATTTATCTATTATATATATCGTCGTCTAGTACCCATAACACAAGCCTTATTGAGCTTACCGTGGGCCTAGGTCGATTTGTGTAAGATTGTCCTATAATATTTATTTATTTATTTATTACTGTGCCTTCAGAGAGAAATAGTATAGATAGTACTGACCGATGGCCGCCAGCTCGACGTCGGTGGTGTTGGACATGAAGAAGTGTCCGTAGAAGTCGGTGGCGCGCACGCCGGTGGACGTGCGCACGCGCATCACGGCGTCGTGCGCGCTCGGCCGCGCCGCCACGCGCACCACGTCCGACACTAGTCGCGACCCGTCTATGTCCGCCTGCGAACAAATATTACATAGGCTTTTCTCTAAATTTTCATTCTAGATCCAATTACCTGATTTCATGATTTTTCACCACTCTCCTTGTATACACCCTTCCCCAGGTGTGACGTCACATATTAAACGATTTTATTTTTAATTTCAAATTAAAGTAATCGTGTGACCCCTCCCTCCCCTTGTCACATTTTATTTTGACATTATCGGCATTTTATTTAATTTAATTTGAGATTTATTTATTTTTTCAATTTTTTTTTATATTCCACACACACATATTCGTATTTTTTTCCATTGTATTGTATTTTCTTGACTTTGTAATGTAATATATGTACCTACTACTATAATGCATGTTAGACACTAGGTTAAAAAACACCAATTAGCACGTAAGGTTTAGCTGTAAATGCTTTTTGTGGAATTAGATAATAAACAGATTAATAATAATAAACAGATTTTGTATACCCAGGTGTGACGTCACATATAAAACAATTTTATTTTAAATTTAAAGTCAAAGTAATCGTGTGACCTAATTAATGGGTGACCCCTTAAACTACGAGTATTAATTAGCTCACTGTCCTTTTTTTCAACAGTCACTCGTTTAAGTGTGTTGCCCGATAGGCAATATCGTTTGCATGTGGCATCATTGCTTGTATTTGATTTGCCACAAAACTGCTTTATCATGGCAACTTTGCCATTTAGTGTTAACTTTGCCCTTAAGGCTACTTACCTTGCAACTTTGCCCAGCATATTGATTCAAGTGACCTTCAGTAGTCGGTTTACAGAAAGCACACTTAAAATACATGACAGCCTCTATAAACTTGACCTACCTATAGTAGTATTTTTTTAAGATGTCGGAATCTTACTAAGGAATTCTACCGACATCTTAAAAAAATCGTACTATACCTGGAAGATGTGTAGAGATAAACTACGATAACATGTCCGGCCCCTCCAAAATTCAAAACGCTTCATGGTATTTGTGAAAGTATTTTTATAAATACTCACCACCAAGACTCCCAACGCATGTGTGCATGCTAAGACAGCCGTCAAACAAAAACAAAACACTCTTTCGTAAGGATGTGACTAAACACATTGAAATAGTAATTTGGAGGGGCGGGACATGTTATCGTAGTTTATCTCTACTTGTGTACCTCTCCGGACAGTAGTAGTTGTCCAATAAGGTTAAGCATCGTTAAACCTTCGTGTAGACAGTTAACTGACCGAATATGTACTCTATTGCAACGAGATACAGTCCACTAATAATACTTCACCTACCTGGAAGTATGTGTACTTGTGTAGCTCTCCACCGGTCAATCTCGGTAGTTGGCCAATAGTAGCATTGCTTGTATTTGATTTGCCACAAAACTGCTTTATCATGGCAACTTTGCCATTTTGTGTTAACTTTGCCCTTAAAGATACTTGGAACTTTGCCCACCAAATTGTTTTAAGTGATCTTCAGTCGTAGGTTTGCAGAAAGCACACTTAAAATGCATGACAGCCTCTATAAACTTTACCTATCTACCTGAAAATATGTATACCTAGAGAGGTACACCTCTCCGAACAGTAGTAGTTGTCCAATAATAGGTAAGTGTAGTCTACATAAATAAACCATCGTTAAGTGACCGAATGTGTACTTTATTGCAACGAGATAAAGTCCACCAATAATACTTCACCTACCTGGAAGTATGTGTACTTGTGTAGCTCTCCACCGGTCAACCTCGGTAGTTGGCCAATAGTAGCACAGTCCACATACGCGTTGTTGCACACGAATAATTCTACAGCAACACCAGCTTGTGAGCATAGCTGGCCGAGTTCGTTGTATGCTGTCGTTTGTGGCGCTGGAAATTGAACTTTATGTTAAACGATGAAGGTGGGAATTTAAACAGAACAGTATTTTTAAAGATGCTAGTCAGAAAATTTGTTAAAATCATTTAAATTTAACCAATGTTTACTTGGATTAATGTTTATAAAAATCCACTTCTTCTTTACGACGGTCTAATATATATTTTTTCAACTATTATGTTTAGAAACAAAGAAAAAATGGAAAAAAAAACCACTGACGCGCTGGTATCTCGGAGTCTCGGGTTCGAGTCTGGCCCGAGGTCAATGTTTCCAATTTTCCTACATTGTGGTATCGTTCGCAGACGTATCTGATTTTAAACTGTTGTTACTTCATGTAATTTTTAATATCAATTTATTATCACTTATTAATTTAAAGTTTAAATTGGTTTAAAATTTAAACTAAAGATATTTACGGTACCTAAAGTTAAACTAGGTTAATACTCACAAGTGATTTGCTTCTCTTTATCCGTGCCCAGCAGTTTTCTGTCCTCCCTGTTGATAAGTTTGCCCGGGGCGTTGTAACTGGGCAAAGTTGTGTGGAACACGAGCAGTTGGCCTGAGGTGTCAGCCGCTTTTAGGGCTTCGTAGCCCGCCTGTAGAAGAGGATAAGTGAGATAACGCAAAGCTGCCATGCATGGGTAAACCGTCAGATAAACTCCATGGCACCTTCTAACTCTTCGAAGAGATAGAGGTACCCACAGATCCTCAAATTGTATTTTTATGCTGCCTACTATTTATAATCTTTCTAACGGCTTTCGCATGTTGATGGGACTATCACGTTACTGCAGCGCGTCGGGAATGTTTGCGGGGGCTAGAGTTCCGCAATCGCACCGCCTCCCTCATGCGCCGGGTACGTGACAGTTCCAACAGCTTGCTACGTCTCAGCTGGGAAAATCCTGCTTGTGCTCTGTGGAGGCACTGTAATGACCTACATATGGGTTCTAGGGGTATAATTTATGACCTAATGTAATTGAAATTTGAAATTTTATGATGGAATTTAATTTATATTTATTGTTATTGTATTGTATGACATAATTTAATTTAGTTTTTATTATATTAGTGTTAAAGTAATTTAATTCTTATTTGCTTCTAATTTAATTGATTTTTTTGTATGTTATTCTATGGACATCTGGTCTGAATTAAACGATTTGAATTTTGATTTGTATCTATGGGCTGTAACAGTCAGCTCTTTTGCAATTACAGATTCGCCATTAGCAAGCAATGTTGCTAGAAATGGGCAAAGTTGACAGATTTACAAACTAGTCTGATATAGTAGATGCAATTTTCGTCTGTGAAAAAATATTATACCTGTACTGCGGGCAACAGTATCGTCTCTGTTTCCTTGTTGTCTGCAAACATGTTGGGTAACTGTTGTAGCAATGCTTGCAACACCACCCCACTCTCCTCTGGGGTGACGAGGAACCCTTCTAGCAGTGGCACGAACATGTCCGCTACGTCGCCGACAGACAACATCTGTGGTTGAGCTAGGGAACCCTGTGAACGAAAACATTCGATATTTGATTTCATAAATAATAAATTTAAAAAATTCGTAATAGGACTTTATGTAACTGTTACGTTTTAAGGCCTAATTATGTATAGTTGCATACACTGCTTTATCTACACACATATTATAAATCCTAAATTACGTGTTCGGAAACCATTAGAATGACCGCCATTGCACCGCCATGGCCAACTCGATTGTGCCGGCGGTCGCGCGGGCGCGTGCCGGCGGTCGGGGAGGAGGGCTGGATTTTCATTACGTTATCAAATTCGATGTTCCAAATTTGAAACTCCTAACTTAACAATATTTGAGCATGTAATGTTAAAATTTCGTTACTGCCACAGATTAAAAACTTATCATAGTAAAATCGGTTGTGGTAATGCTAGCCATTGCCTACCGTTTTTGAACAGAATAATAACGTTTTGAACAGAATTCTGGTTTCTTACCTATGTCTTACATATATATAATCTCTAATCAGACCACGCATCGACTTTGCATGTAACAAAGTATGGAGGAAATCACAAATATATATGAAAGATGATGTTTATAGGGACAATTCCATGTTCTGTCACAAGTCCATGGAGTTCCCCCTTATTCATAATGGTCTCTCATGCCTGAGTAAAATAATTTATGTCTCGTCTATTTCTGACAAACACAACTGTCATAGTGGACATATAAGGACAAAACATAAATGAACTAATTGAGGTCTAAGAGACGTTTGTAAATAAGGTGGTTAGTGTGTTCAGATTATATAATGTTGGCAAATATGTGGGCAAAGTTGCCACACACTGGTAAAGTTGTCAAGGACGACCAAAGTTGCTGTTATAACGTACTTTGATATTATAGAAGTGGACTGTGGAGCTGTACGTGATGAAACCGACGCGGGTCCAGGATTTGCCGGTTTGCTCGTCTTTGGGTATCGCCTGAAAATTAAAAATCAATTACGGTCGAATATGTGTAATAGTCAATCTAGAAATATTAATATTTGCGGAGTGTTTAACATTAAAAAAAATTTTAATTGTCATCCGGTTATGTCTCTGTGCTGTGTTTTGTGTACTTACGTGTTTGTGTTTCTGACTTTTGTTTTTATTAACAATAGTTCAGTAAGTTACGTTTTTGTATATACTAACACTTTTATGCGCTTTGCCTGAAATAAATGATTTGATTTTGATTTTTAATTTTTAACCGACTTTTTTTTGCTAATTACCATTAATTTAATGAAAACTTAAGTGTTTAGATTTATTTTAATATAAAAAAAATGTCTTTTGAAATCGTATTTATTTCCATATTTTTACTTATCAAGTAATTACTGTAATCAGTCATCAAAATATTAGATTAAAATTCTTATAAAAAGCCTTTTTACCGCATACGAAGCCAAAAATGACAATTATAGTTTTCAACTTTAGACATATTTTTTTTCGTCATGCGGTAATGCGTTAAAAACCATAAAGTGTCACAGTAAACATTACAACAACAGTACCTCAAGAATTTCCTGTATGTTCTCGCAGATAGTGTGAACTAGGCCACTCTTGATAGAGTTGTAGGACACGTCGATTAGGAACACTATGGCGGGTGGGTTGGGCAGCGTGTTATTCTGAAATTGAAATAAACTTATATAGATGTCATATACAGAGAAAACAGTGACCTAGGCCTCCGGTGCCCAGGGCTGGGATCGAACCAGCGTCTTCTGCATAACACATACAATAATCAAAACATACAATAAAATAAACATATCAATCAGTTGGTTAACTTATGTTTTAAAATCATTCCAAACTCTACGTTTCTGGTGAAATCATAGTATACAAAAATTGGTATGAGGTTGATGTTGTGAAAGCCAGAATATTAAACATTTTAGTCAAGGCTACCAGACACTGTCAGTTATAATGTCATTATTTCTGTACCCGTCCTTTTCTACGTTAATGAAGGATGAGAAGAGAAATAATGTCATTATTACTGACAGTATCTTGTCTGGTGACATTTATATATTTCATAAGCAAACAAAGGTCTAGGTTGGTTGATTCAGAAAAAATATCATGCTAAGCTCTATTTAATGATTTCAGAGAAATGTTTTTTTTTTCATACCACGAACCACGTCAGTGGCAAAACGGTGACCCGCCTAATAGTAAGCAGCTACCGTAACCTATAGACACCTGTAGCTCACAACAAGAGCTGTCACATTTTTTGTTTCCAACCCTACTTTAGTACGCACCCTACAATACTCCTTAGTAGCGACGATCTCGTATGCTCCTAGCGCCATTTCAGCTGGAACATGTCCGTACTGCTGCATGCTATTGATGTACTGTGTGTACTCCATGGGTACTGTGAACAATAACAGGTATTTCACTATTTGTTTGTTTCATATAT
This sequence comes from Pammene aurita, assembly GCA_947086415.1. NCBI lineage: Eukaryota > Metazoa > Arthropoda > Insecta > Lepidoptera > Tortricidae > Pammene > Pammene aurita. The sequence continues at coordinate 19,657,756 of OX352315.1, read as the reverse complement.
CTCGAAAGTTAGATCTTGTTTTTGATACAGAAAATAAACAGGTCGCAAGCCCTGCCACCAGCCACTGCCGTTTTGTGTTGACTTTGCCCGCCACTCAACTTTGCCCGCCCGGCAAATTTGCTTACCAGTCAGTTTTGCCCCTGGTAACTTTGCCCATTAGTAATATTCACAGATATCTACAGACTGAAGTGTCGCGAGCCCTGCCACTGCTTGTTCTGTTGACTTTGCCCGTCAGTAAACTTTGCATGGCAACTTTACCTTGTCTGCATTGCTCACCCGGCAAATTTGCCCACCAGTTAACTTTGCCCCGCGTTACTTTGCCCATTAGTAATATTCACGCGAATAGCTTACCTTCAGTGGTAGCTTTACAGAAGGCACACTTGAAATGTCTGCCGGCGTCTATGAACTTCATATTAGGACACATGTATGCCTTGCAGCGAGAGCACCGTACTGGGCCCAGCGTTGGGCTTCCTGTAAGCGCTGCGAAGTCTAAGAGAGGTGGTGGACGCTCTTGTTCAAGAAGTTCCGCCATGGGGGATATCTGTAAAATTACATAACTAATTGGTATAACATTTTCAGAAGAGGAACAGTTCGTTAATTTTTATTTTTGGCAGCTTATTGTTAACGATATTGTCATGTTGTTATAGCTTAACCACACTGAGCCTTCGTAAAAATAAAAATAAATATTTATTCTTTAATTTAGGCATATTACAATGCACTTATGAACTTCAGAGAAAAAAAGACTACCACCGGTTCTAACCCTACACCTCTGACCCGAGAAGTATTATCACCGGCAAGAAACTCGGCGGGACTTATTTTTTCATATTTGCGCAGATATATGGGAACATACATTTCGTTATTGAATTAAAACTTTTAGTGAGACATATTAACAGAACACTAACAGATTTGCGACACGAATATTACCAAATTTGATTGTTTTTGACGAAACTATAACGGACAGCAAGCTGCAAAATTGTATAGATTCATTAATAAAGCTCCTATGCAATTTACATAAATAGCAAGGATTAATTTAAAAACACACCACAAGACAGAACGGCATGGCGGTTTGTTTCAACAAATCAGCGGTTACTGGCACGTTGTACATTGAGCTCCTAATGAAGCGTGGACCTGGAAAGGAGAAAAAATACGTAAATTAAGTAAGAACATTAAACTGAAACGGGTAGAGGTGACGGAAAACAGTCAAAGTACCGCCCTAAACTGTAAATCGAACGAGCGGAGCGTAAGCGAAGCAAGTTCTTACAAACAACTTCTGGCTACTGGGACGTCTCGGCATTTCGATGACTTTGATTTTGAGAGCCTGTTCCGCAATAACTTTAGTAACGCTTTTCTGATCTTCGTGAATTTTGTTGGGGTTTTAGCAGAGATACATATAATTTGAGAGTTCGTATATGAGCAGGATCGACCAAGGGGTCATGGATAGGGAATCCAATCTCGTCTCGCCGAGATCCCGGCCATATTTTACGAGATTGTATCTCGTCAAATTTCGTACGAGATCTCGCGAGATAACGAGATCGACAAATGCAGCGTGACGACGTGTATTTCATAGCGCGGCTGCGCGCGAACTGAATCCTGGCCGGCCGCGCCCGGCGCGGGCACAGGACGAGAGGGGAGGCGGGCTTGCGGGGGACGGGGGTCGGCGGGCTTCCGGGGGACGGGGGTCGGCGGGCTTGCGGGGGACGGGGGTCGGCGGGCTTCCGGGGGACGGGGGTCGGCGGGCTTGCGGGGGACGGGGGTCGGCGGGCTTGCGGGGGACGGGGGTCGGCGGGCTTGCGGGGGACGGGGGTCGGCGGGCTTGCGGGGGACGGGGGTCGGCGGGCTTCCGGGGGACGGGGGTCGGCGGGCTTGCGGGGGACGGGGGTCGGCGGGCTTCCGGGTGACGGGGGTCGGCGGGCTTGCGGGGGACGGGGGTCGGCGGGCTTGCGGGGGACGGGGGTCGGCGGGCTTGCGGGGGACGGGGGTCGGCGGGCTTGCGGGGGACGGGGGTCGGCGGGCTTGCGGGGGACGGGGGTCGGCGGGCTTGCGGGGGACGGGGGTCGGCGGGCTTGCGGGGGACGAGGTCCGGCTCATTTTGCAAGGCGGCGCGGCGCGCGTGCGTTTGTTTACAATTGCAACGAAATAATTTGTTTTGGAGACAGTTTTGTGTTTCAATTAGTTTCGCAGAAATATTACACTACAATTACAACTACCATACCAACCTTCCTATTACTCTTAATTATTGAAACTAAAGTAATAATTTACAAAAGACTAAATATAGATAATTATTGTTTTGTTACCAATATTGTAAGAATTTGAACTGATTAGCTACAGTAGGTATAATAATTATAGACATAAACAAATGTTATTAGAGTTAGAGACAAAATAATAAGTACTCTGTTGATTTTTAAAATAAAACTTACATTATTTTTGTAACTAAGCAACGCAGTTTCTATTTAATTACATATCATGTCAATTACTAGTTCTTAAAACAAGCATTTGCATATGTTTTAATTGCGATCCTCCCAATCTCGCGAGATCTCGCTAGGCGGAAATCTCGTACGAGATTGCATTCCCTAGTCATGGAGCTAGAAGGCGCGAAAAAATAATCATAAGGGTCTTTTTATATTTGCAAGGAAACCGCAAGTTCCGAGTTCGAGGCGGACTGCTAGTTAAGCCTAGTTTCTCTATTTTTTCCGTGATATTCAATTCAGCAAGGAACATTCGACAATGTCAGAAGCTCACGACGCGCAGGAAGAATATTTGGTAGGAAATGATAGTGGGCAAAGTTGTCATATAACTTACTAGCGTTCCCTTTATCGTCCACAATGAAGTCGGTGGTGACTAGCGGTGGCACCGCCCCCTTCTCGGTGGTGGAGAACACCCCGCCGCGGCTCTGCTGGTCGTCGGCCATCACTTGGATCTGAAACAATAAAATAATCGATTATTTCATTATTATTTGTTGGATATAAATTTCATTCGATATTCTGAGGAAAAAAACGTGACACAGAAAATGTAATCATTGTTTTTTTTGTTTTTGGCCGTTTTAATTGTTTCATTGGCCGTCTCGTATATAATATAATCAATTAAATTTTATTCTAATTTAATAAGAACCGTTACTTTTTTTGCAACATCTAACTGCAAAATCCGGAAAGGCCTTCCAAGACAACCATTTGTTTTCATATTTAACTCGTCAAAATGTAATATTTACTGCATTGACCGTCTAGATTAAGAAATGAACTATTATATGCATTAATAGTTGATTTAAAAACACTAAGTATTTTCGCCATAGTCTTTGAAGAAAATGAAACATTTCGTGAAATTCGCACGTTTTGGGACTAAAGCCTCTTAAACGCCAGAAAAATGGAACATCTCCTTACCGGGCTTGGCATCTGATCAGGGTCCAACCGCTTCTGAGGCTGCTGCCCGTACCCGTAGCCCGGCTGCTGAGCTGGGAACGGGGGCTGGTACTGCGGTGGGTACCCGGATTGCTGCGAAAAATAATGTCATTGATTTAACTATTGATAATTCACTGGATGATATTAATTTCACTAATTTTAACTGGGTAAAAGCAACTATCCTAAAAACAAACTAAAATATGTCAAAATTACAAGTGTTCCCAAGAACTGTTCAGTTAGAAATGTAAAAATAAATTCATTAATATTAATGGGACAATCTTACACAAATCAACCTAGTCCCACAGTAAGCTCAGTAAGACTTGTGTTGTGGGTACTAGGCGACGATATATACACGGTGCCCATGAGCATTGCGAGAGATTTTAACCACGCATTTCTGAGGTGAAAAGAATGAAAAAACATTATATGACTTTTGTTGTAAAACGCCAAAAAACATTTTTTTTTTTTTTTTTTTTCAGTTTTTTGGAATGCTGTTCTACATAAAAAGTAAATGTCATTAGAAAAAAGTAACGGAAAAAGTAAATTGCTACATTTTTTCTCGTAAAAACTAGTCCACGAAAAGTGTTTCTTAGGTCTTTGATATCAGTCAATAAGAGATGTCTAGACTATGCCCCATACCGGTGAGATCGCCATCAAAAAATCATTTTACACTGAGAAACAATTCAAAATGCAATTTTTTGTAAGTAGTATTTACTCTGAAACTATGGCGAATTTCGGAAAAGTTTAAAGGACATTTTGTTCTCTAAATATGATCATGAATACACTGTTAAAGTCTCTCGCAATGCTCACGGGCACCGTGTATAATAGATAAATACTTAAATACATAGAAAACATCCATAACTCAGGAACAAATATCCATGATAAACACACAAATAAATGCCCTCACCAGGATTCGAACCCGCGACCTCCTGCTTCGTAGGTAGGTAGGGAAGTAAAAAAGAATTGCTAATTTAAAAAAAACGTAATTTATGAATTAAAACGAACAACAGGGGCCGATTGCATAACAACTTGTAACTAATAATATTATCGGAAGACTCTTTCCAATCCCATTTATAAGAAAGAGACTTCCACTAATAATATTAGTTACAAGTTGCTATGTAATCGGCCCCAGGTTGTAAAAACAGATTTCGTTTCATCAATTTCAACATTGTTATACAAGCTGTGCAATAAATGTTTTGAGAATATAAATACCTAATTTATTCAAATAAATATAACAAAGATTTTAATATTATTTTTGATACGGATGTTTTTAATATAAAAAATTTAGTAAAATGTTGACAAGTCAAAAACTACAAAAGAGTTAAAAATATACATTTCACTGAAGGATTGATAAAATGTCACCCAAGAAAGTTCGGCCATATAAATTTTATTTTATTAATTATCCTGTAGTGTCCCACTGCTGGGCAAAGGCCTCCATCTCTTTCTTCCACATGTCTCTGTCTATGGCAATTTCAGCCCAATCACTACGAACGACGTCAAGATCGTCCCGCCATCTCCGCCTAGTGCCTAGTTTCCCGTTTAGTGCCCAACTGCCCAGTAGTTCATACGTCTGGCATACATTACAAAAGTATAATAAAACTCATACCGGTTGCTGATATCCTTGCTGCATTGGTTGTTGCCCTGGCATTGGTGGTTGTCCTGGCATTGGTGGTTGCCCATGCATTGGTGGTTGACCGGGCATAGGTGGTTGCCCCTGCATCTGCTGCATCATTGGCTGCATTGGAGGTTGTCCCGGCATTGGAGGTTGCCCAGGCATTGGAGGTTGGCCAGGCATTGGCGGTTGACCAGACATTGGAGGTTGACCAGGCATGGGAGGTTGGCCTGGAAAAATGAGGACTTTTTGAAATAACGAACACACCTATAAAAGACAAGAGGTTATATTTATTTAAAGGCACTGGTAAAATACAAGACTTATGGCCTGTTTCACAATCTCCAGTTAAAGCATATCTGTCAGATAAATGTTTGCTGTCCTTTTCTTTTATATGACTGGAGAAATGGATAGCAATAATTTTAACTGGTAGATAAGTTTATCTGGAGATTGTGAAACAGGCCAATAGTAGTAGTGGTTATATTACTGGAAACTGCATGTATTTCTCTACAAGATTTTATTATTATTATTTTTCTAAACTGTAAAATTTCCTTCTTTTCTCATTGACCTGCATGACATAAATGTATAACTGATCTCCGGTGATACAGGTTTAAATAAAAGTAAACAAACATTTTTTACATTTTCGGGTAGTTATAACTTTTATTGGTTAACCAATCAAATACAAAACTGCCTGGATCTGTCACTCAACGACCTGGCTTTAACCAATATTATTTGATCGTGTAATGTTTTCATCTACCCTCAACTGGCTTAAGGAGCCATTTGAGGGTAGATCTTATTTACTTTTATTTAAATACCTAAAGATACAGAGTATAGTGTGGGGACTCCTGGAATCTCTGTACATCTTCGTTGTACACCAACTATTTAATGTACTTTATTGAAACACTGTAGAACCTTTCTATATTCTTTCTTGTGCAATAAATATATTTTTATCTACACATATTTCCTTATACAATATTAGACGCAATTTAGACTATGGCCTTCTTACCTGAAATATAACATCAACCCAGAAATATTTTGTAATTTCGTAATATTTTGTAATATTAAGGTGCGACCACACCGCTGCTTAAATGCAGCGACGTTACGGAATCACAGTGACGCATCGTATCCGCACCGTTTTTATCGCATGCCCTCCACACCGCTGCTCATAATACGCTGACGGTACGGAATCGCAATGACGTGCCGTAAACGTCACGATTTTAACGCATGCTCTCCACACCGCTGCTCAAAATACGCAGACGCAACGTGTACGCAGTGACGTGCCTCATACGAAATAGTTTTGACGCGGACCTTCCAAACCGTATTTTGAGCAGCGGTGTGGAGGGCATGCGATAAAAACGGTACGGATACGATGCGTCACTGCGATTCCGTAGCGTCATCGTATTTTAAGCAGCGGTGTGGTCGCACCTTTAATAAATGTAGAAACATTCACGGACTTTAATTGTTAAGCCATTTACGGTTTAATTTTCCTTTGTTAAGTACTTACTCTATGCAATATCCAGTATAAAGTGAACTCACCATAAGAGCCCATCTGTGGCCCCGGTGGCTTCCCATAACCGGGTTGCTGCTGCAAAGGCGGTGGCATGTGCGGCATGCCCGGCAATGATGGTGAATACTGGTTAAACTGGGACGTTGGTGGTTGCTGAGGCAACCCAGGTTGAGGCGGCAGGCCTGGAATCAATATTGTACAACTTAATGAGTTGATCAACGATTCTAAACTAATAGGAATGATGAAACGGCTAATAATTAATGATCACTGGTTTAAATCAATGAAGTTAAATTTTATTAAGTTTTTTAACTATATTATAAGAACAGCGCAAAATTATTATTTTTTTAGACGCAATAGACCAATAGTATGAAACCGCGTGCCGCATTTCTTCACATTTACTTCATAGGTATTTTCACATCAAAATGATTGGGAAACCTCGCCATTTACTCGGCCATTTTTGGATAAATAATTACTATTTCTTCACCGTAATAGACCATATTCTATTGTAGAGTTCAATGACTGATAGTTGGAACATCACAAGTTCATGATTTGGCTGATGCTCCTTTTCAAATGAACATACCTGGTTGCCGCATTTGTTGGCCAGGCATTGGTGGTTGCCCGGGCATAGGTGGTTTCCCTGGCATTTGTGGTTGTCCTGGCATTTGTTGTTGTCCAGGGCATAGGTGGTTGCCCCTGCATTTGTTGTTGTCCAGGCATGGGTTACTTACTTGATAGGTATTTTCTTATCAAAATGATTAGGAAACCTCGCCATTTACTCGGCCAACAGTTTTGGATGAATAATTACTATTTATTCACCGTAATAGATCATATTTGTAGAGATCAATGACAAACTGTTGGAACATCACAAGTTCATGATTTGGATGATGCTCCTTTTCAAATGAACATACCTGGTTGACGCATTTGTTGGCCAGGCATTGGTGGTTGCCCGGGCATAGGTGGTTGCCCGGGCATAGGTGGTTGCCCTGGCATTTGTGGTTGTCCTGGCATTTGTGGTTGTCCAGGCATAGGTGGTTGCCCCTGCATTTGTTGTTGTCCAGGCATGGGTGGTTGCCCAAGCATTTGTGGTTGCCCCGGCATTGCTGGTTGCCCGGGGTGTGGAGGCAACCCAGGTTGTGATGGTTGCCCAGGTTGGCCTTGAGGGAATTGCGGCGCTCCGAAAGGTGGCATTCCTGGTTGCCTTTGTTGCTGAGGCATTGGTGCTTGTCCTGGCATAGATGGTTGCCCTGGCATAGGTGGTCCAGGCATTTGCTGTTGCTGTGACATTGGGGGTTGCCCAGGCATTGGTGGTTGCATAGGTTTAGGTCCAGGGGGGCTCATAGGTCCAGGTCCTTGAGGTTGACTATGTGGAGGTAGCTGTGCTTGTGAGCTTGGTGGCATTTGTCCTTGAAGGTTCTGACCAGGGCCTTGTGGTGGTATTTGACCCTGACTTTGGGGACCTGGAGGCATTTGAGGTCCCCGAGGGCCGGGAGGTAGCTTAGGAGGGCCCTGTGAAGGTGGCATTTGACCAGGAATACCAGGAGGCATTTGACCAGGCTGTTGTGAACCTGGAGGTCCAGGTGGACCTTGTGGACCTGGCATCTGCCCAAATTGACTTTGCGAATGACCTTGGCCTGGAGGCATTTGGCCTGGCTGCAAACTAGGTGGCATCCCAGGGTGAGACTGAGGGCCAGGAGGCCCCATAGGCCCAGGTCCACGATTTGGCATCTGCCCTGGTGGGCCTTGCTGACTAGGCTGCGAGCTCGGTGGTTTCATCGACCCTTGCGGGAATGGTCTATTCTCTAAATTAGGAGTCTGACTTTGAGGCGGCTGGCCAGGCCTCGGTGCAAACTGGGCACCTGGCTGGCTTGGTGGCCGGAATCCAGGCTGACCGCCAGATGCTGGTGGGAAAGCTCCGGGTGGTAGTTGACCGGGTGGGAAGCCCTGAGGTCCGTTTATGTTCATGCCCTGCATTTTTTGGGCCATATCACTGTCATATGGCTTGTGTGGCCCGTTCTGGTTGTACATGTTGGCGTTTTGGACTCCGTTGTAGTCGGAGCCGAGGGGGTTGTTCGGTGCATTGTTGTTCGGCCCTGGGGGCAGATATTGTGGATTCATGGTGCTGGTTTAAGCCGTGTACCTATAAGAAAAATTAGTTTTATAATTATTCATTGTATAATTTTCATTTAAATAAGGGTCCAAAAGTATCTACTGTATTGTAAACTTTTTCCTTTGTACGACATCTATTGAAGTTTATAATTTATATAGTTACGTCTACTTAAAATAAACAATCAAAGTATTTATTAAAATAATTAATCTACTGTATCCTTGATTGCATATAATTTTCATCATTAAAAAAGTTTTGTTGACTCTATTAAGTATACAGTTTAACCCTTTGAACGCCAAGAACCCCTAAAGAGGTCTTGTGTCATCATGCCCATAATGCCAACAACCCATAAAGAGGTTGGAGTGAAGGTGTACTTTGATCATGAATAGTTTTGCACAGCACTACGAGATTTGTCTTTTTTGATTGATAACGCTCATTCAAATATGGAAGCATTCAAAAGGTTAACACATTCAGTGCCACCTAGTGCTATGTGCTACGCTCGTAGGTTGGGTTCTCGGCCCTGAATGTGTTAAGTAAGAACTATAAGCTATATGATACTACTAAACCAAGACCCTATTGTGCAAAGAGTGACTAATCAAATATAGCTACATCAAATATATAGTCATCTATAAATGTTTACAAAAGAATATATATATATTATGTGGTTGTCTGCGATATAAACCAGGCCCATTCGCCTTCTTTATTTGAAGACAGATTCCTTAATTGACTTATACTATGTTAATAAGGACTATTTATGACACTCTAGGACATTAATTTGTAACATATTGAATTCAATTTGGTTCATTGAATGGCATGTTAATAATCAATTAAATCGTTCAGACTTTTCAAACCTCAGTTAAGAAAAAATCCATGGCCCTTGATAAACATGTTTTTTACACCATAAATTATATGATATGAAATATATGTCAACTTGTTTGATAAGAATGATGAACTGTGACTTAGGTTAATATATTCTTACCAAGTACTTTTCTTAACACTTATTACTAGTTATTACAGGTAGATACCACTGATGATACCACAAACAAAGATAAATCTAGGATGACAACGCGGTGAACGTTGCAGAATAAGTCTAATTAGGTTTCGATTAAAACCTGTTAGGTCACTTGGCATAATCAAAATACTAACAAACATTACTCATTTATGATTGAAAAAACAATCTCCAGCTATCTTTTAAGTCACACGTTGCATAATAACGTCGTAAACACAATGAAAATCCCGTAAATCTGGCGAAATATCACTAAATATTGGTAAGTGAAAACTGACAGCTGCCGTATTCAATTCAAAGTAATATTAACACTAATAAACGATAATTACACTTTTGAAATTTACACAGGACGTAGATAAAGGATCCGTTTTCAATACTTACGGCTTATGCAGTGTATTTTCACGATATCTTCTAGTAAAAAATATAAACAAGAACACGACCAGCGGAATGTAGACGGGCCACGTATCTTGGCGGTGTTGTCAGCCATCAAGCGCTTATGTGGAACTTTTGACTGATTAATATCTGCGCGTCGAACGGAACGTCCATTCTTGCAAACGTTATGCTACAAATTTGACTATAATGAATTCCTAATGAAAAATAATGTATGAAAAACTACTGAAATATATAAATGGTTCTTAAAAAGTAGTTTTTGACATCAATTTATTTTAATATACATAGCGATGCGTGTGAAATTAATTTCAAAACGGAACGGTGTGACTCAGCATGGCAATGCCTAAAATCAGCTGTCACATTTAAAGGAGTGCAGCCGAAAATAAACTTTATTTCGTTTAACATAGGATATGGTATTGAAATACAGTGTACGATCATTAGATCATTAACCTACTTTTCAACCGACTTCAAAAAAGGAAGAGGATTGGGAATGTGGGTTGGAAAGGCTACACTTCCCAGATTTTTAAACGAACAGGAAAGATTTCTCGAAGACGGTTGGACCGATAATAAGGCGCCATTCATTCATTATGTAAAGCGATTGAGGGGGGACCATTGTTTTTATTTTGTGGGAGGGGGTCTTGATTTTTCTTACTTGATCACAAAAATGCGATAAGTTTAGATTATTTTGTAAAAAATTGGTGATTTATGTGCGCTGCGCAGCATCCATAACAACACCGCAATTTATTATTAGTTGTTGGTTCCCCGTATAAATAAATAAATGAAATGAAATCAAAATAAATCATTCAGTGACCGGTAATGTCGTCGTAAATGCGTTACGCATGCCAGCGGGGCGCGGGGTCGGGCCCCAGTGGTTATGTGGGACTCCCATATAGGCTAACTAGCCCTTTCCCGCGGCTTCGCCCGCGTACTATAACTAAGTACTCAAAAAGGATACGATACCCATGTTGATTTTATGACTGTGTGACCACATTGGCCCCTTTTAGGGCTTGAATTTTCAAAAAACCTGAAACACGTGTTTACTCATTTATCGTTAGGAATACTCCTGTGAAGTTTCGAATAAAATAGTATAACAAATCTTGATTCACCATACAAACTTTGGACCCCCATTTTGCTCCCTTAGGGAGTGAATTTTGAAAAATCCTTTCATAGTGCATCTTTACCCCTTATAAGGAACCTACGTGCCAAATTTGGAATCTCTAGAACCAGCGGTTTGGGCTGTGCGTTGATATGTCAGCCAGTCAGTCAGTCAGTCAGTCAGTCAGTCAGTCAGTCAGTTTCTTCTTTTATATATTTAGATGAGACCCATGGTCATCATCATTAGTCGTTCCCTCAGAGCTGAGGATCGTGACATCATGTCCTTGAGACCCATGGTATACCCACTAAAAACCCCTCTGTTTGCCGCATCAACGCTCTACGGCGAGGCCACGGGAGTATAGGCCATAGGGTACTTGTGCTAGTTTCCCGTCCAGGTCCAGTTTACCGTCCACTTGATTAAACTGCTGCAAATAAATGGGAAAAACTTTTTGAGGTCAACACAGTTTATATTTATAGTTTATTCTTTAGTAGATTTTTTACTTTTAAGCTTTTATTTTGGGAAAAACTTGAATATAAACATATAAATAAGTATGGACGGAAAACTGACAAGAGTGGACGAAAACATGCACAATCACTACTATCGTGGCTTAAGTGGCATAGGTATCAGGATGGCATGATGGGGTCCTGCTGAAATCAAGGGACCTTTTAAAAACGCCTTTAAATCCCCATATCTAATCTTAACACGTTTATTTTCATATTTATGCAGAATAATTGGCTTTTAAAAATATTTATATAATAGTAAAATACAAAAATACCTACGTCTTAAGTTATAATTTTAAACAAAAAAGAACTGACTTCACTTAGCATCCACCTTTCCAACAACAAATGCTCGAGCTGCTGTAAAAAATACTCAAATCACTATAGGTGTGCCTATAATTAGTTGAAGAGTTCCCCCAATTTCTCCAGGATCCCATCATCAGATCCTGACCTGGTTGCTATGGGACCAACTGTGAAGTATACTCTTTAAAACAATAAAAGAATTTTCCAAATCGGTCCAGCCGTCTTCGAAGAATCGGTGAACATGGGCATTTCTTAAATAACTTTCAGATAGCCCAAAAAAAATGAAGTTTTTTTTTTACAATATATTATGACGGGATTTAAAAATATATACTAAAAGCATATTTTTTATGTGTATTAAGGTAGGAAGTCATTTATTAAAGAAATAGCTAATAATAATGTATATAAAATAATAGTAATAATTCACATCTCTGCAATGCACGGTCAGGCAGGTGACAGTTTAGTTAGAGCTGGGAATGCCTGCTCCGTCGTCGAACCCCAATAGTTTCGCTGCAGGTTTGAATTTGTGACGTGTGCCTCGTATGCACATACTGGTGGCTCGAATTATAGTAATGCATATCCTTGTTCTAAGCCAACCCAGTATCGTACTCAGCGATTTATTCCAGCGGTCCGCGAGGGCTTCGCCTATGTGTTTGACAAAGGAGGTCATCTGTGGTGCGAATACGCCATCGACGGAAGTCACGAGAGGGGTGAAGGTAGCGTGTTTCGCTTCGCAGGCAGCGGAGTATTTTCTTTGTTTTTCAGTCTCAGCAGATTTTAGGACAGAAGTGACATGGCGTGTAATGTAAGAGGGAGCGTCAGTGTCTACGACACGGATATCAAAAAGAGCCTCTATCTGAGGATTCCATACGCCACGGCAAGATAAGTCGCCGCGTAATCCAAGGTCACCTTCTGTGATTATGGGTTCTATTGTGACGTTGCTCCATGCTTGGTGACATAGTTCAGCAAATAGATCACGAACTTCGTTGTGTCGTCTTGAAATTAGCCCCCCAGTCTTGCAGCAGAGAGCATGCTCGATATTAAATTGGCTGTTGCCACATCCATCACATGAGGGTGGCATTGAGTTTGGGGTTCTGTGATAGCGTATTGCCAGGGCGTCTCTGAATTCTTGAGGGGACAAGTCGAGGTTATCTTTCTTCGTTGGTATAGTAGATAGCCAGGTGGAAGACTTTAAACTTACACGATGTTCACTCATTATTATGACAAAAACGGGACTTAATCGCGTACACTTACTTTTATTATTTTCCTGACGTTTCGAGCGTACCGTAACGCTCGTGGTCGCAGGCAGACTCACCACCACCACCACTGTCTGCCTGCGACCACGAGCGTTACGGCACGCTCGAAACGTCAGGAAAATAATAAAAGTAAGTGTACGCGATTAAGTCCCGTTTTTGTCATAATAATGAGTGGAAGACTTTGTTTTCATTTTCAATGCGATTGATCTTTCTATAGCTCTTCTTTTGTTAGGGGGTAATTTGGCCAATATAGTGTCTAAAAGTTCGTTATCGCGAGCTTCTTTCATTGTTCGGCTTTCTTTGCGTGCGTCAATCAGGGATTTATTGTGTTGGGCTAGGTCTACATGTTGTGTCCCGATCAAAGCTGATGAGAGGATTGAACAGCCTTTTTTAGAGGTTTTGTAGCTCAAATTATTCTCGGTGAATGGATTGGATATTGCCAAGCCACCTTTATGTACGGGTAGGGAAAACAGAGCGGCTTCGTCGGCAGTGATGTCGCTACCCATCATAGTTGGCATGAAATTAGCCCGTAGTGCAAGTGTCAGTGGTTCAAAAAGTTCGTTAGGATCAGCGATTACACGTTGTAGGAATGACCATTTGAATTGGGCAGCTTTGGTAAGTGCTGTGTAAGCTGCTTGGGGGGAGTCCTTACAGACATGTGTTAGTTTCTCGATTATTGAAATAAATTGCTTCACTTTGTTTCTTATAAAGTCTTCTTTTCCCTTGCCTATGTAACTACCAAGGAAGGGTGAACCTATGGCGATGGTAATGTTAGTTCCTTTAAAAATCTGCTGTGCTTTAGTTTTGTCTGTTTCAGATACAATAAGGATTGTCTTTTTAGGTTGAGGGAGGTATCCATATGCCGGTCCTATGTTGCAGATCTGTTCCCACCATTTACGAAGGCTTTTGAAGTTTCCCTGGACCGATGAGTCATCAGCGTACCATGTCTGGAGTGTATTCTGTTCTTTTTTTAGTTTATTGATTATGGGTAATGTTGCAAGAGCATATAGTGGCATAGCGAGTGGATCGCCTTGGGTAACGCCTTCTTTGCTATACATTCTTGTGTCTGAGTTTCGAATAACAAGCTCGGCATGGCCGTTATATGTGTTGTACAGGAAACGGGCACAATGTGGCCAATATATTCGGGCCTGCCACAAAGCAAGCTGCCTATTTACACTGTTGAATGCGTTGTTAGCATCAACGAGGAGCATTCCCCATTCTGAGCTTGGGTGACATTTCTCTTCAAAAGTGTCATTCATTGCATGTATGGCTCCTTCGATACCAGAGTTGAGGCCACTGCAAAGTTGCCATTGTCCACATGCTTCGGTGACTTCAGATCCTGTTGCCAAGATCATACATTTAGAGAGGATTCTTCTAAGGCATTCCCCGATTCCAATGGGTCTCACGCCTGGGCATTTATCCAGAGCTACCAGACGGCTCGACATAAGGGATTGTATTTGTGTCCAAGGTACGTGTTCGTTATTCAATTTCATAGTAAGTTGGGCTATGGCATTTCTTAGGTGCAGGCTCGCATCGCCGAAACGTAAGAGAAAGTCCTTCCAATTTTCGGACGTTGAGCCAGTTGGACCCCCACCACCATGTAGTTTTCTTGCAACTTGCTCGACGTGGTTACTAGTTATGTCGACATCTAATAATCGTGGCATTTCGGGGAAATCCTCGGGCAGGGCAAATAAGTCAGGGTTGGGGTTTGCGGGAGGTGGATGTTTTTCTCTTAGTACGTCGCTGACGGTTTTACCGGTATAATCGATTTCGTCATTACTATTCAGGACTTTGCTTGTATCTTTGGTTAATAAGCCAGCTTAGGGCCTCGCGGACTTTGCCACGTTGAATTAGTCTTGTGAATGTTTGTGTTGTTTCGTCGTTATTGTGGTATTTTCGACTATATGTATTTTGAAGAGTTTTGTCAGATTTTATCGATTCTGAGATTAAAATATCAAACTGCTCATCGGCCCACAGTTTGAGGCGGCGGTCAAGTAATCTGCTGATATCTTCGGCCTGTTTAATGTTTTTGTCCCTTTGTAGCAATACGGCAGTGTAAATTAGTAATCGTTCTGAGGGATAATTTAGCTTGGTTAGGTGTTCTATTTCATCGGCAAGTGTATGAACGAATTTTCTGCTTGCTGTGTCAAAAGGGAGATCGTAAAGTTTTCCATGAAGTGAGCATATGTCGTTCCATCTTTTTTGCCATATACCTGTCTTCGATCCTGTGTTGTTAAGGTAGGGCGACCCATATGCTTCTTCTAGTGGTGATGCAAAAAGCGAGTGTTGAGTGGAAGCTTGTTGATGCGAAGAGGACTGCTCACCATGGGCGGCACGTATGTGACGTTGCAGGCCGTTTCTTTTAAAGGTTTTGGAACAGGTCGGACAGGTTTCTTGATTGCTTGAATTGACTGCGGTCGTATTCATTTCTTCAAAACACAATTTTGTTGGGGGCTTTCAACATGTTGTCTGATATTTAATGCTTGTAGTCTTTTATCAAAATTTTCGTGAAGTACACACAAGCAGGTATCGCGTTCAGTTAATTTTCTTTTAACAACTCAAAACGGACGCAAACGGCAAAAACTTGCATAGCTCACACGCAATGTTCTGTTTGATACAGCATTGTACTTTTTGTGAAGGTTTTCCATAGAGTTAGTAAGGTACCTTTTCTGTTTATTTATTTTGCAACGCGTAATTGTATCTTTTATCCCCGGACTTATCATAGAATTTTCATCACTCTCTAAAAACTTCTGAACCGATAATTTACGACGACGCCATGTTTCTTTTAAAACTCTTTGCTTTTTTTTGGCTTCAGTCGGGATTTGAGAAAGCTTCATTACCAGCCTCTTCATTTTAGTTTGAAGATTATGTATTGCTCTCTGCTGCACTTTTATTTTTTCCTTTTGCTTCATAATTAAAACATTGGTTAGTTTTCTGCGTTGTTTGTGTTCTTTTAACGCGTGGCGCCTTTGTCTACTCATTACACTGTCTCTAGAACTGGTGGATGAAGGAGTTCCACCTCGTTGCGATATGGTAGGCGAATCGTAACTGCAAGCCTCCGCCTCTGGTAGTAAATCACGCTCTTTCATTGGTGAAGAAACAATGAGATCTGGTGCCAGGGCTTCATTAATTTCCAAATCAGAGGAAGGAGTGTTCTCCCTGATTAGTTGCAACCCACGTTCTCTGCATTTTTTAATGCTCGAAATTTTTTGGTACGTTCACGCCATTTCAGTCGTTGTGCCTTCTGATCACGACGTGATAAATCATTTATTGACAAGATTTTCTTCTGCTCCTATCTTCGTTGGCACCGCGCTCGTTCTTTTTCCTTTGCTTCCGCGTACTTGACAGGATCTGCTTTTATTTTTGCTCGTCGCCTTTTTTCATATTTTTGCCTTGCTTTCTTTTTTTCTTCTGCAGATTTTTTCTTTTTTTTACCATCTGCAGAATCAAATTAGCGGTAAATTGATATATCTTAAAAGGTTATACTAAAACTTATATGCATATAAAGCAATAAAAACTTTAAATAATAACAAAATGAACTTTTTGTCACGACCACGCATTATATATGTCACGACCATGCACACAAGAAGTCCACGGCCGTGATTTTTTTTTCATAACCTAAAAGACTACCCTGGTATTGAAAATCTTAAGTAATTATCTTAAACTACATTATATTACCTATAAAAAAATTGTTTTAAACAAAAGCGTCACATTGGTACTCACGTTCAAAACTCGTACACGGCGTTGACGTGTTAAGGTTGTCCTTTTTTTATTATGTTGATAAAAATCACAAATAGTGATTATTATTTAAATATTTTTTAATTAATTTTATAGAATTTAGATTAATCTTGCATAATTGCTGTAATATTTTGCCAATGGGCATAACGTTTCTTCGGAAAAAAATGTTTTATTTCAATTTCCGCTAATCTCACACTAGACGGTTCGTGACATACCACCCGTACCGTACCGGTGCCGTAGATGATATGTTAATTAAGTCATTTAAAATGAAAGCAAAAGAGTTGTCCAATAAATTTGCCCATGACTTTGAAAGTAATGTGTCAAGAGTGCTGAGTGCATGCAACATACCACTACTAAATGAGAATACTTATAGTAATGTCCCCAATGTGTCACTAAAACTTCACAAAATCAACAACAATGATATGGAAAAAATAATCAGAAATATTAATGAAAACAAAAGTGCAGGTTTCGACAGACTACGAGCGAAAGATATAAAACTCTTAACTAAGGAATTAACACCAGTGTTGACTCATTTGACTAATAAATGTATATCTCACTCGTTGTATCCGGATAAACTTAAAGTAGGATTAATCCGTCCGATACACAAAAAAGGCAGTCTCTCGGACACTAACAACTATAGACCAATAACTATACTCTCAGTCATAGATAAGGTAATAGAAAAATACATTGGCAAAAAACTTAACGAATTTTTATCGAGTAACAACATTATTAACCACAGACAGTTTGGTTTTCAAAAAGGTAAAAACACAACTCAATTGCTTGCACAATTCGCTGATGAAGTAAACCAGCACTTAAATGACAGGAAGCAGGTAATTACAGTCATGATAGACTTCAGCAAAGCATTTGACACCCTGAACCACGAGATATTGTACAAAAAACTTCGGCAATGTGGTATACAGGGGCCTACACTAAATTGGTTCAAGCAGTACCATCAGCACAGATTCAACACTGTTAGCATTGCAGGAGAGCAAAGCGATCTCATGCAATCCTATCATGGGACAGCTCAAGGATCCATTTTAGGACCAACTGAGTATCTGACCTATGTTAATGATATGAGTAATGAATTCCAAACAGCCTCGGTATACCAATTCGCTGATGATACTTGTCTACTCACTGCTAACGCAGATGTCAAAGTCGCAGAGCGTCAAATGCAGAGCGAATTCAACATGTTATGTAAGTGGGCGCATGATGTCGGCTTATCTATAAATTATAATAAAACAAAAGTAATGCATATTCACTCTCCGTATATTGAAACTAACACTATCCCCAAAATCGTGGCCCACGAGCATTCATGTATGCATGCAGGGCAGTCCTATTGTGTTGCTAACTGTGAGCCGTTGGAAGTTGTTAACACCCATACCTATCTGGGGTTAAAAATTGACACTTCATTTAACTGGGGACCTCATATAGACCGTGTGTGTAATAGGTTAAGAGCCTTTCTTGCCAATGTCTGTATAATTAAGCAAAAAATGCCTTATAACACACTCCGATTGCTGTATATTGCACTAGCTGATTCCATAATCAACTATGGCATCTCAACTTATGGAAGAACCTATAATACTTATTTACAGAGAATATACAATATCCAGATTAGAATATTAAAAACTATAGTCCCGCTTAAAATTAAACAAAGATACAAAAATAATTATGAAAAATTGTTTAATTACTGTAGAGTGTTTAGTGTATATGATAAGGCTAAAATGGCTGTGATCTTAGAATGCAAGCATCGTTTGGGAGAGCTGATTAGATACAATAGACCAAGGAATCTTCGTAATCCCTCCAATGAACCTAACTTTGTAACCGCTAAAAATAGTAATGAATATGGTAACAGAGTTTGGACTTCTTACATACCTAAAGTTCTAAACAGCTTTCCCAAAGAAGTTATAGAAAATCTAGATAAAAAACCTAAGAATATTAAAGGTATTGTTAAAAAAGCACTGATAGATAACAATGTAACTGGTAAAATAGATTAATATGATTTAATTTGAAATAATTTATGTTAAAAGGGGTTGCAACCCCAAAACAATAGCTTGGTAATACAATCTTAAATGTAAAAGATTAATACTAAGTTAAGTTAAATTGTTATTAACCCATTTCATTATAATAAACAGTTTAAATTTTAATTTTTTTAATTTTTTTTTTACATTTTGGACTTGAATGGTTTTTTTTACATCATTTTATTTTTTATATGTAAAAATTATATTAAAACATAATGCTTGATGTCATTTGCTAAATGAATTATTTTATTATACAAATTACTGATTTAGTTTTTAAATATACTCAATTCTTACCACTCACGCAGAAAAACGTAAGAATAAGAAATGCCCACATACATAAAAATAAAAGCGCGCGTGGGCTCTACAAGGAGATAAGTAAGCGGTTGAGGGACGCAACGGGTGACCCTCGCGCGGGCAGCTTTCTCGCTCAAAGAATAGCGATTGCTATTCAGCGCGGGAATGCTGCCTGCGTGATGGGCACCCTGGCTAAAGGGCAAAGTTTTGATACGTATCTATAATTAATTAATGATATATTTGTAATTTTATTTTTTAAGTAGTTTTAAATCTAATGACTTGTTTTCGAATAAAGTTATTAAAAATAAAACAAAGATCGCGACGAATTGATAACCTCAAGAATTCTAAGGAGGCTTCGAATTCTTGAAGTCGGTTGAGAACATACAAGAATGAAGAGTGTGTAATAGTACATTACTGCAGAGACCAGTAAGTAAGCTTTCCTGGCTGAGTATTTAGTAGCCGTCCGAGTCGAAGACGAGGACGGCTACAATACGAAGCCAGGTAAGCTGATTACGGTCGAAGCATGTATAGTGCTTTTCTCAAACATGTAAGGAATAGTACATTACTGCAGAATCCAGTAAGTAAGCCTTCCTGGCCAAGGATGAGTTAACCGGACCGAACCGCAGGTGAGGTCCGGTTATATACGAGGCCAGGATGGCTTTCTTACTGGTTGAGGCTTGTATGGTGCTTTTCTCAAAAATGAAAGAAAGTTTAACAACAAATTCGTTTAATTAATATTGAAGGTTACATTCATATACGGGCAATTACTGATAGATATTTTTATCGATTTACCGGGGGCATTTATGTTTGTTTCTTGTACATCTGGATTAATGGACTCTTGGCTGACAGTAAATGTCTGTGAAACATTAATTTGGTTGTTTGGGAAGGTGGATGGTTGCGATGATGTTACGGTCAGGGGAATAGTGGTCGGTTCTTGGCGAGAGGTAGATGGCTGCGGAGTCAGGCTTAGCGGCTGTTGACGCGATGTAGACGGCTGCGGGGAGGTGAAAGATGGTGTTTTTTGAGTATTCAATTTAATTTTTTTATTTATATTGCTTGTAATTTCACTTTTATTTTCTAATGACTCTTCTATATATCCTTCTGCAACTCGGTCCGATTTCCACCCCCCGTGTCGTTTTATTGTCGTGAGATTGGCTCCAGAGTCAGCCAGAAGGGTAGCAGACGACCTCCGGAAACAATGGCCAGTATAGCTCTCTGGATTTGGTAAATTCAAATATTCTGCTATTTGTTTAGGCATTGCGGCAATCTTATGACGACCGATGTTTTGCCGCAAGCATGTCCCGCTTCTATAATTGATAAAAAAACGATCGCTTTTCGTATTTTCTGGGCGCAGGTCATGGTATTTCCTTACAATATGAGCTGACTCCTTGTGTATAACAAAAGAGCGATCAATTTTTGTTTTTGTTTCTCGTACTTTTACCAAAATTATTTCATTATGGTATTCCACGTCACTGTTTTTAATATTACAGAGCTCTATACTTCGGCAGGCGCCATTAACTCCCATTATAGTAATAACCTAAAAACAAAACAAAAAACTGTTTTAAATCGAGAATATAAAAATAAGTATCTGTTAATTGGAACCAGATTTAATAGCATAATTATATTATTGCAACCGACTAACAGACAACTTACATCACAACAATTTAAATGAAATAAGTAAATAAAATAAATATTACCTTCGCTGCTAGATAAACATCATCGGGTGCTTCATTTAAAAACTTCTGTATGTTTTGGCTGGTAAATACACTCGATTTTTTTCCTTTGTAGCCAGTCGATTGTCTTTTCAACCAAGTGATTAAATTGGAATAATTCTTAATGTTTACATCGTGTTTATTTTGCACTACACATCGAAGCATAGAATACACAGCCCATAAACTTGTCGGCTGCATTGTTTGGCGAAGAAAGCTGAAATATGCCAAGAATACATTTTCAGACCAACTGTTGGCTTGTTTTTCTGACTTCCACTTCATAAATTTTTCATAAGTTTTCATATATCGCTCCTTGGATTTTGGAGGAAGTAAATTGTTTTTTGCTAATTCGGCCTCAGCTTTTAAATCAGGAGGAGTGCCATCTATTTCCGAATCGGATTCGCTTGAACTCATTTTTTGGGATTATTTATGTTCACGCGGTAAAATAAAACACAATTGTCGCAATTGAATGTGAAATCCCGCCAGTCGTTGTTTTTTTTTTACTAAAAAGTTTGCGTTTAGTTTGGAACATTGTTCTATTTTTACATTACTTACATTAATGTTTTAGTAAAAAAATGTAAATTATTGTTTTTGAAACTCCATGTTAATTTTAGAATGGAAAGTTTTAATCCAACATGATTTATAAACTGAAATTACTAAATACAAACATAAAATCCCACTATACTTCTACAACATTACTAAGAACAAAACGCAACGTGCATACTTTTTCTGCGTCGCGTTAAGTGTCACAGACTATAAAATGGCTGTTTAAGGCTCCAAAAATATATCTATCTCATAAAATGACATACCGAAAAGAGAGATAGATATATATTTGGAGCCTCCCTCCTATAACCATGTTATATGGCTACACTCTAATCTGTGTCTGGTACTATGTTTTTTTTTCTAAGCAGATCTAAAGAGGATGACCTACTGTCCAGTAGGTAAATGACATACTTACTTACTGGACAGTAGGAGATTCCAAATTTAAAATCTCGCTTCTTACTGGATAGTTGTGAATATGTCTCCGGTAGAGTTCACTTTCTGGATACATTTTAGGGATATTATGGCAACATTACATACCATTTTTGAGAAAATAAAATTACTTGTTTAGTGCTTCAGTTACTGGCTGAGTGATTTAATGTTGTATGAAAATCCTTTACGTACGTCGCGCTGAACCTGCCTTGGAATAGAGTCCCTACTGGTCTCTAATTACTAACGTAACAGGAACATTTCCGAGCATGTTTGAGTAAATATAATTTTTAACATCTTGCTCAGTAGCTTCTTCTAACTTCAGGTATACCATTAATTTCTTTATTCAAAGCTTGTTAAGATAATTGCAACCAAACATAACTAATTATGTTAGAAGTTACACTCAATTACGCCATAAAACTTCATCCAACTTCCCAACTCAATTAGAACTTAGAAGCATGAAATAAGTATCAAACGTTACACTATACATTGCTTCTTTAATATAGACAATATTCTAGACGTCAGTGATAACCAGGAATAGAAGACAAAACACAAATGAATGCTGCAGAAAGAGTGTGCGTTACACTACGCAGGACAGAATTCGAAATTCAAAAAATCGGTATTCTTTTCTTTCTTAGTTTTTAATGGGTGGGAGCGGGACGGAAGAATGGTTTCGATTGACGAACGTGGTGCAGATGTCCGGTGATGACACACCCCGTGTTGTACGCATGCGTCGTTCAGTTTTCAGAGGGTTGGTAGTAATGGGGTGGCATTGTCGATAAATAGGTTTTAAAAGTTGAATTTTGCTGTACAGCTGAACAACTTTAACGAATTAAGTTTAATTCGTTGTTATTTTATTGCGACTTTTTCAATTTATATTAAATGTTTCTTTTTTGGCTGGCGGACGGGTGATACGGTAAAAATATGATCACAAAAAATAGAACGATGGCCAAAATGAACGTTTTTAACTTTTGTTTCATTTCTTTGCCGTCAAAAATACGTATTTTTGTACATAAAGTAAGATGCAAAAATGTATAAATTGATTTGACATCGAATGTATTCGGGTGAATCAACTTTTAGGACACTTACTATCTTTTACGATATAAAAACTTAGCAGACGACTTTAGTATGATGTTATTATTGCTTAATATTTTTTTTAATTATGAAGCGTTATAAGTACTTATAAGTAATTAGACTTCCAGATTAACTGATCACACCTTTTAAACATATCAAATGTTCCTACATTCTCAAATAAAACCGGTAACGCAGTAGAAAACGCACATATTTCATACAAAACCTAGGGACAACTTGCTCTCCTGCGTTACCATACATATATTATTTTCTTTTTAGCCTATTCTAGTGTCTGCTGCTGTCGGGCAAAGGCCTCTCCCCTTGACCTCCATGACTATTATTGAAAGGGTTTATACCTGAGTAAAGAATTTTTTATTCTTATTATTATTTTTATTTAAACTGGCCCTTTTCTAAAAGTTGATTCAGCCATTTACTTCCGCGTACAGAAAACTTATTATAGTTTCCTACTAAAATTTTCATCGATATACCTTTTTACTACCATCTCTATTGCAACTGCCCTCCCTCTATCGATCTGCACCGACAAAGCCTAATTTTGCCTGTTTGCTTAACACTACCCATCACCAAAAGTCCAAAGTACCTCTATCTGACAAGCGAAAATACACTTTAATAACGCCTCGTGAAGGTTGATTTTAAGTTGTAGGAAATTTAATGTGAAGCCTATTGGGGATTGAATTTAATTTCTTCCCATCACGTCACAGCATACGACATTGTGTTTTACGCTTCTGAAAATAGATGTTATTTCCGTGTGCTGCATATTAAGTGTGGTTTCATAGGCCGCTAGAAGAAGGTTTCAGCAAAATGTGTGTTTTACTATGATAACTGAGTCCTCAGACTCAGAGGGAAGGTCTGAGCTGAATAGTGGGATGGTGTCGGCATAGTGGGAGAGTGGGCAGTGAGATTCAGCATGTGGGACTGTGGTTTTGGTAAGTTTCAGGTCTTAGCCTTGCAGTTAAGGAAGTCCTTCATGAATATTAGAAGTTTTCATAGATTAATGACTATGTTTTAAAATGTGTTACTTAAATTCCTTTTTTGACTGCTATTTCGTATCTGACAGGGATTTACCCCTTATTTTTCACGTTAACCTAGAGACTAAAATGTCTATAATTATTATCATCTTCAAATCTTCAATCAAATCGAAACCTTAGTCGTTGTTAGCATGCAAGTATCGTAAACGTCAAAGAACGTCATTTATCTGTTTCATTTGAATATTTTATTGATTAAGAAAACCAGTAAAGTTACTTTTAAATAAAGAATATTATACCCAAAGCAGGGTAATTGTGCTAGTTTCCCGTCCAGGTCCAGTTTACCGTCCACTTTATTAAACTGCTGCAAATAAATGGGAAAAACTTTTCAAGGTCAATATAGTTTATTCTTTAGTAGATTTTTTAATATTAAGCTTTTATTTTGGGAAAATCTTGAAGAAAAACATATGGATAAGTATGGACGGAAAACTGATAAGCAAGGACGAAAACTAGCACAATCACCCCATTATGTTTATTACCGTTGTTTTTTTTACACTATCCTATACATTGTCGTGGATTATATTGAATGTATTTGAACATTTGAACCGTTTAATTGCAATATTAGTAGAAAATTGCTTTTTGTTTAGACCTAAAGTTGACCGGTTGAGAATGCCATTTGGCATTAAGCCCGCCGTTTGCACATTTGCTTTTGTATGTTCTGCAATCAAGTTTAAAATAAATACCTAAGTACCGACCTACTATATTTTTTTTTAAGTCACATGTAAACGTAGTCGACAGTCCCACGGTTCCCTAGCACTCTTATTGAAGATGGAGATATAGGCTCATAGAGATATTTAGTAGGTATACAGGTGTAACAATAATGCTGGTGATCCATTATTGCTTTCTCATTAAAAAAAAGAGAAAAAAAAATTACGCGTTTTTCGAACGAGAGGAGCGTAAGCGAAGCAAGTTCTTACCAAGGATGATTAAGACATGGATTGACAATGCCTATACAAAATCGCGTTCAGGCTATACGTCTGTTTTCGGTACACAGTGCCACAGTGCCATCTGTCGAGTCTGAAGTCGAGTTATTCTGTCAGCGTTAAGCGACGAACAAAGTATTAGAAACTAGGATTTAGTGTCTGGTGTGACCGATAGATGACGCTAGTGCTTTAACCTGAAAAGAGAACGCGATTTTGTATGGGTATTGTCCATCCATGTCTATATCATCCTTGTTCTTACAAACAACTACTGGCTACTAGGACGTCTCGGCATTTCGATGGCTTTTTAATTTTTGAGAGTTTGTTCCGCGATAACGTTAGTAACGCTTTTCTGATCTTCATGAAATTTGTTGGGGTTGTAGCAAAGATACATTTAATTTGAGAGTTCGCATATGAGCAGGATCGACCAAGGGATCATGGAGCTAGAGGGCGCGAACAAATCATCATAAGGGTCTTGTTATATTGGTCATATCGTTTGCAAGGAAATCGCGAGTTCTGAGTTTGAAGCGGACTACTAGTTATTTGGTTTAGTATGTTAGCCGTATTGTATAATCTAAGTTGGCCGTCTGGGACTACGGGACCATACAAAAAAAATTGCGTTGAATTTTTTTTCCTCCTATTTCTTCTTAGTCGTAATACTCGTAATATGATACCAATTATGGCTTTAAATGGATCACCAGTAATGTTACATCCTGTATGCCTAGGCTCTAAGGAAAATATCGCAACTTTTATAATGTAAGGGCTAAAACACAAATACACGTTGCGACGTCGTGTTGTGGCAATATTCGATGTCGTTTCACGTTGCGATATCGTGTCGTGGCAATAAGCAACATCGTTTCGTGGCAATATGCAAACGTCGTTTCACGTTGAAACGTCGTATCGGGGCATGATGCGACGTCGTGTCATGGAAATCTATAATGTGCAATAATAATAATAATATAATGTGTATGTGTGTGTGCTGGCAGATTTTAATTTATTTGTTAGGTGTTTTATTTTTTATGATCTATTTAATACGCACTACGGTTCCACGACACGACGACACGATGTCAAAATGTGAAACGAGACATCGAGACACGACGTTGCATATTGCCTCGACACAAAGTTGCATATTGCCACGACACGACGTTGCAACATGTCTTGTGGCAACAAGTCTCACAATTTTTTTTAAAGCAATGAATTCCTACATAAGTATAATTTGAACGTCTGTTTGCCCAGGGATATGGTTGCTCCTGGCGCTAGTGAGTGCTCAGAAGCCGAATCTCGACGCCATCTTGAACCGCCGCACCGACGTCTATATCGCTGGCTTCTTCCCTTTTGGCAAGGGGGTCGAGAATTCGCATACTGGTAAGTTTCTTATCACCTGGTCACATTTCATATGGACTGTAAGCCAGCAATAGATTTCTTTAACCTACTTATAGGTATAGCGACCCAGGAGAAACTTGGTGAGGTGAAGTACTTGATTACGATATTTGAGCCTGCTCAAGCGCGGATACAGGGGGGTGGGGACAGGGGCAATCACATTTATAAAACAAAACTACTAAAATTAAGTATAACTTATAAAATAAATATATATCTAAAATCAACCCTCTAAACCCTGTCCTGTCTAATTTTTCTCGCTTAAGTAAGCATACGGATTAACGTCTCACTTATGCATTAAAAAATCAGATGGGTTAATATTGAATCTTGTAATTAAAACTAACTTAAACAATAAACATACACTGACCCTAAACTTAGAAACTACCGCATAACAGGAAAACAAAAACACAATAATTAATACTTAACAAGAAACCTAAACCTAAACTAAATTAAATATACACATAATTAATCAAATAAACCACGCCGCATCATTCCATATATTGAATAGAATTAAACAATTTTGTTTTATCCAATGATATTTACTATGGATGGGTTATACTCTAACAAAATGAGCAGAAAAAATACTTCCAGAGTTATTTCATAACTTAGGAACGATTCTGTTATGTTTATCTATTTTGACAATCATTACATCTATGTCACTCTCATCGTTAGAAAATTACATTTTGTTTCTTTCTCACGCGGGTGACGGGAGCTCATTCGCACGTCCGCATCTCACGCTGGCCGGTGCGCGACTAGCGACAGTTCTTTGAATTCACTCATATTAAGTGCTTCACTTTTGGAGCCTACATAACCCATCTGTCATTATTATATATCATGGGTTTTATCATGTTCATGATACAGTCGCCATCAAATATATTGAAGTAGTCTCTCCGACTCAACTCAAAATATCTGAACATGCACTTTACGACCTTGCGATATAATTATTTTCGATAGCCGGTACGGAACCCTCCATTATGCGTGGTCCGACACGCACTTGGCCGGTTTTTTTTAACTAACATAAATAAAAAATACTTCCGACCTTACAAATTTAGCTTTTATAAATAAGGACCATTCTTGGAAATGTCATTGTGACAGTTGGCTTCCCCATTCTGCATCGATTTTTAGCGTTGTGTGGAAGCCAAGGTTATCAAATCACATATTATAGAAACTTACAATAAAATTAAAGCCAACAAAATAATTTACCCTTGAATTATTGATAGCACATTACCTACTAATAATTAATAAAGTTTTCATTCAGATACGGATCGGTCGCTAATCTGAAATTGACACATTTATATTTATATTGTACAACTTTCTATTACTTAGTTTTTTAATATGGTTCTCCAGACAAATAATGAACATTTTAACCCTACTAGTATTACCCGCGCTGTCCGTCTGTCTGAAATGCTAAAATATCTCGCCTGAAATACATTAAAATTATTATTATATGTTTGTTCTTTCCACATTTCGGGACCATGGGGTCCCAGACTTTTGGAAGGTATGCGTGGAGCCGAAGCCAACAGCGCATAGGCCCTTTAAAACAATATAATTTAAAAGTGAGGGATACACACGGCAGATACCATCAACGAGCGTACAATATGATATATCCGGAGATGATCCCTGCCAGGTGCAAGGCCTATTGGTTAAAACCGTTATATATTTTTTCTTTATAAAAACTTTATAAAAACACACTTGTATCGCTAGTGGATAGAGTGATATCTGTCCACACGTGTCCACACCTAACTGTCAATCTGTCAATAGGTATCGCTAGAGCGTTTTGTCTATGGCTATGGCCACCATTTTAGATATCACTCTTGAGTGATTCCACCCCAAATTTCAACTGTCACAAAAGTGTGATATCATATCATAGTTGTCTCGCAAGCGACTGTCAGCCATGTCTAATCGCGGCCCTGCTCGTAATTTTTTTCTGATCGGGGAGCCAGAAAATTGCTAAGAATTGTGTTATACGTAACATGACTTCATGTTAAGCTTTAGATATTACAAATACCTTAATTGCTACTTACCTACCTACTGCACAGAATAAATAATAGTATTTCATACAGAATGGCCACGCTACGCCCCGCCCCGAACGGAATAACTTCACCCCCCGGGGCCCATTGGTAGGGAACTAGTAGGCTAATCCGTCAGGTTGGCAGCGCATCGATAAAAAGCAAAATGTTGGTGTATTGTCAAACGTAATTTACGACAGCGGTAACAGCGCCCTAAGACACACGCACACATTGAAGCGTGTATAAGATGTGCACACAAAGGCGCTCAAACGAGTTTTGTAGTACGACGTGTCCGCCCTGTGCCTACTGCACATATCAAATAATTTTGGACCCGGGGTATGTCCGGACTTGGGTATATATGTCCTTAAACTACGCCAAAAAGAGAGGTATGAGCACTGCGAATGGCATCTCGCTAAGTGTGGTAGGGCACGTTCAGCGAATGTCATCTCGCTCAAATCTGGAGCAGAGCCCGACTGGGGAAGTATCTCCTCCTTACAGAAATCCACAGCCAAATAGCACTAAGATCCACTCATAGTGTTGTGTTCCTGCTGGTGAGTAAGGTTGCCAAAGAGCTTAAAGAGGACGCGGTGGGTTGACGATGAGGGACCTTCTTGTTACTTTAGCCGTCAACACAGTGAATCCTCCTTTTTTTAGGGTCGGCAACGCGCATGTGACTCCTTTGGAGTTGCAGGCGTCCATAGGTTACGGTAGCTGCTTACCATCAGGCGGGCCGTATGCTTGTTTGCCACCGTCGTGGTATAAAATAAAAAAAAGAACATAAGCCGCAGTAGTTAATAATCGCAGTAATCGGTGGCCTAATATTATAGAGTTATATTTTACATTTTAGGGTGTAAAAATCTGTGCCCGGGAAATAGGTTTTTTCTTAATATGCTTTTCCACTTATTTACGCCATCGCCGTACTGCACGCAACCATAGAGTAATAAGTAAGCGGGTATAGATGGCGTGAATACCAAGTTTTACAACGGGTGTTCTATTCACACCCCCTGCCCGCTCCTCCCTCAGTCCCCTTAGTCGTCGTGTCTTAGTCATCTCAAGCTTTCGGACAGAGCATTCTATGCTTACTTATTTCTCTATAACACGACACAAGTGGGAACAGATGGGTACAGATCCTTCTAGTTATGAAAATATTAATGGTTTCGTGAACTCTACTGTAGGGCGAGGCGTGATGCCGAGCGTGAAGCTAGCGTTGGACCACGTGAACGAACACGACAGCGTGCTCAGGAACTACAGGCTGCATATGTGGTGGAACGATACTGAGGTGAGTTGTCTTTACCTCGGACGCGAAGTGAAAAAACTACTGTAGGGCGAGTGATGTCGAGCGGCAAGCTAGCGTTGGACCACGTGAACGAACATGACAGCGTGCTCAGGAACTATATACAGGCTGAATATGTGGTGGAACGATACTGTGGTGAGTTGTCTGTACCTCGGACGCGAAGTTAAAAAACTACTGTAGGGCGAGTGATGTCGAGCGTGAAGCTAGCGTTGGACCACGTGAACGAACATGACAGCGTGCTGAGGAACTACAGGCTGTATGTGGTGGGACGATACTGAGGTGAGTTGTCTGTACCTCGGACGCGAAGTTAAAAAACTACTGTAGGGCGAGTGATGCCGAGCGTGAAGCTAGCGTTGGACCACGTGAATGAACATGACAGCGTGCTCAGGAACTACAGGCTGCATATGTGGTGGAACGATATTGAGGTGAGTTGTCTGTACTTCGGACGCGAAGTAAAAAAAACTACTATAGAGCGAGTGATGTCAAGCGGCAATTTAGCGTTGGACCTCGTGAATGAACACGACAGCGTGCTGAGAAACTACAGGCTGCATATGTGGTGGAACGATACTGAGGTGAGTTATCTGTACCTCGGACGCGAAGTGCAAAAACTACTGTAGGGCGAGTGATGTCAAGCGGCAAGCTAGCGTTGGACCAAGTGAAAGAAAATGACAGCGTGAGGAACTACAGGCTGCATATGTGGTGGAACGATACTGAGGTGAGTTGTCTGTACCTCGGACGCGAAGTTAAAAAACTACTGTAGGGCGAGTGATGTCGAGTGGTAAGCTAGCGTTGGACCACGTGAACGAACATGACAGCGTGCTCAGGAACTATATATACAGGCTGAATGAACAGGTGGAACGATACTGAGGTGAGTTGTCTGTACCTCGGATGCGAAGTAAAAAAACTACTGTAGGATGAGTGATTTTGAGCGCCACGCTAGCGTTGGACTACGTGAACGAGCATGACAGCGTGCTCAGGAACTACAGGCTGCATATGTGGTGGAACGATACTGAGGTGAGTTGTCTGTACCTCGGACGCGAAGTTAAAAAACTACTGAAGGGCGAGTGATGTCGAGCATGAAGCTAGCATTGGACCACGTGAACGAACATGACAGCGTGCTGAGGAACTACAGGCTGCATATGTGGTGGAACGATACTGAGGTGAGTTGTCTGTACCTCGGACGCGAAGAAAAAAAACTACTGTAGGGCGAGTGATATCGAGTGGCAAGCTAGCGTTGGACCACGTGAACGAATATGACAGCGTGCTCAAGAACTATATACATGCTAAATATGTGGTGGAACGATACTGAGGTGAGTTGTCTGTATCTCGGATGCGAAGTGAAAAAACTACTGTAGGGCGAGTGATTTTGAGCGCCACGCTAGCGTTGGACTACGTGAACGAACATGACAGCGTGCTCAGGAACTACAGGCTGCATATGTGGTGGAACGATATTGAGGTGAGTTGTCTGTACCTCGGACGCGAAGTAAAAAAACTACTGTAGAGCGAGTGATGTCAAGCGGCAATCTAAAGTTGGACCTCGTGAATGAACACGACAGCGTGCTGAGAAACTACAGGCTGCATATGTGGTGGAACGATACTGAGGTGAGGTTATCTGTACCTCGGACGCGAAGTGCAAAAAACTACTGTAGGGCGAGTGATGTCAAGCGGCAAGCTAGCGTTGGACCACGTGAAAGAACATGACAGCGTGAGGAACTACAGGCTGCATATGTGGTGTAACGACACTGAGGTGAGTTGTCTGTACCTCGGACGCGAAGTTAAAAAACTACTGTAGGGCGAGTGATGCCGAGCATGAAGCTAGCGTTGGACCACGTGAATGAACCCGACAGCGTGCTCAGGAACTACAGGCTGCATATGTGGTGGAACGATACTGAGGTGAGTTGTCTGCACCTCGGACGCGAAGTAAAAAAACTACTGTAGGGCGAGTGATGTCAAGCGGCATTCTAGCGTTGGACCTCGTGAATGACACGACAGCGTGCTGAGAAACTACAGGCTGCATATGTGGTGTAACGATACTGAGGTGAGTTGTCTGTACCTCGGACGCGAAGTTAAAAAACTACTGTAGGGCGAGTGATGTCGAGCGTGAAGCTAGCGTTGGACCACGTGAAAGAACATGACAGCGTGAGGAACTACAGGCTGCATATGTGGTGGAACGATACTGAGGTGAGTTGTCTGTACCTCGGACGCGAAGTTAAAAAACTACTGTAGGGCGAGTGATGCCGAGCGTGAAGCTAGCGTTGGACCACGTGAATGAACACGACAGCATGCTCAGGAACTACAGGCTGCATATGTGGTGGAACGATACTGAGGTGAGTTGTCTGCACCTCGGACGCGAAGTTAAAAAACTACTGTAGGGCGAGTGATGTCGAGCGTGAAGCTAGCGTTGGACCACGTGAACGAACATGACAGCGTGCTGAGGAACTACAGGCTGTATGTGGTGGAACGATACTGAGGTGAGTTGTCTGTACCTTGGATGCGAAGTGAAAAAACTACTGTAGGGCGAGTGATTTTGAGCGCCACGCTAGCGTTGGACTACGTGAACGAACATGACAGCGTGCTCAGGAACTACAGGCTGCATATGTGGTGGAGCGATACTGAGGTGAGTTGTCTGTACCTCGGACGCGAAGTTAAAAAACTACTGTATGGCGAGTGATGTCGAGCGTGAAGCTAGCGTTGGACCACGTGAACGAACATGACAGCGTGCTGAGGAACTACAGGCTGCATATGTGGTGAAACGATCTGAGGTGAGTTGTCTGTACCTCGGACGCGAAGTTAAAAAACTACTGTAGGGCGAGTGATTTTGAGCGCCACGCTGGCGTTGGACTACGTGAATGAACATGACAGCATGCTCAGGAACTATAGGCTGCATATGTGGTGGAACGATATTGAGGTAAGTTGTCTGTACCTCGGACGCGAAGTAAAAAAACTACTGTAGGGCGAGTGATGTCGAGTGGCAAGCTAGCGTTGGACCACGTGAACGAACATGACACCGTGCTCAGGAACTATATACAGGCTGAATATGTGGTGGAACGATACTGAG
Organism: Pammene aurita; assembly: GCA_947086415.1. Taxonomy (NCBI): domain Eukaryota; kingdom Metazoa; phylum Arthropoda; class Insecta; order Lepidoptera; family Tortricidae; genus Pammene; species Pammene aurita. Next base: position 19,625,102 of record OX352315.1, on the reverse strand, counting down.
GTGAGTTGTCTGTACCTCGGATGCGAAGTGAAAAAACTACTGTAGGGCGAGTGATTTTGAGCGCCACGCTAGCGTTGGACTACGTGAACGAACATGACAGCGTGCTCAGGAACTACAGGCTGCATATGTGGTGGAACGATATTGAGGTGAGTTGTCTGTACCTCGGACGCGAAATAAAAAAACTACTGTAGAGCGAGTGATGTCAAGCGGCAATCTAGCGTTGGACCTCGTGAATGAACACGACAGCGTGCTGAGAAACTACAGGCTGCATATGTGGTGGAACGATACTGAGGTGAGGTTATCTGTACCTCGGACTCGAAGTGCAAAAACTACTGTAGGGCGAGTGATGTCAAGCGGCAAGCTAGCGTTGGACTACGTGAACGAACATGACAGCGTGCTCAGGAACTACAGGCTGCATATGTGGTGGAACGATGCTGAGGTGAGTTGTCTGTACCTCGGACGCGAAGTGAAAAAACTACTGTAGGGCGAAAGATGTCGAGCGGCAAGCTAGCGTTGGACTACGTGAACGAACATGACAGCGTGCAGAAGAACTACAGGCTGCATGTAGGGCGAGTGATGCCGAGCGGCAAGCTAGCGTTGGACCACGTGAAAGAACATGACAGCGTGAGGAACTACAGGCTGCATATGTGGTGGAACGATACTGAGGTGAGTTGTCAGTACCTAGACGCGAAGAAAAAAAAACTACTGTAGGGCGAGTGATGTCGACCGGCAAGCTAGCGTTGGACCACGTGAACGAACACGGCAGCGTGCTGAGAAACTACAGGCTGCATATGTTGTGGAACGATACTGAGATGAGTTGTCAGTACCTAGACGCGAAGAAAAAAAAGCTACTGTAGGGCGAGTGATGTCGACCGGCAAGCTAGCGTTGGACCACGTGAACGAACACGACAGCGTGCTGAGGATCTACAGGCTGCATATATGGTGGAACGATACCGATGTGAGTTAGGGAAGTCGGGGCAAGGTGGCGCAAACTACGCCTACCGTAAATATGTCCATAATAAAGCATTAAAAGCCTCGGTGCAGTACTTTTCCCTTTAAGTAAAGGGAAGGTATTTCACGGTAAAAATGTCTTTACCCTTGATTTAAGCAAGTAAGCGCAATTGTCCCTGTAGGTGCAATTGCCAAGGCGGACTTTAAGCGTCTGTCAATATGATGGTAGCAGAAGAAATATAGGATGATTTAGATCAGTCAATTGGTACTTTATTATGACCTTGTCAATACTGCACTGTATTTTATATAAACAACAACTAAGTTGGTAACTGTCCGGGCTCAGTGACTCAAAGAGGATCTCAGCCTTCGACACTAGTGATCCCCACTATCCTCGATTTTGCGCCACTTGGATACCCCAAGACTGGACGGCGTCCTATCGGTCGTCCTAAGTATCGCTGGGCAGACAGAGTAGGAGAGGATCTTCAGGAGCTCGGCGCCGGCGAAAGCTGGCGTGAAATAGCGCAGGATCGAACAAAATGACATGCTCTTATGTCGGAGGCTAGGACTCATTTTGGGTCGTTGCGCCAAATAAGTAAGTAAGTAAGTGAGTAAGTGGATACCCCAAGAGTAAGATATTTCTCTCATCGCTCCCAGCAGTATTTAGGGCAACTGATCAAACGTTTGAACGTGTTATTATAAACACTCCATGACTGATGGTGATAGGTGATGTACTTTGTCACTATTTTGTCTTTATTTTCTTCAGTGCAACGCAGCGGTAGGTGTGAAGTCGTTCTTCGACATGATGCACTCCGGCCCGCATAAGTTGATGCTGTTTGGTGCCGCCTGCACCCACGTCACGGACCCCATAGCCAAGGCTTCCAAGCACTGGCATCTAACGCAGGTACGACTCTTATTACCGCTAAAATAAGTCGCTCTAAAACGTTGGTATAAGGCGATCACACTGGCGCCGCAACGAGTTGCGGCGATGCTGTGCAAGCGTGACATTGCTATACACATGCATCGCTATCTCGCTCACGAACTGGCGCCGCATCCAGATACCGCAACAGTTTGAAAGCCTGTGAAAGTGTGTGACTTACCCCGGTGATTGTTTTATCCCATCTTACTTAATACTTTTATACCTTTTTGTTAAAGCATTTTCCCGGTTGTATCCTTAAGAAGCCCCACTTTCGCTTTAACAATATAGTCCTAGGAATAGAACCAGAAACTAGTATTTACGAAATCATCTGGCATGCAAACCTAAAATGTAGTTAGGGATTAGTTTAATTTACTCACAAAGACTTCCTGCATTGAAAAGAACTCACTTCAAATAATTGTACGTTAACGTCCCTTCATCTGAATAAGTTTCAAGAACTTGAATTTTGAAAGTTATACCTTACCGCTAATGCATACAGAAATAAGTATACTTACTTATTTTTATATGGCTAATATAAGGCGCTCTTACCTAAGTCTGATTCCGTATTATTTATTCTGTTTTTAGCTATCATATGCGGACACTCATCCAATGTTTACGCGAGAAGCTTTCCCTAACTTCTTCCGCATCGTACCGTCGGAGAACGCCTTCAATATGCCACGCATCAGGCTGCTGCAGCACTTCAACTGGACCAGGGTCGGGACCATCTACCAGAACGAACCAAGATATGCACTGGTTGGTATTAACATTAAGAAGTAAATCTAAAGTCCAGGTCCCATTACAGCACCTTGTGGGACTCCCCATAAATGTATATAACCGGACAAAGTCAGTGTATTGTAGTTTTTCACTATGACCATTATTACGAGTCATTATGACACTCCTCTAATGTTTACAATAGGTATTTCAACTAGACCAGGGTCGGGAACATCTAACAGAACGAGCCGAGATATGCACTGGTTGGTATTAACATTAAGAAGTAAATTTAAAGTCCAGGTCCCATTACAGCACCTTGTGGGACTCCCCATAAATGTATATAACCGGACAAAGTCAGTGTATTGTAGTTTTTCACTATGGCCATTATTACGATACATTATGACACTCCTCTAATGTTTACAATAGGTATTTCAACTAGACCAGGGTCGGGAACATCTAACAGAACGAGCCGAGATATGCACTGGTTGGTATTAACATTAAGAAGTAAATTTAAAGTCCAGGTCCCATTACGGCACCTTGTGGGACTCCCCATAAATGTATATAACCGGACAAAGTCAGTGTATTGTAGTTTTTCACTATGACCATTATTACGAGACATTATGACACTCCTCTAATGTTTACAATAGGTATTTCAACTAGACCAGGGTCGGGAACATCTAACAGAACGAGCCGAGATATGCACTGGTTGGTATTAACATTAAGAAGTAAATTTAAAGTCCAGGTCCCATTACAGCACCTTGTGGGACTCCCCATAAATGTATATAACCGGACAAAGTCAGTGTATTGTAGTTTTTCATTATGACCATTATTACGAGACATTATGACACTCCTCTAATGTTTACAATAGGTATTTCAACTAGACCAGGGTCGGGAACATCTAACAGAACGAGCCGAGATATGCACTGGTTGGTATTAACATTAAGAAGTAAATCTAAAGTCCAGGTCCCATTACAGCACCTTGTGGGACTCCCCATAAATGTATATAACCGGACAAAGTCAGTGTATTGTAGTTTTTCACTATGACCATTATTACGAGACATTATGACACTCATCTAATGTTTACAATAGGTATTTCAACTAGACCAGGGTCGGGAACATCTAACAGAACGAGCCGAGATATGCACTGGTTGGTATTAACATTAAGAAGTAAATCTAAAGTCCAGGTCCCATTACAGCACCTTGTGGAACTCCCCAAAAATGTGTATAACCGGACAAAGTGAGTGTATTGTAGTTTTTCACTATGACCATAATGGTCATAGTGAAAAACTGCAACGATACATTATGATTTATGACACTACTCTGTTTACAATATTTCAACTAGACTAGGTTCGGGAACATCTACCAGAACGAGCCGAGACATGCACTGATTAATAAAAGTAGTTTTGGAATGAGTACGTTGAAAATGCTAGGCCCTATTTTAGCTTCCTGTGGGACTCCAGTTACCTTTCGTCGCTAGTATATGCGAACAGAGCGCACTCTGTGACACTCCACTGTGACACTCCACTCTGCACCGCAGTGCAGTGCACAAATACAGTTTAGGTATTGGGTTGTTACGGAAAATGTTGATCATATTGTGCATTTTTATCCAGGCACACAACGGCCTAATCTCCGACCTGGACAACCACGGCATTGCGATTCTGGAGCAACAGAGCTTCGCATCGGAAGTGAAGAGCGCGCTGGCCAAGCTCAAAGAGAAGGACATACGCATTATCCTGGGGAACTTCAATGAAACGTGGGCAGTGGAGATCTTCTGTGAAGCTTATAAGTAGGTTTTAAGAAGAGGAAATTATTAGACTCCAGGGAATTATTAGATCTTAACACCCTCCAGTCATATACGAGAAAGAGCTCATGGTCCGCTTGAAGACACAACAATAATAGGGTAGATATAGAAAAACCGGCCAAGTGCGTGTCGGACCACGCATAAGAGGGTTCCGTACCTTCAATGTAATAAGAACCAAACTAATACCAAAAGGACGTATCTGATGCCTATGGAAGAAGTTTTTTGGAGATAGCTCAAATTAGGCTGAACCGATAATGTTCAAAATAATTTTCTTAGACAGTATATAATATAATAAGGCACATCGCCTCAAATTTTTTCATATTTTTTGGACTTACGGTTCAAAAGTTACAGGGGGGGCTACACAATTTTTCTGACTTTCGAAGCGATTATTTCAGAAAATATTCACTTAATCATAAAATGGTCAAATAAACCTCAATGTTATTTTTAAAGACCTATCGATTAATATGTCACATGTTGATATTTGGTTAAAAATTTTTTTTTTTAATTTAGTTACATCTATGGAGCGCCCCCTTAAAAATATTTTTTTTTTCAAATTTAACTCCATAACTAAGTAGCGGCATACAAAATACACCTTATGTGTAAATTTTATTCAGATAAGTCGTATAGTTTCCGAGTAAAATGGCTGTGACATACGGACGGACAGACAGACAGACAGACATGACGAAACCATAAGGGTTCCGTTTTTTGCCATTTGGCTACGGAACCCTAAAAACGGATGAAGTTAAGCAAGCTACCGCGCCATAAGGGTAGGTATAGCCCAACGGGGGAAGCTGATTGGCTGTAGATAGCTACCCGCGACCTTATGAATCTCCCCTATTAGGAGGTGATTGCAATCAGACTTTCGCACTCGGAAGAACTAGGATTAAATCGCACCTAATTAGTCCGAATTCCTTCCAATATTTCCCTCAAGCGTAGATCGAGAACTAAATACCAATGAAATGATATGATATAAATATAAATAAATATAAATATTATAGGACAATCTTACAAAAATTGACCTAGGCCCACGGTAAGCTCAATAAGGCTTGTGTAATGGGTACAGACGACGATATATATAATAGATAAATACTTAAATACATAGAAAACATCCATAACTCAGGAACAAATATCTGTGATAAACACACAAATAAATGCCCTGACCGGGATTCGAACCCGGGACCTCCTGCTACCCACCCACTGCTGCATATACCCACTTATCTTAAGAATCGATCGACCGATTTATCGTAACGAGAAACTTATTGTTACAAACCGGGGTTCGAACCCTTGAACTCTATTTTAATTTGAAAGCCGCAAACTTTACTGCTCAACATTCGCTTTCACCACCATCACTATATTCTAATCTAAATAAGCAACACATAGCAGTAAAGACAGTTAATCATGTAATCATCTAACATATGTTACAGGCTCCAGATGTTCGGACGCGCGTACACCTGGCTACTCCTCGGCACCTACACCCCCAAATGGTGGAAACGACACTCCACTTGCTCCAAGCGGGACCTCACCACAGCTCTTGACACTGCCATCCTCACGGACCTGTTACCGCTGTCTACTACTGGCCAGATGACTGTTTCCGGCATCGTAAGTTCTCTGTTCTAGTGCTTTGACACGTACCTCACCAGAGAAGTGTACACTGCTTTCCTTAGACCTGCTGCCACTGTCTGCGACTGTCTCCGGCATAGTAGGAACACTAACTAGTACTTGACACGTACCAAATGGTGGAAGCGCCAAGGCTCCTTCTCCAAAAGATACCTTACTACAGCACTGACCATACCACTGACATCTTAACGGATCTGCTGCCACTGTCGAATATTGGCCAGATGACCATCTCCGCCATAGTAAAACCGCTGCACTAGTTCTTGACACATGCACCTTCAAATAGTGAAAGCATCACGTCCTCTGCTCTTAGATTTCACCACAGTTCTAGACACTGACATCCTTACGTATCTGCTACCACTGTCCGTCTACTACTGACCAGTTAACTGTCTCCGGCATAGTAAGTTCGTTCCTCCTTATTTTAGCACTTTTCCAGAGTTCAGAATTGTTATCTTTGGACAGTCTATTTCAACATTCACATGGCTTTGCTCCACGGACCATATATAAATGTGCTTTGTGTGCTTAGTTCTGTATCTTACGTACCTTAATTTAGTCAGGGAAGTTTTTTAAGCTCTTAACGTACATCATCAACGTTTTATAAAACTAGAAATATTTAGTAAACCCCTAATATTTTTTTTATGGTTATTTATGAACCCTGTCTTTGATTTCAGAGCCCTAAAGAATACCAAGTGGAATATGACAGAAGAAGAGGCGTCGAATATTCCAGATTCCATGGCTACACTTACGATGGTAAAGGGTTTTGGCTTATGTTTCATTTAAATAAGGTATATTACTTACCTTAAAGCTTAGTATTTTGTCTGGTATTATCGACCTATCATTACTTTTTAATTTAATTTTTGTTGCTCTGCCTTTAATCCGTAGCCAATTTCTGTTTCAGTTTTGATAAGTTTGCGTTTTGTAGCCAGTGCTAAACTCACTAATCAATCAGAGCACGTACTTAATATACATTTATTTGCAGGTATCTGGGCCATGGCGCTGGCCATCCAGACGGTGGCACAACGGGTGAAGCTGAAGTACAAAGAGAAGACGGTCTTGGACTTCAGGTATCGGGACAAGGAGTGGGAGCAGTTGTTCCTGGATGCTCTTAGCAACGTCACGTTTGAAGGGGTCACTGTAAGAAATAAATTACGTTTTTTATTTCATCATCATCAGCCCTTTATCGCCCACTGCTGAGCATAGGCCTCTCTTCTTGTACGCCACTTGTCCCGGGTTTGTGCCAATTTATTTATTTTGTTTAACAAAAATTACGAAGGGGTATTTAAAGTTGTTTGTGGTACTTGGGACTAACTTTACTCTTTCAGTCCTGTAAAATGTGTGGTCACAAAGAAAGGGCCTCTATCTCCTACGCCACACATTCTGGGTACGCACAGTTGCCCAATGGGCCACTTGCTTCGACTGACCTCAAATGTGACGTTTTCAAATCAAAGGCACATTATTGTCGGCTTTTAATGGAATTTATTTCTAAACGCCTTATTGACCACCGACAATGATATCTTGACTTGAGAACGTCACAGTATATAATTTACAAGTGCTCCTTAGTTTATTAGTTCTGGATTAAAAGATATACAAACAGTAACACTCTTAACTGTACATCAATCAATCAGGTCCACCGATGGGCAGTTAGCAGTGAGGGCAGTTAGCACAACCTGTTGAAACTTATTTTAAATATCATTTGGACTCATAATCATCAGGTACCTACTCATAAATTTACTAAATATTTCAACAACATTATTTTCCTAATTCCAGGGTCCAGTCCGCTTCCACAACAACGAGCGGAAAGCCTCCATCTTACTGAAGCAGTTCCAAGGGGATGAAATGGGAGAGGTGAAAGTGGGAGAGTACTGCGCGGAACGGGATCATCTGGACCTATCGAATGGACAGATGTTCAGGTGGTTCGGAAAGTAAGTATCAGACACCAACAGAGAACTTTAAAAATCTTGGAAAAAATGGATGATACTTTCACTGGGATTGTGATCTTGCGCTGTTGGCCTGACGGTAAGACGTCCGACTTTGAATCCGAAGGTCTCGGGTTCAAACCCCGGCTCGTTCCACTGAGATTTTCGGAACTTGTGTACGAGATATCATTTTTATCAGTCCCTTTTCGGTGAAGGAAAACGTCGTGAAGAAACCGGATCAAATACCAACAAGGCCTAGTTTCCCCTCTGGGTTGGAAGGTCAGATATATGGCAGTTACTTTAGTAAAAACTAGTGCCTACGCCAATTCCTGGCATTAGGTTCCCGAGCGGACCCAGGCTCAAGAGAGCAAAAAGCTGGGACAAACGCTAGGAGAAAGAGGAAGATTAAGTTCGCTTGACAGAAAATCAAATCCAGTAACGATTATAAATTTATAATTTAGCGAAACACCCGCAACGGCTGAACGGGTTTTGATAAAACATGTCTAAGTTCACTCACTAGAAAATCTGCTTTCAAATAAAAAACGCATTATATCGGTTCAACCGATGTAGGCCTACGGTGTCACAGACAGATGCACAGACAGACGCATATAGTGGTTAAACTTATAACACCCCGTTTTTGCGTCAGGGGTTAAAAATCCCACAAGTCGGAAGTAGGATAAACCGCTTATGTTGCTTGAAGATATCTCAATGGAAGCTATGTTTATTTCCAGGAACCCACCAAAGGATCGCACGCTTCTCCTCATCGAGCACACCCAAGTCAACATCACCATCTACTCGTTCCTGTCCTCCTGTTCAGTCATTGGGATCATCCTTGCTATTTGTTTTCTCGCCATGAACATACACTACAGGAACCAGCGGTAAGAATATTTTAATTACTTATTTTTCGCAGCCTTTTCTTAAGTTCCTTCCGTATTTCAGACTCCAAAAACTAGTTATTTTTCTTTCCATGTTTAATGTCTGACTTCGCCAAATAAGGCTTCCAAAGAACCTATTATAGGAGCCCACTCTGCATATTGGGTTTTCCTCGAATATGTAGACAGAAGGCGCTCACGAGGACGAATAACCATTAACTGGAGCGCATTCCGTTGGTATAAGTCACCCATAATTCAGATTAAAAAGTATCACTATCCTTCCAGGTACATCAAGATGTCCTCACCGCACCTCAACAATCTCATCATCATCGGCTGCATGCTGACTTATCTCAGCGTCATCTTCCTCGGCCTCGACTCCAGCCTCAGCAGCATAGGTATGTCTTCCTCCAACTACCTCTCTGTACTGTCCTATCGCTGTATCATTAATATATATGTCTTCTCTTCAACTTATAGGACAAAAGGTAATCACTGATCATCTTTCAAATTTCCACAATTCAATCATGTTTATTTTTAAACTGCTGAGCTTGAAGTTCTGTTACAGAACAGGATTAAAACGGTAAAATAATTAAGCACTGTCGGGCATGTGACTCCCGAAGCTAAATCATCTGATCTCATCATCTTCATTAATTCTTAGGTCTTTCTCAGGAACTCCAGCGTGGAGGTAACGTCGCTTGATCCCACCCTCAGCTTGAGCTTCGACCCTGGCGATGTGGATGCCGTTAACCAAATTTTGGGAACTCAAACCCCCGACTATTAGACTAGAATTTTCATTCTGAGAAAGACCTAGGTCGTTTTTCTAGGTCGCCGAGTCGTCAGCATGTTTCCAAGTTTTGGTTTCATTTTCCTTTACTGCGAAGCTTGTGTCGGTGGTATGTGGTCTGTTGTAACTGTAGCTTTATCAATAAGTTCAGGGGTTCCCTATCTCTTTTATACCGCGACTCTCTTTTCACATTGTGGCCCTTTGCGATTACGAGTACGTGACGCCCATGGAACAAACCTAGACGCCACGGGGCATCGCGACACATAGTTCGGGAACTCCTGAACTACTGCTTGTTTTTATTGTCATGTTTTTTGCTTCAATGTTCTCAATCAATGCAGTTCTCTTTTCTTTGCATACGTATATCAAGACTTAAGTACCCTACTCTTGAGCAAGTATCCCTATTTTTACACGTTTTTTGCTCATGGTCACTTGAGCATGTTGGAATTGTTTTCTTAAAGGAACGATGACCAACTTTGAATTGAATTATCTAATGTAATGATGAATGTCTAGAGTTTGGAGTGGATTAACGATGGTACTGATGATAGACCATGGATGTGCATTGTAAAAGTACTAAAACCTAATATTAAAGGGAAGGCTTCTGAATGCGAGAAAATAAAATCTTGTTAGAATATTTGGTGAATATAAGACTTGAAAGACTAGTGATGCCTCTGTTTGGCGTCTCTGTTTTTCTATAGCTTTAAATAACTGAATATTAAACCAGATTATATTTTGTTTCTGAATTCCTTGTGGTGTCTTTTTCGGAGTCAAACCATCAAATAGGCGTCACCACAGGTGAACATAGGTGACCGTTTTCCAAGCATAATAAAAAAATTACTCCGAGAAAACTTGCCTAATCCATGTCAACTAATTTTAGTAAACACTGATATTATTCTGTGTATCTAAAGTTTTATGAGACTCCACTGAAAATACTGTGATTTTTTTTTTTTTTCTTGTTGCTTTTTAAATTATAATTATTACGAGAAGGATACCACAAGTTGTCAGATAGCTTTCCCCTCTTTGGCCACCGTTCTCTAACATTGTCTTCGTCACAGCGGCGTTCCCGTACATTTGCACGGCTCGGGCTTGGTTGCTCATGGCCGGCTTCAGTCTGGCTTTCGGAGCTATGTTCTCCAAGACTTGGAGGGTGCATTCTATCTTCACTGATGTCAAGCTCAATAAGAAGGTATACTTCTGTCAATCCATCACTAATTACTACGAGGCCCCACTGGTAGGTACACAATTTATCTCAGCTGACCAAGATATTAAGTGCTAAACCAAATGGACCTTCTTCTGGTGTCGAAATATAAGATCCGCCAATAAAAGATCTGAGAAGCAGCAAGAGTGATACGAAAATTAATTTATTGATTTTGTGTCATAGAATAGGTTCTAATCGCCCTTGAAAATTAGTGCATCATTTAGCAGAACAGCCTAGAAGAACAGACACTAGAGAGCGAATTAAACATTTCCTTTGTGTGCAGGTGATCAAGGACTACCAGCTGTTCATGGTGGTAGGCGTGTTGCTGTGCGTAGACTTTGCTATCATGATCACATGGCAAGTCTCCGATCCCTTCTACCGCGCCACCAAGCAGATGGATCCCGTTGTAAGTCAACCTGACTCTTTACAGCTAATCAGCAGTCAGTGTAAATGCACTTCTTCTTTCGTGTCAAGGATCCTCAAATAAGTAGTATCCTGCACTATTGCCCAGAAAAACAGGGAACTGCGGGGCCACGGCGATCTTCAAATCTTTGCATGTGTCGTTACGGCTCGCGCCTTTCTATGGTAGGGCCATTTTAACTTTCGGTGCAGACGCCTAACCTATTCTCGCATTTTGGACGTTTTTGGAGTGCAACAGATATTGGGTTTTAAACAATTTACCTCTGGTTTCTAGTATGTACTGCCTAACAATTGATTGAGGCTTAAGATGTAATGATGATAATGACATATGATGACGACAATGATAATATGAGACATCTGATGAATTATTTTAACCCAGTAGAATAACTAATTGTGGATTCCTTTATAATAATATTGATGTTCCAGCCTCATCCAGCGAGTGAAGACATTGAAATAGTGCAGGAGAATGAGTACTGTCAGTCAGAGCAGATGAATATCTTTATTGGAGTCATCTACGCTTACAAGGGGTTGCTGTTGGTAAGTTCATACCATTTGCTTTTTCTATCCTGATTTATTTGGGGCAATTTATTTTTCTCCCACATTCATCTGTGTTACCTTATACCCATCGTCTTTTTCTTCTTCCTTTTTACACGCTTAAGTTCAAACCATTTTCTATTTCTTTCCTGATTTCTTTGGGGCAATATATTTTTCTCCCACATTCATCTCTGTTACCTTATATCCATCGTATTTTTCTTCTACCTTTTATTTTGCTTAACCCCGTATATTTACATCATGCTAGAAATCTTTAAGTTAAATTTCAACCACTTCCCATTGTACTTCCGTAATTTATATGGCAATGGTATCTATTAAGTACAGTTTGCAATAAAAGGGAGTGTAAAAAAAATCTTTTGGGAGCTACTTGTTACAGATGATACAATCTCACACAGTCCATCCACCGAAACTCACTCACTGTTCTCCTAATGTATACCTAATACCCCTCCTTGTCGCTTGACTTTAATTTTACATGGTGGTAATGAAGTTCCAATATTGTTTATATAGATTCTGTTTCTCTATCAAAAGGGGCAATTTAATCTTGGCCTTTTCATCCTTTCTTTTATTTTGCAATCTCCTTAGATATTCATTCCGTGACGTAATTTTTTTCAGGTGTTCGGCGCTTTCCTGGCGTGGGAAACGCGGCATGTCTCAATCCCAGCACTGAACGACTCGAAACACATCGGCTTGTCCGTCTACAACGTGCTGATCGTGTGCATCACTGGAGCTCCGCTTGCTTTGGTCAGTTGCGCAAAAAATATATTATCACGAGCGCCCTCCCGCGGCGGCAATACGCACGATGAACTTTTTTCATGTATAGTATAAATCGATTTGTTTTGTTGTGACCATCAAATGTCTAAATGGGTCTATTAGCGTAAAAGTAACACAAAAGTCAGAAATGAAATGAGACTTAAAGTCTGAGATTTGCATTTGTTCGCTCCTAACAAAATTATGTGTTTACACATCATTTTGAAACAGGGCGACCATGTCAGTGACGTCACGATTACATGGTCGCCCTGCCCTGATTAAAGTATGGAAAAGGTATGAAATTGCTATTTTTACAGTGAAATGTTTCGTTTATGTATATGGTGGCTGTACCATTTATTTTACATTGAAATATGAACAATCGACTGGTATCATAGTTTTATTTTAATTTCGTAGGTACTTAAAAAAATCGTAGAATTTTGTAATTTTGAAGCCTTTTGTAATCTTTTAACTATATATGTCAGCAGATTTTCTTTAATTTTAACTTTATTAGGATATATTGATAATTTTGCACCATATCAATAAAATTTTATTGCATAATTCAACATGTATCATCAACCGTATTGTGCAGTTGCCATCTCGCTACGGGAGGTGTCGGGATAATTATCATGTAAATTAACCAAACCATGTCGTGCAAAAATCGATTTACATTACGTGAATTTCAATATGTTATATAGTCTTACGAGAGTTTTATAGTTATTTCGTGATGGTGAGACTTAGATAATGGATGCCTGTTCCATTTTTAGGTTGAGGCAAAGCTTTATTAGAGTCGTGTATTATGGACGTTAAACAACGGCGCGTGAGGCGCGTACGAATTTAAGCAAACAGGCGAGCCGTGCGTGCCTCAACCTGAGGCTGCCTCAAGTCCGTACCAACCTTAACATGGACTTCATAACTGTCATAAGGCTTTATCGGTAAATTAAGGAGTCCCTACGTCATTTTCATTCCTACCACTAAAAGTTCTATTTCTGCGCATCAAGTCTAACACAATCGGTAGCTATATTCCGTTCAACCTTCAATTGCTCCATAGCTTTTCTATATTACTATATTTGTATAGAACTGTGATGAACTGAAATTTGATCTAGTATATCTTGTTTTCAGGTTTTGGCAGACCACAAAGACGCACTGTTCGTCCTTATTGCTATCTTCATTATTTTCTGCACAACGGCTACTCTATGCCTGGTTTTCGTTCCTAAGGTAAGCAACATTGTTAGGGTTCCGTAGTCAACTAGGAACCCTTATAGTTTCGCCATGTCTGCCCGTCCGTCCGTCCGTCCGTCCGCGGATAATCTCAGTGACCGTTAGCACTAGAAAGCTGAAATTTGGTACTAATATGTATATCAATCACGCCGACAAAGTGGTAAAATAAAAAGTGGAAATATTTTTTTTATTAGGGTACCTCCCCTATACGTAAAGTGGGGAGTGATTTTTTTTTTCATTTTAACCCTAACGTGTGATATATTGTTAGATAGGTATTTAAAAATGAATAGGGGTTTACTAAAATCATTTTTTGGCAATGTAAATATTTTCGGAAATAATCGCTCCAGAAGTAAAAAAAAAATGTGTCCCCCCCCCTCTAACTTTTGAACCATAAGTTTTAAAAATATGAAAAAAATCTCAAAAGTAGAACTTTATTAAAACTTTCTAGGAAAATTATTTTGAACTTGATAGGTTTAATAGTTTTTGAAAAAAAATTACAAAATAATTTCTGAACTAAGTTTGTAATTTAACCGTATAAGCAGGTGTTTATTGTACTTGTAATTTCTACAAAATCACAATGAAATGACGTGCTTTCAAATAAAGTAAAAACGGTGAAAATCGGTTCACGCAATAAAGAATTATCCCATAAAAATCATCTTCCATACTTTAAGCTCGCGCGCAATAGTTTACTTAATTAGATGTCGCTGTAGGTGGAACGCTCATATCATATCCTACATGGCGGTGTTATTTTAACTCTTAAGTGGGGACACTTTCTGTGACGGACGGAAAACTACGGAACCCTACACTGAGCGTGGCCCGACACGCTCTTGGCCGGTTTTAATTACTCAAGCCTAAGAAACAGTCTCTACAAACATGACATCATATCAACACATGTTTAGTAATAAATTCTCCAAAAATATAAAAACTTCTTTTTTCTTTTTCAACCCCTGGCGAAAAAGAGGGGTGTTATAAGTTTGATCGCTATGTGCGTCTGTCTGACTGTGTATCTATCTGTGACAACATAGCGCTATAACCATAGACATAAACATAAAGGAAGAGGAGTGACGTTCATAGTAAACAAAACTGAAATATGGTCCTTCACCTACACACTTGTAAAATGCTACACACACACCGCTATAATGTATGTGCATCATGGGCAAAAGAGATAAACCTATATAGTTAACACGGGTATGCAAGGAAGACCTCCATATTTTGCGCATTGCACTAAGTGTGACTGAGAGATTTTGCCACACGACTAATTCAATATAGGTCCCGGAACCTATATTTGATGGCACAGAATCGAGCGCCTGGTACCATATCTCCCTTTTTGTATAAATCAATGGCTATAACGGTTTAACTAAGGGGGCGTCCATTAATCGCGTCATATTGTATAGGGGGGGGAGGGGGTCAAGAAAAAATCACCAATGATCACCACAGGGGGGAGGGGGGTCTGGACACACGTGTAATTTTTTTGTTCCTTGTGCTATACTGTATTATGGTCAATAAAATAAAAATTATCAACTTTTAAATGAATCAATCTGTCAAAAGCAGAGTCAAATTGCACTAGCACTATGATTGTAAATAATTTTTAATGGCACTTGACATATTATTTTGTGAAGTAGGTTTTTAGAGTTCCGTAGCCAAAGTGGCAAAAACGTAACCCTTATAGTTTCGTTATGTCCGTCTGTCCGTCCGTCCGTCCGTCCGTATGTCACAGCCATTTTACTCGGAAACTATAAAACGTATCTTAATAAATAGTTAAATATAAGGTGTGTTTTTGTATGTCGTTACTTAGTTTTGTAGTAAAATGGCTGAAAATAGTAGTTTATCTACACTCATACTGTAAGTACTCTAAAATGCGTTCAAAAACCGTAGACAAGGACAAGCATTACAACAAACGATTTAACTATGATAAGTTTCTTATCTGCGGCAGTAACGTAATTTTAACTTTGCATGCTCAAATATTGTTAAGCAATGAGTTTCAAATTTGGAACATCGAATTTGATAACATAATGTTACCGCCATGGCCAACTCGATTGGTCCCGCGCGAGCGCCGACACAATCGAGTTGCCCACGCCGACACAATCGAGATGGCCACGGCGGTGCAATGGCGGCCATTCTATGATTTCCGAATACGGCATTTATAATAAATAATATGAGTGTAGATAAAGCAGTGTATGCAACTGTACGTAATTAGGCCTTAAAACACTCGTGTGATCTTATTATGAAATTCGCCTGCGGCTCATTTCATAAAACCACACTCATGTTTTAAGGACCCTTATTACGTAACAGTTACATAATTATTATGTAACTGTTACGTAATAAGGGTCCTTAAAACATGAGTGTGGTTTTATGAAATGAGCCGCAGGCGAATTTCATAATAAGATCACACGAGTGTTTTAAGGCCTAATTACGTACAGTTGCATACACTGCTTTATCTACACTCATATTATTTATTATAAATGCCGTATTCGGAAATCATAGAATGGCCGCCATTGTACCGCCGTGGCCATCTCGATTGTGTCGGCGTGGCCAATTCGATTGTGTCGGGGCTCGCGCGGGACCAATCGAGTTGGCCATGGCGGTAACATTATGTTATCAAATTCGATGTTCCAAATTTGAAACTCATTGCTTAACAATATTTGAGCATGCAAAGTTAAAATTACGTTACTGCCGCAGATAAGAAACTTATCATAGTTAAGTCGTTTGTTGTAATGCTTGTCATTGTCTACGGTTTTTGAACGCATTTTAGAGTACTTACAGTATGAGTGTAGATAAAGATATTTTAAGGATGGGCACTACTCCATACATGTAATTATTTGTCAAAAAAAATTTTTTTTACCAAATATCGTCATGATGCACATCACTCGATAGGTCCTTCAAAATAACATTGAGGTCTGTTTGAATTTTTTTTTATTAACTGAATATATTAAGAAAAAATCACCCCGTAAGTCTAAAAAACTTGTGTCCTCCCTGTCACTTTTGAACCGGAGATGAAAAATATGAAAAAAATTGAGAATATTATCGGTTTAGGAATTATTGAGTATATCCTAAAAACTCATTTCATACGCAGATACGACCTTTTGATATTACTTTTTCGATAGTAGGTACGAAACCGCGTGGTCCGACACGCACTTGGCCGGTTTTTTTCTATAAAGTTAATTTTATTTTATATGTATACCTATACATGTAGTTTCATTTTTTTACTCTTTACGTGTACGTACGTTACGTAAGTAGGTTCACGTGTTAGAAAACTGTACTTACTTTAGTTAGCAAAAAATTACACGTCATATTGGACAGGGGGGGAGGGGTCCTGAAAATATCACCAAAGATCACCACGGGGGAGGGGGGGGTCTAAAACAAGCCAAAAACGTATGACGCGATTAATGGACGCCCCCTAATTAACTGATTTAAATGCAGTTTTATTTATTTATTTTGAAAGCAGGTATTCTAACGAGATATCATAGACATATGTTGTTTGAAAATCGGTTCAGCCGGAGGTTTTTGTAAATGTTTAATTTATAATACTTATCTGTACTAATTCCTCAATTAAGAGGCCTTAGTCCCATCAACGTTCCTCAATTTCACGAAATCTGACTCGATAGATGGCGTTAGCGCTCAGTACACGACCGCTGGCAATGATCGACGATCGAACGGTCTTGATCGTTTTCAACTTCAATTACAAGTAACATTATTTTTAGGCATAAGTTACACACAGACTATTTATCTTCTTTTATATGGAAGATACTACTAATTAAAGTATGTTTATGGAAATATACGCATATAACACCAAAGACGAATTATTACTTAATCAGTTGGGACTGTTGGAGATACTTTTCGAATTAAAAGTATAATAAATTTAGAATTTCGAAAATTAGGTTTGTTTTAAATTCCAATATGGCTGAAATATTTTTTTTTGTAAAAATGGTCATAATAGCCAATTTCGACTACTTCGGGTGTGTAGATTTCGAAAATGATGTCTGTTTTTAAATCCAAGATGGCGGTTATATACTTTATTTAGAAAAAGCGTCATGGTAGTTCTTTTCGGCTAATTAAGGGGTGTAGATTTCGAAAATTATGTCCGTTTTTAAATCCAAGATGGCGGTAATAAACTTTATTCTGAAAAATCGTCATAGTAGTCATTTTTGGCTAATTAGGGGATGTAGATTTCGAAAATTATGTCTGTTTTAAAATCCAAGACGGTGATCATAATTTTTTTTCTGAAAAATCGTCATGGGAGTGATTTTCGGCTAATTACGGGGTGTCGATTTTGAAAATTATGTCTGTTTTAAAATCCAACATCAATCCCAAATCTGTGGACATTGTCGTTGGTCTCACACTTTGTAATTTGTGTATTGTTACTATTAGACATAATTTCGTGTGTTACTGTTTTTTGTCCCAAATAAATTGAACAAAAAAGAAATGACTATACACTTTATTCTGAAAAATCGGCACGGTAGTCATTATCTGCTAATTAGTGGGTGTATATTTCGAAAATTATGTCTGTAATCCAAGATGGCGGATATACTCTTTTTTCAGAGAAATCGTCATGGTAGTCGTTTTCGATTAATTCAGGGGTGTAGATTTCGAAAATAATATCCGTTTTAAAAATCAAAGATGGCGGAAATGGACAATTTTGTCAAAATCATCATGGTAGTCATTTTCGACTAATCGGGTGTGTAGATTTCGAAAATAAGGATCGTTTTAAAATTAAAGATGGCGGAAACGGAAAATTTTGTCAAAATTGTCATGGTAGTCATTTCCGATTAATTCGGGTGTGCAGATTACGAAAATAATGTCTATTTTTAATTCCAAGATGGCGGTCATACACATTTTTAGTAAAAATCGTTATGGTAGTCATTTTCCATTAATTCA